>CM045024.1:14454443-14854443 GCA_024542945.1 allo-octoploid hybrid of Carassius auratus x Cyprinus carpio | reverse complement strand
TTTCAGATGTAAAGATTTAATATCTTACATATATGAAGATATTAGATCTTTAAATCTGAACTAAATCTAAAAATATATGTCTCTCTTTAATATTTATGTTCTCACATTTTTTTTCTACTGAAATGATTTCTAAGAAAGTAGTAAATGACAATATGAGGACAGGTATAAACATCACATGCAAGACTTCAAAATCCATCTGATCCAAACACACAGATTCATCAGTTCCATCTCATCTATTTTCTGATCAAGACTCACCAAGAACAATATCTTGCACTCATTTCTTTTAAAACAACAGGCCAAAAGCACCATGGCTGCACTCAAAGGGAAAAAGTCCCTGTCCCATTTCAGCTGGTCACAGTGGATGTTTGTGCTGAAGCTTCTTTACTAAAAAAAAAAAAAAAAAAATCCTGAAAGTCCTCATCAGTGGAAAATACGAACACGCTTTTTCTGCCAAGTCATCAAAGCAGGAAATAAATACACATTATGGCCACCAGCACAGAGCCGTCTGTCAGGCATATTTCCTGCTGATTGACAATAAGCTGTGCTGATGGAAAATATGAACACTGATCAGCCTTACTGCTCACTAAACAGTTAGTACAAGCAGATCATCAAAATGCCATTATGCCAAACGACTCCTGGAATTACTGATATGCTGAAGAAAGAGCTACTGGGCTGAGTGGCGCGGTGTGTGTGTGTGTGTGTGTGAGTGAGAGAGAGAGAGAGAGAGAGAGAGAGAGAAAGAGAGAGTCTGACTCACACCACACATCTGTTTATGTCTATTTCTAATACACATTGTGCTTTCCTGTGGCACAGTTTTAACCTTCCCAACTACTGCCTTTAAAACTAGAACAAGATTAAAATGTAACCACACTGCTTCTGCATGAAACAGATGAAAGTTAAGATTTTTTAAAATCCAGTTTTTCTGCTAGGGATTTTTATTTTATTTTTGTATTTTTTATTATTATAGGAATTTTTTACTTTTACTTAAAAGTAAATTGTGTGTACAACTTCATACACAATTTTTATTTAATTCGGTGTGTTACTTTCCTTTTCTTTGTAATTATTTCTAAAAATTTACTGCAAATTTTGAATGAAAATTGTTGCAATCCTAGACCTTTTTTTTCTTATTGTATCATCTATGGCAGGGTTTTACTAAAATAAAGTTGTTCCTAGAAGTGAGATAAATCTCATTTCTAGGAACAAAAATGGTTAATTTTTATTTTATTTCAAAAATGCAAAAATTATAATAACCATACAGTATAAATATAGAGTAGAATTGAACTAACATTCAATGCACATTTTAGGAGCTTTAAAAAAACAAACACAATGAAACTACAGTGTACTGAATCAAAGCTGATTTTAAAACATCTCAAATGATTTGCAGAACAATATCCAGTTTGCTTTGCTTTCAGGACTGCAAACATGGCCTTGATTTCTCTCCAGCACTTCAAAATGCGGCATTTAGTCTTCAAACCAAGGTTTACAGTTGAGCAAAACAAATGGATATGCCCACACACTTCTGTCTGTTTGATCTGGACTCAGCTAAAAGCTCTCTTAGAAGGCATCTCATGGAAAGCGACAGCTGATTGGGCACTTTGCTCTACGCCGTGTTGTTTACCCATGTCCATTTGAGTGTATGTCAGAGTTGGCCCCTAGCATCAGTTTACAAAAACAACATGGAACCTACTTTCCGCATCCCGTCTGTGCGAGCACGCTTCTGTTGTTCCAATAACATGTGTGTTAATATGCACACGGTCTCGAGTGCTCTTCACCAGCACAAGAGCCATTGAAAACAACTCAACATGATTTTACATGCAAAAACATTCATCGTACAATACCAGGGCAGGATTATTAGAGTTAACTAAAACTGAAACTAAAATAAAACCATCAAAAAAAAAACAAAAAAAAAACATTGTTACTTAAAATAAAATAAATGTTAACTGACAAAAAATAAAATAAACTTTTTATTTCAGCTGCAGCAACATTAGTTGCAACATTTGCCATTTTAATTCAGTTTAACTTGATGTACTAAAATAGCTCAAATAAAAATTAATAAAAACTATATACATAAGTAAAAAAAAAAAAAACCTACTAAAAACACAAAAAATTACTAAAACTTCAACAAAAATGTAAATTAAAAAAAATGGATTCAAATTGATTCAGTGGTTTCAAAATATTAATATAAACTATAATATCATCTCAATAAAATACCAGGGAGCTTAGCTTAGAAAAAACGGTGTAAATGTTTGTTATTAGAACAAAATAATACAAAATAATTGTATTAATTGTGCATCTACAAGCTAAAATGGCACTAAGACTAAAATAAAAATGAATGAAAACTACATAGATATGTATAAAAAAACAAAAACTACTAAAAATGACAAAAACGCACAAAAAAAATCTAAAACTTTTACTAAAATTAAAATTACCAAAAATTATACTAAAACAACAGGAGACGAGATTAGAAAAACTGTGAATATTATTAGGACTAAATTATACAAATTAATTGTTCTTCTACAATCACATCTACAAGCTGAAACTGCACTAAAAAAACTCAAATAAAAACGACTAAAAACTACACAGACGTGCTAAAACAAACAGCTAAAATGATAAAAACATATGGCAAAATGACTAAAACTTTAACTAAAATTAAAGTGATAAAGTAACGTAAATATAAAAAAAATATTTAAAAATATTAATTAAAACTCTAATAGTATCTCACTGATACTAAAATAACACTGTACCCCGGAGATTAGCTTAGAAAAATGGTGCAAAATAATTGTATTAATTGTGCATCTACAAGCTGAAACTGCACTAAAAATAAAATAAAAAATAACAAAAACTACACAGACTTATATATAAAAAAAACTACTAAAAATGACAAAAACGCACAAAAAAAAATGACTAAAACTTTAACTAAAATTAAAATGAAAACTAAAAATGGAAAAGTAAAAACAGATTCAAAATATTACTAAAAACTATCTCAAAAGGTAAAATCTCAAAAGGTATATTGAAGAAACCATGGAATTAATTTATCTGTCCCTTCCAGATAAACATCCCAAACGGCTTTGTAAATAAGCACACCACGTTTTCCACAGCTATTCATTACGGAAACACTTCCGGGGTCACCTGTACAGGAAGCTCCAAGGCCACTGCACCAACATACATATCAGGGGTTTCCATAGAGACCAGCGAAGAACTGGGCTGTGAGCTTAACCAAATCATGAAAGGCTCATTTTGTATGGCTTCTTTTTCTCTCTCTTACTCTCTCCCCCACACACCCGCAAGAAACATGCTACACTGGCCAAAGAGAGAGAGAGAAAGAGAGAGAGAGGCTCACTGCACTGACAGCAGCGGCACTGCATCAGAACACTGATCAATGGAGCCTCAGAGACCCACATACACACTGCTAGAACACAGCAGCACAAATGGGACCATATTGATTCAAAGAGAAACACTTAAAATGCTTTTTAGAAATGTTCATTTGAACACAGTTGGCTAGACATGCACCACTCAATCAGCCAAAATCCAAATCCCTCTGAAATGATAATCAATTTTATCAATGCACCATTAATTGAGGTTAAATGACTGTGTCCATTTCCGCCTTCATCTGAGCCCTGCGGAAAACTGACAAAGCTTGGGAAAAGATCATTCGGAAGACCATCACAGAGCTCCTTGTGCTGCTCTCCAACACCCTTTGTGCTAAAGCATCGCTGTGTCCCTCTATTTTTTGTGCATCCTATCAAAACGCATCTGCCATCGGTGGTCAGTCTACATTGCAGTGACCTGGGTCTGATATTAACATCCCACAGTGTCGCTCTGTTAAAACCACCTAAATGGCCCCATTTTCTTCTTGCTTCCCCTCATACCCCCCCCCCCACTCTCTCTATTCCACCACAAACACACCCATCCTGATTTAGCCCAGCAACCAGCACCCACTCGCTGTCTCTCCATTTTAAAGCCATCAACACACTCGCCTACTGTCGAGCATTTGCGTATAATTTTTTTTAGAGGTCAATAGGAATCGGACTCCGACACAGGGGGGAAAATGTTTGAATAAATGTTTTGTGAAAAGGTCACAGTGAAAGCATTCAGTAAAGTGCCAATTGAGTGACTGAGTTATTTTTTATTCAATGCTTCAGTGCTTCTTCGTGGAACATGGTGGCTGTGTCACTATGCCACAATACAACAAATTATAATTCCTTTCTTCTTTTTTCTAGCTAATTTTACAGGGGTTTGGCGCCCTTTTTTAATGAATAAAATTGCTTTATCACTTTATTTTTCTAAATTTTTGTGCATTTTTAAAAAGTATCTCAGCTGATCAATTTTTATTCTAATGCTTAATATATAAATATGTCCAAGGTCATAATAAAAGAAATAAAAGAAACAAATTTGTCTCACTGAATCACATCACATTTGGTCCAACAAGGATGTCAAGATTAGTATTTTTTACATTCTTGATGCACTATTTGCATATTAATGCATGTTTTTTTTTTGATTATGAGCAGTGAAATGTAATAAAGTAACTAATCATAAAACAGCAGATTTGAATGCTTATTTAGTAGTCTATTACTGTACTGGCTCCTTCTAAATTACTTACTCAAATTAATTTGCAATATTTTAAACTACTGGAAGAAAATTACATGCATTGAATGTATAATATATTCATTCAAATTATATTTGTGAATCTTTTAAAGGAATACACTAAACGTGCTGTGAAATAACATGAGACAAATTCAAATGGACCAGAATGCATTATTTTTCAAGCATCCTTAAATGCATTCCTAATGCATTGCACTGTTAATTAATTTCCATGAAGTTACTGCCTGCATATCAATAATAATAATAAAATAAAACGCTACTCACCATTCAAAATGCACTGGAAAAAGATGATGGCCAATATCCACATGCCCCGCTCCTTTCAATCCCCAAACTAAGATTTTCTTTGCCCACTGCACACTGCACACTTTTCCTCCCAAGAAAAAAAAAAAAAAGAAAGGAAAGAAAAAAAAAAAAGAAAAAAAAAGCCGTTGCGCAGGAGTATGAATATCTTGTACTTAGTTGTTCCAGAGGAAGGGATGCATATGGAGCGTGCGCTGCCGGACTGATTGTCTCCGAGCTGAGATCCAGCTGTGGCTCGAGACGGTGAGCGGCGGGCAGGTGCGATGCTGAGTCAGAGCGCGCGCTTACTGAGGGCACTGCGCACAGGTGTAGCCGCGTACGAGGGAGAAACCGCGGGAAAGTAAATCCACTGAATTATTAATGAGTCGAAATCATAGCTGAAACTTTTACAGAAAAGAAAGAAAAAGAACGAAAAAAAGAAACGAAAAAGAAAAAGCTCTGAAACTCCAGCGCTGGAATGGATAGAGATGATGGCTGTTAGCTGGACTCAGAGCAACATCCCTCTTCACCACCTCGCACCGTCCAGCAGTCAGCAAGCACGCGCATCTTCCCCTGCTGCACTGATCACTCCAGAGCTCAGCATCAGCACCAGAGCATCACACAACACAACACCCCCCTCTCATTCTCTCTCTCTCCCTCTCTCTCTCCTCTGCAGCCTTAAAGGTGCAGGGGTGCTGCTCTTAAAGAGAGAGACCAGGCGCACTAAAGCAACCCTAAGAAACCACGTGATCGTCACGCATATGCGACATGTTAGGGTCAGTTGTGTGTCGCTCATGATTATTTTCGAGTTTTTAATTTAACTGAAGAATTTATTAAAATGCAAACAACACGAAGGTGCTGATAAACGATTTTTAATTTGTGTGTTTGACAAGTAAAAAGGTCTCTGGAGATTGTAAAAACAGAAAAAAGTCTCATTAAAGCCATTTTGGCATCATGTGACGAAAGGATTCCTTTAGACCCTCATGACCTTATGAAAAGTTACACTGCAAAAATGGTGTAGAAACAATTTTCACCAAGTAATTGCTACTAAATTTCACAATTAATTACATAGAAAAAATTGAGCACTGAATTAAATGTGAAAATTTGAAATAAAAAGACTGAAATAGCATTTTCTTGTAAAATGTACTCCAGTAATATTACAACTTTGAAAAAACGTGTTTTGTACGGGTAAAATTAAGTAACTCTTTTTAACTTCATATTCATTTATCAAAAAATTAATTAAATATAAAAACAATAATAATTAAAACATGTTTGGAAAAAATGTAATACATTCTCTCACGTCTTTACAGTGCCAAGAAAGTATTTTAGTAATTATTTTACTCGATAGTTACTCCACTGAAAATTTTTAACCATTTTTTTTTTTTAAATGGCATGAGCGTTTCAAAAAGGAATGAAACCAGCATGACTAAGTTCTTGAATTTTAAACTAGATTTTTAAAGCAATTTCCTCGTAATAATCTCATTGTCCATATTTGTCATTGATACATTAGCAATTGCACACCATACATGTTTAAAGTGAAAAATAAACAGCATGTAATGATGGTAACAGCAACATCACAGTTGTGTATGACAACTTCCTCTAAATGATCTTAATTGGTGAACATGAATTCATGTCATTTAATGTGGTTTGTGTTAGGATTCAGGACCCTCGAGGGCGTGCGAGGTTTTTTTTGTCCTTTAAGCTGGCTTCATTAATTGACCTTGACAAATCAGAGCATTTGCCTCCTGCGCAGTGAGGCGTTGGGCCAACTCATTGCCTTTTCATGAAAAACATTAACCTTTAATTAGATTTGAGTATCCTAATAATCACAGAGTATACATGATGTTTTTGAACCATTTGTATCTATAATCTATTAAAAATTAAGAAAAAAAACTAAATTCACAAATGTGATAATACTTATTTTGAAAATTACATTGTTGTTATTCTAATTTTTAGTCCAGGAATCATTTCAGGATTCTCAGGGATTTAGAATGATGCTTGCATGTGCTCTAATTCTGTTTTATGCATTACAACATGTTCTTTAGTAAGTTTTTTTTTAATAGCCATCTTAATCTCAATATGCCATTAAAAATAAAGAAATAAAAATGAGTCATTATTATTAAGAGGACAAGTAATAATAATACTTGTGTGTATGTGTGTGTGTAATATTTAAGTATAGAATAATCCTAATGTTCATATCATATTAAAAAAGAAATAATCTAATGTGATATTTAATGTATTATTATGAACTAAATTATTAATAATATATCAATATTAATAATAATATTGTTTTAAGTATTTTTTTATTACTTTGGTTTATAGCATTTTAAGTGTGTGTGTGTGTGTGTGTGTATACACACACACACACACACACACAAACACACACACACACACACACACACACATATTCATATTACATTAAAAAAAGGCCTAGGCGATTTTATATATATATATATATATATATATATATATATATATATATATATATATATATATATATATATATATATATATATATAGTTTTTATTTACATTACTTATTATTCTGTCTGTCTGAAATGTTTTATTCTGATTGGAAAATCACGGTAAATAATTTTAATGTCCAATAAAACCGTACTTAACCATTGGCCGAGGTTAGTTTCTCATCTTCCTTATCACTTGCTCTCTTTCCTCTTTATAGTAAATTATAATCATATTACAACAGCATTTCTATTTTCCTTTATCTACTGATCTTCCATCTCCAGTGTGATTTGTAGACAAATTGCTCTTTTCTTGTCTGTACAGGCTCTGCCAGTGGTTTTCAGATTCAGCACAGATCTGTGCATGCCGCAGAATACAGGAGCTGTCACTCGTCACTGCCAAAACCACAGCACATCATTAGACTCAGCCACCACAACACGCTTGCTTATCCTCATACATTTACACAAATCCCCACCACACACGCAACTTACTAGAATGTGTGCTGTTACGATTAATTCAACAGGCGGCATGAAATACAAATTCCGCTGGCAAATAAAACCAAGAATCTCGGACGGTTCGCATTTTAGGAATCAATCTCTTCTCAAATAGCCCTGTGATTTTTAAGAGACCCGTATTGTTTCCATTCACTGTCTCCAGTAGTGTGTTTTTCCACGTCTGTTTTCACGTGAGCTGCACAACTCATTACATTCCTCTCAGATCATCCAATCCCTCCACCCAACAGCACAACCTCTGCACCATTTACTGAATCACAGACAATTTTGTCTCCAGGATACCCTTTCTATACATACAGTTCTGCCATTTTTGTGTCTTATTTATCAATTCAAGAAATGTTTATCACATTGATGACTAGTCTATAGCATTCATTCTGATTCTCTCCATGCATGAGCCGCTACGCTGCAGCATAACTGAGCTTCCACATGCACCGTAAGCTTGTCTAAAGCAGCCATTGATTCACAGAGCATCTGCTCACACCAGACAGACTGCTGTCACGAGACGCAAAACAGAAAAAGCCACAGTTTCGTTTGCTTTTGGAGCCAATAACAATGTTGGCGCTGGGTTCGCACAGCCCTCGCGGGACAGCCACGGATGGTTCTGCAGGTTTAGCGGAGGGGAGTTGCGTTAGCTGCTATCACATAGCAGATATCAGGGCAGCGCTCGCTGTTCTTTCTCAGGGGGCGAGTCATGTGCACCAGGCACACCCAGGATGTTGTGTCCATGGATAGGTTGTTGCCCATGGACACGTCTCCTGCGGTTCGCTCTCTCGGAGTGACTCCAGCCTAGAGGACGGGAGAGAACCTCAGGGAACGGATTAAACAGAACAGCTAATTATGAGAAGGACAGGCACTAGTCAGGAGGGATTCGGGATGATGTTTGCACGCAGTTGTTTCGTGAAAAGCTTTATACCTTAGTTCCTGTTTTCATATTGATTGTAAATTATCATGAAAAAAAACAAAATCGAAACAAAAGCACGCACATCACTGGAAAAACTCTCAAACAGGGTGCTCAACAAAAAATATTGACAAAATTCAGTCTGATGAAGAGCCCATGTGCTCGAAACGTCACGTATGTGATAGTCTGTTATTCAAGTTTTGTGTTTTTGGAGCCTAGGTGTGCAAACTTTGTTCTATTTTTAAATGGTCATTAAAAGCAATACATTTTAGGCAATCTTGACCTATAAATGTTTTAGTATTTCCTAGTTGTGAGAAACTGCAGAAATTATGCAGTAAAATTAAATAATATTTTACTTTTTATTATTATGAATAACATTCTACAATTCTATATAAATTAAATTTAATAACAAATAATTAAATATTAAATTATATATTGATAGAATAAAGTATAATTCTATAAATATACATTTCAGGATTTGGGATGATGTCTGCATTTATTTTAGTTTTGTAAACTGCTTTATGCATTATAACGTGCTCTTTAGTTCCTATTTTCCTTAAGGTTGAAATGAATGAATGAGGCATTTATTATAGCACTTTCATTGTGTATTGCTGTACACATTATCAATCAATGCAATACATTTTAGTCTGTATGGATATTAAATGTTTAAATATTTTCTGGCTGTCAGAAATTGCATAAATAACGTGGTATTTTTCTATAGTATTTTACTGTTTATTGATAATAACATTCTATAATTCTATATAAATAACATTTAATAAAAACATTATTTAACATTAAATTAAAATAAACATCCAATTCACAAAAATTAAATTAAACTAAACAATTAATTTATTATATATATATATATATATATATATATATATAGAGAGAGAGAGAGAGAGAGAGAGAGAGAGAGAGAGAGAGAGAGAGAGAGAGAGAAGAAAAGAGTCCAGGAAACATTGCAGGATTCTCAATTACACTTTTTTCCAATGTGGTAAAAATCACAGAATGATATTATTATAAAATTATATTATTATTATTACAGTATATTATCAATAATATTATACAGTTCTATATAAACTAAATGTAATAAAATATTAAATACACTTTTTTTTAATTCATTAAATAAAAAATAAAAAAGAATAAAGAAAAAAAATTGTCCAGGAAATATTTCAGGATTCTCAGAGATTTGTGATGATGTTTTAGATTTGTAAAATGTTTTACGCATTCATGCTTTAGTACCTTAGTTCATATTCTGTGCCTGTTCTGGAGAAAAGCAACATTACTAACACTTTTGACATGATATTAGTGCTATGCAAAGGTAGGGTGATGCTTTTGGACAAGCATTTTTTTTATTTTTGATACAATAAGTGTTTCCCATAAATTTGTATTTTCAGCAGATATCTCGCTTTTTTTTTTTACCCATTAGAGTTATGAATAGTCACTGTGTCTGGATAGTCCCTGGAGCTCTGGCTATATTCTGCCCTAACAAGCATTTCTGTGGCGGAGCATCAGCACCGGAGCTGCCGCTCTTGCAGCTGTTTCAGCTGTTGGGCTGGAGAATCCCTTACAAAAGCACACATGCCTGCAGCTCTCCCTGGACTCTACTCACATGCTGCTTCATTTCATCTGGAATGTGGCTTACAATAAATGACAGAATCTTACCGGATGTCCGGATGTTCCTCTGCAAGGCAATGGGTGTTATCTGTGCCAATAGAAAGAAAAAGAACAAAAGGAGTCAAAATCCCATCCAGCCACCCAAGTAAAAATTCTTTTCGCTAGAAAACTAAGAAATAAAATTGTTTGTCTGTATCCATAGTATAAAATTATTTTTAAAATCTAAGAAATGAACAAATTTTGTTAGATTTTGCAGATAATATACATAAAGATACATTTTAATGTAATTTTCTAAATGGTATTCATTCTAATTGTGACATATATTTCCTCCTAAAAACATAGATTGTAAATTAAATGCAATACATTTTAGTCAGTACTGACTTCTGATTGTTTTAATATTTCCTGGCTGCCAGAAATTGCAAAAATCATGCAGTAATATTCTAACATTTTACTTTACATTTTTATTTTTATTTTTTTTAAATAAAATTATTATTATTTAATTTTAACTAAATGTATTTAAATGTTTTCTTCTAGTTTTTCAAATTTCCTGTATATACAGTATAATTATATATATATATATATATATATATATATATATATATATATATATATATATATATATATATATATGCAATAATATACAGTTTTATATTCTATTTAATTTAATGTAATAAACTTTTTTGTAATAACATTATAAAATTAAATATTTTTTCTTAATTTAGAGTTCTCTATACAGTAAAATAATTTTTATAAAAAAATGCATTGAAATAAAAAATTAAACATACTAAATAATTGTAATTAAAAACATTTGAATAAAGTAAAACAAAAATAATAATAATTTCTCAGTTACACTTTTAAGGAAAAATTAGCTTCTTAGACACTGAATTTTAATGAGATTACATGTCTTCTGAATAAAGAAAAGAAAAAAAAATGTTCACAGATGACCATAAATAATGGCTGCAAGTCTGTACTTTTGAATGTTATGTGCTGGTAATAACCGATATTATCTTATCACCAGCTTACAGGCACATCAAACAAAGAATATGTAAAATGCAAAACAATTTCTCTTCCACTTTCTTGTCACAAACGCTTAAGATTTGACATCTGTTTGATTTCATTAATACCAGCAGCTGAGTGCTCATGTGAATGAGCTCCTTTTACAGGAGAGATCCTGCCTAATAAGGTAACTCCCATGAATCACTGGGAGCTAAATGAAACGGCGAATCTCTCCCACACAGGAGAATAAGCGCTTGATTGGGCTGAACAGTCTTAATGACCTGCTGGTGGGAATCCATGTATTGATCATATATATTGAATGCTCAGAGTCTAAAGGCTCAGTGCAGCAGAGTCTTCATTCAGATGTCATCCTCTCAAGCAGCACGTCCAGTGCGGTGCTGAAAAAAACACACTGATCTCTTCTGATCTCTGTTCAGAGGAAAATTTGAGAAACGTCAGTGGTTTTGCCTGTTTATAATTACTGAAATTTGTATGATGATTTTAGGTGTGTTTTCTGTGTGCAAATAAAGAAGTGCTGAGCCTTTCCTTTATTGTGATTATGACACAGTAACCCCACCCTGCCTCATTGACCACTGACCACCACCCGCCTGCCGGCCTGCTATTGGCTCTCCACACTGATCCACACCCAGCAGGACTCTACAGGCACAACGCAATAAAACAGGGCACTAGAGGGGAGACAGAGAGAGAGGGAGAGAGAATCAAAGGAGCCACTGAATGAAAGTGGCATTAAATAGCATCATAATAGTACCTTTGATATGTCATTGCAACTACAATTTCATTTTGTGACTCAGACTCAACATTTCCACTACTATTCCAGCAACAAAAACAAAACAAAAAAAACACTGAAATATAAATGTAAAATAAAAATTATAATAATAAAATATAAATAAAACTATAAATAAAACAGCAAGTGAAAATAAGAAAAATGTAAAAAGTAGTCCAGGAAACATTTCAGGATTCTCCCACTTTTTAGGTAATATTTCAGTGTCATGGATATTATGCTCAGATGACTATAAATAATGGCTACAGTTTGTACTTTTAAATGGTATGTGCTAGTAATAACCAATATACTATATTTAAAAGTACAGCTTTCAGAATATGATCAAAACCGAACATGTAACATGTAAAATCATTTCATATTTCATATACATCACATATGTCATCTTTACTACCATAATAATCTTAACAGAGAGTGCAAATTAACAGATTTGAGAAATTATTTACACACATTTGCTAGAAATGTAACCTTTTGTATTGATGAGATGTTTTTTTTTTTTTTTTTTTTACCTAGTAGACAAATGTGGAAAAGAGAAACAAAAAAAGGGGAGGAGCAGAAAAAGGAAAGAGCATGGTACTTTTTTCCGATCATATTTTATCACTTATCCAAATTATGGATATTGTAGGAAAACTGTTAAATGTCTGTATTGATATATTAAATGCTAACTTTAAAATTAGCCTTTACGAATCAAAGTAATTGTCTACAGTATTTAAAATTTCCACCACAATCTTTTCTGTCAGAGAATACTACTAAAAACAAAACATATGTTGGACTTGTTTCGGAAATTACATTTACATTAGTTCAGAAAAGATAACTGAAATCTGCTGTGATGTTGGATATTCTTTAATAATTTGTGAGTTTATGCTGAATTTTTGAGCACGAGACAGAGCTCACAGGCAGCTGCTGTCGGGCTTGACTCTGCACAGTAATCAAAGCCTGATTGTTACTCTCACAGCCGTACAACACATCTGAGTCAACTTCGGACAAAACCCTCACACAGGCTTACATTGTTGCTTAGTAACGAAAGCACATGGCTGATCTTATATGTGTGGTCATAAAAAAGTTATTTTATTTATTTCTCGATTTTGTTTCATTCTCTATCTCACTTGCAGTTGCGTCTCACCAGTAGCAGAATGATTGTGTGCAGATCATTATTGACTGATTATAATTTTTTAATGTATATAACTGAATAGTATTCTTGTAATTTGAACACAAATATAATAAACAATAAACAATTATATAATATTGTATACTGTATTGTATTATATATACACTAATATATATATATATATATATATATATATATATATATATATATATATATATATAAAATATTAAATTATTTATATTATTACTATATTAGTTTTTATTTTTATTTCTTAATTTTCAAGATTTTCTTTGTAAGACCGCACAAGTAATAAAACCAAATTTCCAAAAAATTATTATATTCTGCTGTATACATAGATATATATATATATATATATATATTTTTTTTTTTATCAGCAAGGATTTATTTAATTGATCAAAAGAGACAGTAAAGACATTTACAGTATACTGCTAAAAAAGATTTATATTGCAAATAAATGCATCCAATGTTTTCAACATTGACAATAATAATTAAAAAAATGTTTCTTGAGCAGCAAATCATCATATTAGAACGATTTCTGAAGGATCTTATGACTCTGAAGAAGACTGCAGTAGCAGCTGCTGAAAATTCAGCTTTAAATCATGGGAATAAGTTTAATTTTTAAATATATTAAATTAGAAAACAGTTATTTTGTGTGTGTGCATTTTATATTTTAATGTATATTATATATTATGTATATATTTGTACATGTTTTTGAAGGAAGTCTCTCTCTCTCTCTGTATCTCTTCTATTACTTTTTCATAATGTATAATTTTGCAAGGTTATAGGAAAAGTTCTGTTCAGTAAATACTGCCTTTTTATTTTACTTTAAAATTGCAAAACTCACCCTGTCCACAGAACTGCCGGCCAGTGGCTGTGTTTAAGGCCAGCAGCAGCTGAGTCGATCAACGGGACATTCCCCCCCGTCTGTCCCACAGGACACACAGATGTTGGGCTGGCTGTCTGCACAGCTGTAGGCCTGCCACGCACGGCGGAACCTGCAAACTGTCTGACGGAGAGACGGCAGGTTGGCACAGATGGCGTGGAGGTGTACTGGGGGCTGGAGGGAGTTGGCTGGCAATGGAAATAGAAGGGCAGGTACCAACATATCCTCCATCTGGACTCATCACTGGAGAACAGCCACGGGACGTTAACATCGCTGCGGCTGAAGACCTGTCAACATGACAGACAGATAAATGTACAGAGCTGCGCTTGGTACGTGCAGATACTACATGTGCTGCTGAGAGCAGACGGTGTCTGCTGTGAACTTCAGTAGAAGAAATAATGCTCCAATTATCCTCATGAACATCATAATGTGCTCTACACTTCGTGATTTTTCAGTTTGGATGCATACTTAATAACAACTGGACCAGTAAAGTATTTTTTATTCTTATTATATAATTATATAAATAAAAATTAAATAATAAGAGATACAATTAGCATTATTATTGTTATGTATTATATATATATAAAAAAAAAAAATGTAATTAAAAAAAAAAAATACACAAAAGATGCAAAGCACCAGCACTAATTTGCACTCAAAGAGTTTGAATTCATATTGGAATTTCTGATTGCATACATTAGTATAATGGTATTGTTATGATATATTTTAGAATTATATACATTTAAAAAAAAAAACAATATTGCATTATTGTTATATTACATAGTTACATAAATAAAATATACATTAAAAATTAGCACAACTTATTTGTGTTTAAAAGTTTTAATTTCTTCCGGGAGACTTTAGTGTTATTTTTATTATATGTTATATAATTGCATTAGAATTTCTGATACTTCAGTATTTTGGGAAATCAGAGCACAGTAGGAGTCGTTAATATGAGTCGACATTTTCTTGAACTCTAGAGGAGACACACGTGAGATTCTAGGATCTATTTCTCAGGAGAAACATCTGAGGAATAGAAGACTTAAGCAAAAGTCTCACATTTTCTCCATTTAACCTCATTGCTGTCCAAGACACACAACTGTGAGATTGAAAAGCTCTCGTACGACTTTCCTTTCTCACAGAAACACTGGGAGAGTGAGACTGACATGCACCGCCACAGATTTTCCTCTGATCCAAAACCAGATTCCTCTTCCCTTTCATCTTAAAGCAACACAGATGGACTTCAGCTCAACATTAAAGGCAATTCAAATCCAAGCTGGTCTCTCTAAAGGCAGGAAATTACACTTTGCAACAGAAAATCTATTGTTCTATAATGTCCTAGAAAGCTTTCAGGTGTTTGCAGCTGAATATACTGCATTGTATTCAAAACTGGCAATGCTGATGAATGCCAAACCTTTAAAACAGGCATTATGGGTTTAATGACATCCTGTTGAATGTATTTTGGGATTCTTGTTGATAAAGATGAATTGATGTTGATGGTGATAGAGAATTCCAGCAAAGTCAGCTCGAATCTAGATTTCAAGGTCATTTCTGTGACAGTCATTTCCATTTCATGTATTCCATTTCATTTCAAATATGCAATGTAGTTTTGGTAACAAGATTTTCTTGTTATTTATTTACCTCTCCATTTAATTCACAATCCATGCTGTTCGGTTCAGTAGGCCATAAAATGAGGTGGTTTCATTAATGGGAAATAAAAGATGATTGCATCCTGGAGAAAAAAAAATGAAACACTAATTGTGTTATTCTACAACTGTCTCAATTTATTTGCCTCAATTACACTGTATCACATAAAACATCGAATTAAAGAAATGAGATGAGGACCGACCGTCAGTGTGCAGCACTGGTTTACTGCTGTGGCGGAAGCCCAGAGAAGCTGGAGACTTCATTCACCATCAGAGAAGGTGTCAATCACTCCTGTAGAGGACATGCTTTACTGCTGCCCGAGGGCTCCTGTGTGACCTAAATACAAAACTGTCAACAGAAAGACTGACCAACACAGAACAAGCTGAAGAGAATCGCAGAGAATATTCTGTCTTGGATTAATGTATACACTTCTATTTATACCTCATACAGGAGAACTCAAATGCAATCACTGCTATTTATACCAGGTTCCAAGGCATGTATACTTATGTATGAACACTCTTTGCAAATAACAAATAAATATTTAATCAATACTGTTGTCAAAAATGATATATGAAAAAAAACAGCATATATATAATCCTAGAAAACGCGCATGAAACTTCTTAAAATAACCTTGTAAAATAATATTTATTAATATCACATACACACACACACACACACACACACACACACATATATATATATATATATATATATATATATATATATATATATATATATATATATAAATAATAAGAAAAAATTATGGTATATGAACACTAAGATTAATAATCACATGCTTTATGGTTCATATATGAAATTCTGGGAAACAAGATTGAAAACAATATATATATATATATATTTAAAACTCTTTGTAAAAATCATATTACATTTTATATATTTATATATATAAAAATCAAAACTGTTGTCAAAAATTAATCAAATGTGTAGCCTATATGTATTCAAAGTGTAAGCTACAGAAAATCTTTCTCGATGGTTTATTAAATTAAAAGTGTCAACAAAAAAAAAAAAAAAAATGTTATATGAACGCTTTGAGGTTACTTTCCATCAGTTTTATTGACCTATTATTAACCTATTTCTTTTGAAGGTTTTGCATTTAAACTTAGACTGACCTAAAACGTTTTTTTCAGCCATTCTGTAGCAACATCGTCAAAAAACACTTTGTTATACTTACTAATGATTCTTTAATTAGCTTCTTTTATCATACTTAATCTTGTGACGCTTCCAGATTTTCTATTTTTACGCAGACCTGTGAGAGGAACTGAAGGGAAACCCCACAACTTTGTTTAGGTTACTCCTGACAGTCTGTGACGCCGCCTGCTGTTTGTCAGGAGAACTGCATAAACACACTAGCGCGTCACACACATTACGCTTTTATTTTTTCGTTTTAGCATCTACAATACATTGTAAAAAAAAATATCTACAGATTACTATTAATAGCTCCTTAATTTTGCATCAATAAATAAATAAATCCTGATTAGGCTACAACTAGAAAATGTTTGATTTTAGCTACAAACGTTTTCAAAGCATAAGATTCATCACTCGTTCAGGCAAAGACTATGCTGGAGAGTAAAAAAAAAAAAAGGAAATTTAAGAAAGCAATAGAAATATATCCTTTGACATTTCCTATATACAGAAATAATTTGATGTCAGCAGGTAGTGTTCCTCTAATAAGCCTAATATTGCTGTGTTGCTGAGGTGAGCTGATAGTTTATGCTATTAACTGATCTTAAATGCAGCACAGAGGGCTGATGTTCAGTAGATTCGCACACAGCAGCACAGGGAACCTATGAACGCTGATAACGCTGATGTATGACATCGACCTCAAGAACAGAGAGAGAGAGAGAGAGAGAGAGAGAGAGAGAGAGAGAGAGAGACTAAACCCATAACTGCCCAGTAACAAGCTCTCCCCCCTCATTGGCTGCAGAGGCAAGTGTATTTGATCAGGCCCTCACTCTGTTTGATCTGTGGACACTAAACCTCATGTGAGAGCTAAAGGAAGACCTCAGCATCTGTCCCGCTCACACCTGGGTTACTGCTTAAAGAGATGGTTCACAAAAAAAAAAAAAGATTCTGCCAAACCCCATCTGTCTTCTATATA
Source organism: allo-octoploid hybrid of Carassius auratus x Cyprinus carpio (assembly GCA_024542945.1). Lineage (NCBI taxonomy): Eukaryota > Metazoa > Chordata > Actinopteri > Cypriniformes > allo-octoploid hybrid of Carassius auratus x Cyprinus carpio. Next base: position 14,836,506 of record CM045024.1, on the reverse strand, counting down.
ACATAAAATGAGATGTTTTGCAGAATATCATGGCTGCTTTTTTCTGTACAATGGTTTAACATGGTATAAAACTGGTTTATTACTTCAAGTCTTCTGAGGACATAATATGATTGAAAATAAGATATTTAATCTCATTTATACATGGCATGACATTACTGTGTCAAGTAAGTCAAGCATTACTGATTAACATTGATATCAAACCTGAGGTTTGACCCTTTTTATAGTATGTTTATGGTCCTTTTATCATTTTTGGAGCTTGATTGCATGTGTATATTTACATTAATTGAATGGAAATAATTAGACTATATTTCCACAAAATATATTTTGTGACACAAAGTAAATCATTTCTGTTTTTAGCCTTTACCTTACCAAACCAAAAATAAATAAATAAATAAATGAATAAATAAATAAATAAAACAGCATTTAATGCAGCAATGCAAAATAAAATAAATTTGCTTTAAAAATCCATTTGACAAATTCAAAATCAGAGTCTGTGGTTTGAATTATTTGCTCTTCTTAAATAGAAAAAAATAAATCTTAAAATCTCATTCATTATAATAAGCTCTACCACAGCTCGCGTCAGCATGACATTTTGGGGTTTATGGACTTCTCAGCATATTTTCCCCAGTTGGGGGGTGAGGGGTGGATACATCACGGGAAGCAGGTTTGTTTGTCAACACACCGTGGGTTCCCTGCCAACATTTTCATCTCACAGAGACCGAGAATAAAGCTGAAGATGAAATGGGTTCCCAGGCTGCCGTGTAATTGCGTAGCCCTTATGTTGAACCCCTTGAGCATTCATTCAAATGAGGCCGTAATTGCCACATCTGTTAACCCTCTGAAGAGCCGTCAGCCGAGTGTCACGCATCTGCTAATTGGTACAAACAGGTAGCAGACGCTGATCTCCTCCACTGAGCATCTGCCGATTAGAGTCGCAGTTTCAATGAGCAGTGATTAAAGGTCCTGCTAAAATGGCAAAGGAGAGGTTTAAATACTGCTGCTGAATATGCTATAACACTTCATAATGGTGATTAACTGGGAGCCAGGAACCGTGAGGACTCTGTGGGTTGGTGTGAATTCATTGTTTTAGGCGTGAAGAAAAGCTGAGGAAAAGGGGTCATAGGAGTTTTACTCCTGTGGTTTGGTTTGGTTTGCTGATTTTGAGCCTTATGCTCCATAAAGCCATAAAAGATGATATATATATATCCAATAGGAGGTTCTGTTACTTGTAAAGTTGAATCATTCAGTTACAGGTAAAAAATAAATAAATAAATAATAATAATATAATATGTATAGTCCTCAACAGTCCATATATAATATTTTCGAAAATCTTTGTATAAATATGTTAAATATAAAAATGTATTTGGCTGCATTTAATAACTTTATATTTTGAAGAATATATAATACCATAATATATAATATATAATATATAATATCCAAGTTCATATAAAACATTCTATTACAATATATAAAATACATGTATAAAATCTTTAAAATATAATGAAGTTCAAGTCATCAAATGTGTAAAATGAATTATGTGACAGATTTTTATTAAGTTTGAATATGGGAGGTTGACATGAAAATCTATTGGAAAATTGATGTACAATACTCCATGTAGAACTATTTTAAAGAGTGTTAAGCTTTTTTATATTATTATATATGGAGCTTTTTTGTCCTCATTTAAATTCAGAGACAACATTTAATTTGTATTTATATAAAAAAAAAATCATTTAATGTAAAGACAAAAAGGTGATTAAAAATATTGAAAAAAATAAAAGGTGTCCAGTCAGACATTCAAATACATTTAAACATAAAATATTGATGTTGTTAAAACAGTTTCAGATATAGTAATAAAATAAAGACATTTGATTGCACCATGTCTGTCTGTAGTGTTGAGGGGAGCGTTGTTGTTTGTTTCTTTGTTTTTTTTGGCCTGTATATTTTATCAAGTACTGCAATAATGCAAATGTAAACTGTTGTGGTGACAAAGAAACCAGAGAACAGAAACATGTCAGTGATGTAAAACCTCATCGTCAGGTAGGGATTTTTATAAAATCATTTGTACAATTGTGTTCTTTATACAAAACATACAAAAAAAAAAAAATGCATATTGTAGCATAATGTGCAATTCACTTCATTATTGACACTGGTGGAAATAAATAACTGGTTCTTTTAGATTTATGTGAAAACATTTATATGAAAACAAAAATTTAAATACAAGACTACAAAAAAAAAAAAAAAAAAAAAATCTCATACTAAAAGGTCTCCTGGACCTTGTCACAGTTCCTGAGAGTCAGCGATTTGGATCAGTTGCTCTTCTCAAAAAGCTTTATATTAAAAAAGCTAATATCTCTGGAAAAAAAACAAAAAAAACAAAACAATGTGTAATAGTAGTAGTAGTATTAATAATACATTTTATGTGGCACAGTTTGGGTTTATATTTGAAATCTTACCCGCATTTGTTCATGTATCCAGTCAAGGAAGTAGGTCACATTTCCGTAGACTCCAGGCTTGTTTCTGAAAGCACATCCATCACCCCAGCTAGTGTCCCCAACCAGCCACCATAGAGAATTCTCCTTTATGACCAGAGGACCCCCACTGTCCCCCTGTGTGGAAGATCACATATTTAATTTGGACTTTGGCACATACATTACATTTACAGTACTCGAATTTACTCTTTTGAATGATCAAGCAGCTTCTAACAGTGTTCATCAAGAGTGTGTTTCTGACCTGACAGGAGTCCACGCCGCCCTCCAGCTTGCCAGCACAGATCATGGTGTCTGTGATTCGTCCATTATACACTGCTCGGCTGTTGCAAGTTGTTCTGTCGATTAGCTGGATTTTGGCTTCTTGTAAGGTTTGTGAGGCAGGTCCTTTAAGAAAACAAAATTTGCTTATCAAGCTTTTAATATTTCAGAAATTTAGAGGCATGAGTTATTTTCTGTTTAATATTAATCATTGCACATGTATTTGGATCTGTAAATGCTTTAGTACAGTTCTGTTGGGATTTGCTCTTCAAAAAGTTTCAAACCTCCACTAAACAGTGCCCCCCATCCAGTGACGTAACATTCCCGCGGAGCAGCAAAGTACATCCCTTTATTGGGCAGACACACTGGCATGACGTCCGCTGAAACAAGAAATAAAATGGAAACTGTCAACATCCAAAGATGTATGGTTCTTCTGTAAAACAAAAAAGGAGATATTTTGCAGAATGTTCAAGCTGCTGTTTTCCACACAATGGAAACAGATGTTCACAGCATCTGTCTCCAAAAAAGCACCACAAAAATGGTCCATTCAACTTATTCCTTTTCTTCTGAAGTCATGAACAGGCTGATATACAAGGAGTTATATGAAAAAACAGCTTGAGTATTCTGCAAAGCTCTCTTTAGGTTCTACACAAGAAAGAATATTTTGAACAACCTGATGGTGAGTAAATTACGATTTTCTTTTTTTTTTTGGTAAACAAAATTTTTATTGAAGACATGTTCTATATAAAAAATATTTTACTCAGGAAAAAAAATTCTAATTAAATTTTACACAGAAATTGCTAGTCAGAAACCCACTGAATTAAATGTGAAATTACGAAGTAGAAAAACTGAAATAGCATTTTCTTGCAAAACATATGAAATACTATGAAAAAGTATTTTTTTTTACAGTGTAACTAAAACTATTAAAAATATTTTTTTGTTAATAGAAATAAGTCTGAAATAAAACCTTAAATAAAAAAGTATTAATTTATAAATATTAAATACATAAATAATTATGAAATAAAAATACAAACATTTTGCCTTTCCAACCAACTAAAAATTAAAAAAAAAAAAAAAAAAAAAAGAAATATTAAATTTTTTAAAACTAATTCAAACGACAAAAGCATATAACAGAATTACTAAAGTTTACACTTCAATAAAAATGAAAACCGAAAATATAAACACAAAAGCTATACTGTAAATAATACTAAAATAACAGTGTGTGAAACAAAAACACTTTGATTTCATTTATTGTGTCAGTATTATCAAATTATCATGAAATTTTCTTATTGGCTGGGAGGAAATGTGAAATTCAGTCTTACATGTAATTGTGAGTGGACGGTTTAGCTTCATCAGGGCGATGTCATTTTCGTTGGTCCTCGGGTCAAAGTTGTGCATGACAATTCGGTTTACAGAATTGCCAGTGGCCAACCCCATCTCAGCACGAGTCAGATATCCAGCATACACAGTCCAATCCCTTGCATTTGAAAACCTACACCATTTTGTCATTTATTAGAGTTCATCATAACTTGTCAGATGAGACTGGACTAAATGAGAGAACTTACTCTTGAACACAGTGAGCTGCAGTGATGATCCAGTAAGGTGTAATGACAGACCCGCCACACAAATGGTTTCCGGAAATTTGCAGGCTGACCTGCCATGGCCACACCCCCTTTGAGGTCACAGTGGTTCCTCCCACGATCCGTCTCCCATTGTTCCGTCCACAATCTACAACAGAATTCAATAATCAGTATCAGTGTATGTGAAAATGTAGCTTTCCTGGCTCCAAGGGACACTTCATATTAATACTTTAGAATATTTAAAAGGATGGTTCTCCCAAATTGTCATCATTCACATCAGAGTGAGTAAAAGATGATGACAAATTTGTACATTGGGACCAGTGTTATTGTTTTATATTTATTCACTTTTATAGTATATGCTTTTATTTGTATATTTTCAGTTTTCATTTTATTTTAGTTATATTTATTCTGTAAAGTGCTTTTAACATTTTTATTTCGTTTTTATTTTTTATTTAACTTTTCTATTTTATTCCAGTTTTAGTTATTTTAGTACTTTTTTCATTTAGTAGCCAAGGCATTTAAAATTTACGTTGAAGTATTTCTCATATTATTTTTTAGTTTTTCTTACTGCATATTATTATACCTTATATTTAGAGTTCTTTTCAGTTTTATATAAACTACTTTTAACATTTTAGTTCATACAAAATAAGGGTAAAACCTCAAAAAAAAATTCACAACAGAAAAAGAACACACACACACACACACACACACACACACACACACACACACACACACACACAATAATAATAATAAATCAAATCAAATAAATAGATGCAACTATTATCTTACCTATACATTTGAGTGCCACAGCTTTGTTAGATGGACAGTCTGAACTGAATTATTATAAGAGAAATATAAAAAGAGTATTTAAACAAGCTGATTAAAAGTGGGGTGGAACATTACTAACAATAATTAATGTTAACTGCAATAGTATAACCAACATGCAAAACCTAAGCATTTTAGATGTGAAGAACTGGAAAATTCTGTATAAACAGTCTGTGACGCACCTTTTACTGAGAAAACTTGTCAGATTGAAAGAGCTGGGAGAATCTGTCTTCACCAGCATGTAGTCAGATGATGCTCTAGAGTTAATCTTCTCATAACCCACATAAGTGTTCCTGAAAGATAAACCACACACAAACACACAGCACATATTACAAATCACCTCATTCAAAACCCATTCCGTAAAATGTATTACATTTTGTTTTGATGGCAAAGCTGAATTTTTTCAGCATCTTCAGTGTCACATGATCCTTCAGAAATCATTCTAAAATGTTGTTTTTGTGCTCTTAAAATTTTTTTTTATTATTAATGATGTTAAAAACAGTTGTGCTGATTATTTTTTATTTATTTATTATTTTCTGTGGCAACTACAACATTTCAGAAATCTTTGGTGAATAGAAAGTTTCAAAAGAACAGCATTTATTTAAAACAGAATTCGTTGGTAAAGGTCATTATACAGTAGTAGAAGCAGACTTCCTCTGAGATGATATTACCTCTCGTATCCCATCTCCTCACATGCTTGCATCCCGAGGTTGTCACTCCATCCATCTGAACACACATTCTCCCATTTTTGGTTCACACGTGAGTACATCTGAAGAAGGGAATTAGATCCATACAGACGATCTAGAAAAAAAAAGTACGGTAAAGAGCTTTGAATGGGATCAGTTCATCATGTCAGACCATATGCATAAGGGATTCTTACAGCAATGAGCTTCATCGTCTCCTGATGGACAGTTCTGCTCGCCGTCACACCACTGCGAGAAGCTGACACATTTGTTATCTGTTTTACAGCGACGCCCTTGAAAACAATCAAACTCACCTGTTGGAGTAGACAGAGGACATCAGAGCAAGAAATAACTGGGTAGATGTATAGTAGGATATCCAGTGTGTGGGTTTTTACCATAAAACCAAAGCACCGCAGCTATGACCCCAGCAACAACCAGTAGGGTGATGACTATGCAAAGGATAAACGGCCATTTTTTTCTCCTGGAAGCTGTTGGAAAATCAAAGCTCATAAGAATCAAAATTTCGGACATAAAAATGATAAAAGAGGTTAAAGGGATAGTTCACCCAAACTTGTATGAATTTCTTTTGTCTGTTGAACACAAAAGATGATATTTTGAGTAACTAGAGGGTTGTTGGTCACCACTGGCTTCAATAGTACGGGGAAAAAAATGGAAGTCAGTGTGTACCAGAAACTGTTCGGCTAACTACATTCTTCAAAATATCTTCTTTTGTGTTCAACAACAACAACAGCTTGGAACAACTTGAGGACGTGTAAATGGTGACAAAATTTTCTTTTTTGGGTGAATTTAGCATTAAATACCTTTGTGAACCGGATTAACGTCAAGGTAGAGTCCAGGTGTGACCGTGTGGTGTGTGTTTACAGGTGCTGTTTGAGGCGTATACTGATCCAGGCTCTGTCCAGGCGAGTATCTCTCTGAAAAGTATGGTTGAGGGGAATTCTGGAGAACATATTGTGGGTTTTGGGGACCAGGGTACTGAGGTAAAATCGGGTTTATTCCAGAAGAAGGCGCATACGGAGAGGGCCGCTGCTCTTCATGTTGGAAACCATGGTTCACGTGAGAAACATTGTCGTAAGTCTGAAAGAAATTAGGTTTTTGTCAGTTTCTCAGGTTCGATAAGGTGACAAAGAAGACTGAAAATGATATCAAATTAGAAAAATATTAATCAAAAAGTTACTTTAGACTACTGTGTCCTTATTAACAATTACAATATGACTAACAGCAACAATGTGCAGACTGTTCCAGGAAATACTTGCCTATTAAATACACATTGTTCCTTATTTGAACAATAATACGCACTATTTAATACTTTTAATGACATATTTTATTATATGTAATAAATGATTAACTGAGGAACTTAACACGCCTTAACAATAATTTAATAATTCATGAGCTGAATTATGAATTAGGAAATGAGCTGCACATGCTTATATCTTACAACACTGGAAACATTTTCTTTTTAAAAAATATTATTTATTAAATAATAATTTATCTTTATCTTATTTCAGATTTCATGTACTAAAGTCTAAATGTCCAGTATAGAATACTTGAAATTAAATATTGTATTGTTACCTCCACAAAATGAATGAATAAAAATGATATACAGTATATATATAGCTACCATCATAACAATAACTGAATAACTAATATATATATATATATATATATATATATATATATATATATATATATATATATATATATATATATATTGTTTTCCCATCTGAATAAAGAAAGGCTATTTTGGTTTCATTTTAATTGTATGCATACATTTTTTCTGGTAGTAAATAGTAAAGTTCCCTGTAGCTTATTCAGAAAATAGTTCCTTATGGAAATAATGTATGAAATAGCAAATTGCACCCACAGGCAAACCAGAAACTCACAAGGCCAAAAATGAAACCAGGCCAATAACCATTGTGTCTAATGTTATCATCAGTATTTTTCATGAAATCAAATCTGCCTTTCCATTTTAAAAGATCAAATGACATTTCTGATGAATCATTCATTAAGTGCTCCATTTGTCCTCAGGATAGTTAATGCTTTACAAATATATCTGTTGACTGACAGCGTCTGTATTGTTCCATAAAATCAATGACAATCAAAAGACAACAGGGACTAAAAGATCCAAATGTGGCAGAAGAGGATGTTCAGATAAGAGTTAAGAAAAGAAAAAAACAACTATTTTATGTCATTACCGTATCTGTCGTCTGCATCTTTAGCCTTTGGCTTTGTTTGAACTAAAAAAAAAAAAAATCACTTCAAGCTTAAACTTAGATCTGCTGAGTGAACATACAGCAAAACATACATTAGTCTTAGAAACAGCAACAGATCTGTATGAAATGATACATAATGTCATACAAATTATAATAATATACAGTAAAACTCACCTGGGTTCTCCTTGTGTTTGAGTGTTTGCGGACTCTCTGTACGCTCTCTGTGTGTGTAATGAGCAGCCAACGCCACACCTTTGCTTGGTAAACCAGCTGAAACGCTCACCAGTCAGGTGAATGCAATTATAAAATATCACCTGGTGACCAGAACTAAGAGTTTATTACTCAGAGCATTTCATTGCTTTTCTTTTCAATGACTACCTGGTCTTAAATTTCTCGAACACTGATGACGCAACTTTGCATTGTAAATTACCAAGCAAACAAGTTGTGTCAATAATAGGGAGAAAAGAAAGGACAATATTCTTCCTCTCAAAGGAGCTTCCTTCTCGCACATTTCATTTCACAACATTTTGAACAGGGCACAACTGCAATATAAGAAATTACATCTATTTTTGATTTTTAAAAAGAAGTTTTCTAGGCTTGCAAATGCAAATGTACATTTACTTTGTGATTTGAATAATACGGTTCAAATCTCCTGAAGTCATATGATAGCTTTGTGTGAGAATTTAACCAAGTTTAGTTGATATACACTGAAAACCTTCCATTGATAGCTCAAATCTAATTTGTATAAATTAAGCATGCAGGTAATTTGCCTTCTGCAAGTTCTCTAAATGTTCCCTTTCACCTGCAGAAGGAAAATATATTACAAGACGTGAGAATCAAATATATTTGGTATTGTTGATGCACCATTTTTATTATAGTATCACTGATATGCCATTATAGGTTTTATTAATACTTTCAGATTTAATTTTATTTCAAGTTATTTTGTTTTGGTTTTGTCATTTTTGGTAGTTTTTTGTCCCCTCAATATTTTATTTAAATTTAAGGAAATATTATTTTGTTTCCGTTTTACTTGAGTATAACTGAAATATCTATGACTAAAATTTGAGAGCAGCAGCTGACAAGAATGAGTAACTAATTACATATTTTAGTCTCTACCTCTCAAAAACCTACTGTATGCTTTCAGAAGACTTGAAATGTAATGTAGAAATCATGTGGACTACTGTTTTTGTACTTTTAATGGCTCTTTTCAACTTTTCTGGCAAAATGACAGAAATATTAATTATTAGTTGTACTATTCCTTTAAATCACAGCACATAGCAAATCAAACACTATCCCCCATGTGTGTCAACAGATGCAACCTTTACAGACCTTTTAACTTTCCGTGTATCAGAGAAAACTAAACAATCTGACGTTACACAAGAGTGCTGTTCTTTTCATCTAAAGCTTCAAAGTCATATATGAACATATTTCAATGTGACCGTGGACCACAAAACCAGTCTTAAGTGTAAGTTTTCGAAATTGAGATTTATACATCATCTGAAAGCTGAATAAATAATCTTTCCACTGATGTATGGTTTGTTAGGATAGGACAATATTTGGCCGAGATAAAACATTTGAAACTCTGGAATCTGAGAGTGCAAAAAAATCTAAATACTGAGAAGATTGCCTTTAAAGTTGTCCAAATTAATTCTTAACAATGCATATTACTAATCAAAAATTAAGTTTTGATATATTTACGGTAGGAAATTTACAAAATATCTTCATGGAACATTATCTTTACTTAATATCCTAATGATTTTTGGCATAAAAAATCTATAATTTTGACCCATACAATGTTTTTTTGGCTATTTCTACAAATATACCCCAGCGACTTAAGACTGGTTTTGTGGTCCAGGGTCACATATATGAACAAATATGGAGAGGAAATAAATATGAACAAAGTCAACTTTTAAGTTATCATTTAAATAATTTTGTACATTACAAAGAATCATCTGAACAACTAAAAGCTATAAAACCTTTACAAGGCTTTATTTGATGAAAGTTTAATCTGTTACAAGCTGTAACTAGACTTCCTGTTCAATTTCCTGACACACACTATTTCCAGATGAAAAACAAGCTGTAAAGATCATCCGCACTATGAAAATGCGTGCTTTTCCAAACTCAGCTCTCGTACAGGGGTCAGTCTCAGCCCTGCTGTTATTCAGTAACTAAGTCAATAAACCGATACTTTGACATCCATGACGTTACAAGTGCTCTCACACCATTCTGTTAATATTTGACTCGCACGTCTGTCTCTAAGCCTGAAGAACAATAACACTTCAATGACAAATAGAAGGAAGAAACTGAAAATTAGAACCTGATAAACATTCTATGTGTACTCATTAAAATCAACATAAAGTGTAATGTGACGTGATAAGAGTGGCGTCTGGAGGTGGAGCTGGACTTTGTTTTGTTGGATTACTGATACAGACCCGGAAAAAAGAGACTCCGCCAAGTTCTCTGGAAGAAATAAATGTTCCTTTTCACTTGCTGAAATCCTGGTTACAACCTAGAAAATAGCTGGGGCAAAGTTAACTCATTTGTGTTAAATAATTAACAGGCATTTTTAAGGTGAAGTGACTGAAAAATAGCTGTTCAGATTTACTTGGAAAATTTTTACTTCTTTACTATTCTTAGTGATTAATGAGGGTGATTAATTGCCAGCAAGTAATTTAAATGTTCTCAGCCACATAAGTTCGAAATGACATGAAAGTGAATCATTTATAACAAGTTGAATTTTTGATTGGAGTATCTCTTTAATGTCGCTGACACATTTTGCATCTACTGTAATTGTGTTTTGTAATTAACAGACCCCTTCGGCAAACAATTATTTAACAAATTATCTAGTAACACAGGTAATTTAATAAATAAAGTACGTAAATTAAAATATTTTCTGCCAAAGAAAAAAAAAAGATCCTCAAGGACTCATCTGACAATAACCAGGAACATCAGTAACATCAGTAAGAAAATACTTGAGATATTGCACATATGAACTTAAAATGTAATTTAAAAATGATGCTAAACCAATGCTATTGTATAGGTAATAGTGATCTATCATAAAAATGAACTGATTCTAAATTCTGTTATTATTGATTTTGTTTTGTTTTTTGTTGTTGGTTTGTATCACTCATTCCTACGGCTTTCAACACTTAAACATATTTTTTCCAACTAACAGAATCTTGTAGCATTAAAAAAAAACAATAAAAAGAAAAAAAACATTGACATTCCAAATGAAGAAAAAATATAGAGAGACTGATTAAGGCAATCAGAAGAGTGAAAAATGTCAAATTTACAATCCTGTTTGAAGTTTAATGCTAGGGTAAAATAAAGTGTAATGTTAAAATGGGGTATTACATTAAAAAAACAAAACCAAAAAAAATACAAGATTTTAGTTATTACTTCATTATAGTCTGTGAAAAGCATCCATCAGCCAATCAGCAAACATAGCTCAAAGCACACGCCATCTGGTGTTCATTCAGGTGAAATGCATTGTGTTATTTCTGAGTATAATCATCACATTCAACATCAACGAAAACAACTAATAATCTATTTCATTGCAAAAACAGATTTTAACATTCTTAACCCTTTCATTAAACCATTATTTTGAGAATGAACACCATGTAACAAAATATGTAACAAGAGCACAGTATGAATACTACTATTTGAGAAGTTTGTACTGTATGACCATTCATAAGTTTGTTTCCTATTTTAATTAAAAATAGGACTGACCTCGCATTAATAATGTAGGCATGAAGACATATCTGGCACAAGGACCAAATCCTACACGCATTCTGTGGATTAAAGTGCAATTCCTAATATTTCTGGATCAGAATAGAAGAGGCGCCTCCTCCTCCATTGCAGATTCCGGCCAGTCCGTACTGTCCCGATTTCAGATTGTGCACCATGTGTCCTACGATTCTCGCCCCTGACATTCTAGAAATTGCAAAACCAGCACATTAATTATTGCGTGAATCTAATTACAGTATGTCAATATAGTGAACAGTGATGCATGAGAAAGATGTTGCATATATTTACCCAATTGGATGTCCGAGGGACACTGCTCCTCCGTTGATATTGACTTTGTCGGGGTCGATGTCTAGCATCTTGATGTTGGCCAGCACCACGACACTGAAGGCCTCATTGATCTCCCACATGGCAATGTCTTCTTTCTTCACACCGGCTGCTTTTAGGACCTGTGCAAAACAGATGTTACTACACTGAAGGACTTTAAAAACACTTTAGCTTAACAATAAACACATAAACATCAGCTAACCTTGGGGACGGCAAAGGCTGGAGCGATAGGGAAATCGATGGGGGCAACAGCAGCATCAGCGAAAGCTGTGAATTAGGATAAAATGATGATCTAGATCAGAAACTAGCAAACATAGTTCTCTGACAAAACAAGCCATAAATGAGTAGCTAACTAGCATGACAGTACCACAACTGTTCAGTCAAAATAGTGTAATTTTCCCAGTAACAAGACTTTTTTTTCTTTCCAAAAACGGTGCTGTAACCATTTAAAAATGCTATAAATAAACATTACCACCCTTCAGGTAACTTTACTTGCAAACAAACTATCCCCAAACTTCTGCATTAGTCAAAAATTTGTTTTTGATGACTCTGAAAATAGACCCTTTTATAATAAGTATATCCTTTTTTTTTTACTATATAATTATTATTTATTACTATATAAATTTAACATTCATGAATATAAATTTTCAAAATTATATTATATATATATATATATATATATATATATATATATATATATATATATATATATATATATATATATATATATATATATATTTATCAAGAAAGATGTTGATATTAGTGCTGTCAAAGTTAGTGTGTTAATGCAGGTGATTAATTTTTTCAGTTTAACGCATTAAAAATATTTAACGGAATTAACAAAGGGGTGGAGCTAGGGCCAAACTCACAACTGCTGCTTGTGTCTCTATTTTCTTGACAAGAATTGCATTTATTTAGACACAGAACATCTTTAAGACCACATATATATGAAATATACGTTTTAGGTAAAGCATACATTTTTTTTAGTTTAGAGCACGTATGCATTACAGTATTCAGTCATAAAAAAAGATGCCATTAAACAAATATTAAAAATATACTGTCCTTATGTTGTTTCTACATTAATTTGAATATTGAATGTGAAATTATTGCAATATAAAATAATTTTTAACAACTTTAACATTAGGTGGGATTAATCGCGATTAATTTCAGGAAAAAAATAGATTAATAAAAAAGATTTTATCGATTGACCGCACTGGCTGATATACACGAAAATCTTAGAATCGCTTCTGTGGTGTAATATGATAGATAATAAATTTTAGTTCATTTCAGAATTTAATGCATTGTAAACCTCTTAGAATATTCTTTATTGTCTTTATGCTTGTAAATGTGTTCTTTGTTGCAAAAACAATACCAAAAAAAAACTAACTTAAATATTTAAAAAAAAATAATAATTTGGTAAGTTAGTAACCTTTTGTTTTTAGCATGTAGCTAACTACTTTATCAAAAAGAAAGTTTGACAAGCTTAACTAGTTTATTTAAATAATTTACATTCAATTATTAAAATATCTTTGAGTAAAGATACTTCTATCTTGGTGAAGTTCATCAAGAAAATTCAGGTGGATGTATCAGACATAGAGCATGTATCACAGTATCGTTCAAATTAACAAAATACACCATAAAATTTCATTTAATTGTAAACAGGTGCGAAATGCCTCACCAAGGATCTTTGCAAGCGGTGTGACGTTGAGTCTCTTTGCCGCATCTGCTGTCATGAGCACGAGAGCCGCCGCGCCATCGTTTAGTGTACTAGCATTGGCTGCCGTCACTGTGCCTGCAAAAACAAAAGTTTTGCTTGTCTTTTGAGTTGAAAACACTTTTTCAATATCCTCATGTATGGAAAATAAGCACTTTAGCATACTTTTTAAAACAGCAATTATTACGGAAATAATCCAGTTTAAAACAATAAAATTAAGTGAACACTAAATATGTTTTCAGAAACTTAATTGCATGTTTTATGCAATTACATGAAAATGTATTACAGTTTAAATCTATAATAAATGCAATTAGCTCAAATTTAGAATGCTTTTTTAACCCACTTAAGTAGGAGTTAAGTGCATCTTTATATGTAATTACATAATTACTTATATTGTCTTTGAAATATGCCTGAAGTGCACTACTGAATGTACAAGCATTTAAGGTAAACTAAAATATAGTTTAAAGTCATTTCTATTGAAATTTGTATGTCAGCTATTTGAATATATTTATTTGTAATTACACATTTGCTCTGATGAAGCTACAATGAATAACATTTACAATATTTTAACTTTAAATGTAATATTGAATAACATGCTACAGTTAAATCATAATCAAGTACTCTAATCTGCATTAATGTTAGTCAGCACATCAAAATAAGTCGACAAAATATTATTAAAACAATGACTTTTTAGTTACATTTTTCCTTTGAGATTATTACAGTGTGACTTTTTAAAACGTTTACATTATTTTTCATGCACAGTTTTGTAAAAATATACTTTTACAATTTGAAGAACACTATGTTCAGTACTCTTCCACTAGGGCTAATGATAATCTTGTACCGTTCTCTTTCTGGAACACAGCCCTCAGTTTGGGGACTTTGCTGAAGTCAACCTTCTTATATTCTTCATCTTCCTTCACAACGATGTCTGGTTTTCCTATGCGGTGAGAGAGCATATTTTATTGCAATTATGTATCATATTTAAATATTATGCAGTCAAATATTTTAGCCCAAAAAAGGGAATTATTGGGGAATGATATGGAACTTAAACCAACCTTTCTGAGGGATGCTCACAGAAACCACTTCCTTGGCCAGGATGCCAGATTCCCATGCTGCTTTGCTGCGGCTGTACGAGTTGATGGCAAATGCGTCCTGCTCCTCCCTGGAAATACCGCTGTTCTTGGCTGTATTTTCAGCACAGCTGCCCTAAAAATGGGGAAATATCGAGGTGTTTTGCACATCTCCAGTGTTATACGTACAGTACATTTGCTGTCCAATGTTTCCACACAACTTCACTCACTTCCTTTATTAACGGAGTACTTATTTACAGGCTTAACTATTATGCAAATACAAAGCAACCCGTTTTACTAGTTCAAAAACATGTACCATGTGGAATTTGTTGTAGACGTCCGTCAACCCATCCTTAACAATCAGATCCTCCAAGTTCACTCCACCATAAGGGGGCGCTTCTCTGGCCATAACATAAGGAACCTGAGACATGCTTTCCATTCCACCAGCAACCATCACATCCTGAAAGACATCATGTAGAATTACTATCTCTGCTGTATTAGCATGCTAAAGGCTGTTACTTTCACACTTTTTGAATCTCTGGTAACATGTCTTTCACATTACCTGATGCCCACACATGAGACTCTGAGCAGCCATCATGATGGACTTCATCCCAGAAGCACACACTTTATTGATGGTAGTTGCCGGAGTGGACAGGGGGAGACCTACATTAGGAAGATCACAAACATCACTCACTTTTCTTTGAGAAGTTGCATTTTTAAACTCCCAAATAAAAGGTGCATTTTATTTTTATTGTTGTTTGTTTGTTTGTTTGTTTGTGTGTATGATATATGACTCACCTGCACCCAGAAGAGCCTGTCTGGTTGGTGCTTGTCCTTCTCCTGCCTGCAACACATTGCCCATATAAACTTCCTTCACCTCCTCAACAGGAATTCCTGTGGATGACCCATAAACCTTTTATCATGCAGACAGCTAGAATAAATAAGATTTTAAAATGCAGAAATAATAACATGCATATGACTATCAATGCATTAGAATACAAAATATCAAAATATGTAACACTATCGTAGAAACAAATTGCATACCTTCCTGATTACCGCTTCCAAGGATTATTTGATGTTTCCAAAGAACAGCATTTATACTAAATCAAATTTTTTGGTAACATAATAAATGTTTTACTGTCACTTTGGCTCAATTTAATGCCTTATTGCTAAATAAAAGTATTATTTCCTTTCGAAAATTTAATTATACTGACCCAAAACTTGAAGGTTGACAATCTAATTAAAAACAATTAACTATAAGTAACTGTTATATTCATAAACTACATAATTAAATATGAAATAAAATACAAATTCCTCCTAAAACCATCAGAAATGTACCTGCTTTCTCGACTGCTCCTTTAATAGCAATGGAACCCAGTTTAGTTGCAGGGACTGTGGAAAGGCTTCCTTTGAAAGAGCCGATAGGAGTCCTGACTGCACTGACGATGACGACTTCCTGTCCAGACAGAAATGAGAGGAAGATAACGCTCACTCAATGCAGATAATATTCACTGACTGGCTCCATGAACTGATAAAATCGCATAATATTTTACGTTACTCACATTTAAAGATAATCGTGTGCTGTAGGTCCTGCTCAGATATTTATGTACCTGCAAAGTCAGATTCAAAAAAACTATTTTGCTGACATAATAAATGGCTGTTGCATTTATAAGAACACCTCATATTTTGAATATCTACATTTTAAGAAGTGAGCTGCACTGTTTAAAACAGGACTGGGTAACGTTAACTTCGGTTCTGAAAGAATGAAACAGGCCTGCAGTAACAGTAAGTCTTAGCATAGTCAATATCGGCTATCAATATCGATTATTTAGCTCAGACTTACCATGTGTCTGCACAGGTGTGTGCGTGTACTGTAAAGGGCACAGGACGTCATAATTGCGATGGAAAACTGCATACAAAACACAGCTAATTTCACCTTCGACCAAGGTAATCAAGATAATGTAGTGAGCGCTTGCAGAAAGCAGCCAATCACAGTAAGAGGTGTGTCTGCGTCACATTGCGACGCCCAGCGCATTATGGGTAATGTAGTTTATGTCAAGGGGCTCATAATTATATATTTTTTAAAATCTAGTTTTGGCTTGTACAAAGTTCTTAAAAATGTAATCTTTGTCTGTGTTGTTTCATACATTTTTGAAGGACACTGATTTGAAGGACATTTTTGAAGGATAGCCCTCTATTTTTTAATTTATTCAGTTTAACCTGAACTAGATGTGCCTTTTTCATAAAATGGTGTGTGTGTATATATATATATATATATATATATATATATATATATATATATATATATATATATATATAAAGAGAGAGAGACAGAGAGAATGTGTTGTTCAGTTTACAAAAAAAAACGCATCCACATTTTCTTTTTTTTCTTTTTTTTAATTATATTAAAAGATGAGTTAGAACTGAACTGCAAGTTTTTGCAAAAAAATAATAATAATAATAATAATTTTGTAATAAGATTTCACAAACAACAACAAAAAAAACAACAACACGGAAAAATATAGGTACACTCTTATGAAAACTGAAACTGTACTCATTTAATTTCTTTTTCATTTAAATATTTAGTAGCAGTCCAGCCACCCATAGTTCAACAGCAACCGATTCACTCGTCTTGAGGTGAAATTATACTCCGTTTGCCTTGAACCTTCTGAGAAATACAGATAACCTAAAAAGAATAAATAAATAAATAAATCATTCAAGGAAACAGCATTAAATGAATAAGGAATGATTGAATAGAGTTTTTGTTTTATCGCATTTAAGCTCACCATAATTTTCAAAAGCAGCATCCACTCGTGACCCAATGCAAGGGAAATGATGTTGAATAGTTTTAGGAAAGCCACTGTCCATTTGAGCTGTTCTTTCGTTGAAGCTACACCATTGTTAAAATTATGTTAGTTTTGATGTTATTTTGAAAAATCAACACAATATTAAGTGGAGACAATGTGATCTTTAAAGGTTCATTTAAGTTTCTTCTTACCTCCAGTATTTGGTTCCAACAAAAAACAAAGTGCGGCTGGTTGATTTTACATATACAGCTGCATCAATCTTTCTCACGGATGTGGGAAACCCGAATTTGGATATGAGTTTGGGATATCCAGGCAAAGTAGTGCTGCCCTTTACTGCCCAGTACTGCTGACCTGTATGTGAAAGACCACACAACTACATTTACTGAAGCCTTGTTATACACCACTCAAAGACTCTTTAGGAAATATGGCTTCACCTTTGAAGAGGAAGCTAATGTCTCTTTCACTGAACTCATAAGCAGCATCAACAGAGTCAATGGATGGCCAGGTAGATTTTATTTCATGCATTGAAAGTCCACTGTAGTAGCCCTTCTTCCAGTAATACCTGATGCAAATGAAGAATTAAATATTAAATATTAAAATGAAATATTTTAAAATTTAATATATATATTACACACAAATACAAATAGTGTATATTTTTATTTAAAAAATTTTATGTGTGTGTGTGTGTGTGTGTGTGTGTGTGTGTGTGTGTGTGTGTAATTAAATATAAAAAAATAAAATAAATAAATTCTTACCCATTTTTAAAGAAGAACAGTTCTCCACGAATGCTGGTTGCTGCATCAAATACTAAGTCACATTTACACGGTTCTGGTGGAGTCGGTCCAGGATTGGGTTTTGGTTTATTTGTTGATGTTCTAACTCCTAAAACATAACACAAAAAACATAACATAAATAATATTTATTGATTTTATTTTTTTTAAGTTGATCATTCTCACTAGTGGCCATGCAATATGATCTATTGTATTTTATTTATTGATATTCCACTATCTATCACAAAAAACATTTACCATACAGGGCCTGGACCCCAAGTCGGTCATCATGAGGAAGTGTATAGCCATTCGTGTTGACGTATCGGTAAGTTGGATACATGAGAGCCAAAGGGTCTTTGGAGTGCTCTAGTCCCAGTGCATGTCCGAATTCATGAGCAGCCACCAAAAGCAGGTTTATATCTAAAGCAGATTTATGAATTTTTAAATAATAAATAATAAAAAGTTAACATACACATTAGCATGTGATTCTGTGTGATTTGTGCATTCACCTCGTGAATGCAGGGTCCACCTCTCATCATCATCAAAGTGTGTGTCTCCTCCCTGCTCTGGACCGGGTGCGTTGGCATGGGCCAGAACCCCATTAGGCCCATCAAACGGGTAAAAATCTCCATGATCTAAAAATAAACATACATGGAATAATTAATTTTTTTAAATTACATTTTATGCTCACCAAGGATACTAATACTAAAACAGTAATATTGTGACATATTACAATTTACATTTTTTTCAATTATTATCAATGCTGAATTATTAATAATGCTAAAAATTTTGGTGCAAACCGTGATACATTTTTTTCCAGGTTTTTTAGGAAAAGAAATGAACAGCATTTATTTAAAATAGAAATCTTGCATAACATTATAAATATTTTTACTTTCACTATTGATCCATTTTAGTATGTCCTTGCTGAATAAAATTCTTATATTTTTGTATCTACCCCAAACTTTGAAATGGTAGTGTATAACAGTTTCCACAAAATTATAAATTAAGCAGCACAACTGTTTTCAGCATTGATATAATAATAAGAGCACCAAATCAGCATATTAGAATGATTTGTAAAGGACCTTGTGACACTGATGACTGGAGTAATGATGCTGAAAATTCAGCTTTGCTGCCACAATAAGTTACATTTTAAAATATATCACAATAGAAAACAGTTATTTAAAACTTTAAATATATTTCACAGTACTAATGTTTACTGTATTTTTGATCAGATAAATGCAGGTTTGGTGAGCATTTGAGATTTCTTTCAAAAACAATGTAGAAAATTTTTATTATTCCAAACTTTTTATGGTACTGTACATATACCCACATCCTGCTTTGAAAAGAATCATGATGTCAGCTGTGCCGCTGTAGATCTGTTTGAAGTCAAGTGGAATAACATCACTATAGAGCTGGAAAGCTTTAGCAATGGTGGTGTCCACCTCTTTCTTGCTCAGCTGTGATGTATATTCAGTTATTCTAAGAGAAAAACAGCACACACACACACACACACACACACACACACACACACACACACACAAACACACATATATATTAGTTTGTAGTCTGAAATTCAATACTAAATAGCTGCATTTTGCACAGAAAAAAATAAAAAAAACATTTTCTCAGTCTGACAAGGTCTATTCTGATTGGTTGATTTCTATGTACAAAATTAAAGAGCTACACCTACCTGTATGTTACAACACTCTGCTTCCACCTGGGACTCCCCTGGAAGTGTCCGTATCTGGCCACATCGGTGACTCCACAGCGCGGCAGCTTCATCGTCTCAAGAGTGTTCGAGTCCAGCTTACCTGTGACCTCCAGTCCAAAAAACTCCTGCATGGCCTTCAGTTCATTTTCTAGATCTGGGAGGAGTAACATTCTGCCGCGGAATGTAGTTGCATTCGGGTCCCTGTAGAACTGCGACAGATAAGCCTGGGAAGAAAGAGGAAGGAGCATTTCTACACTGATTTTTACACTGAAATAGAGCAGATAAATATCATAGTTTCATATCACAAGTTAGAGCTTTAGATTTTTTGTTTTTATGTCATGATAAAAAAAAAATGCATAAAGTGCTTAATTAGTAAATAGATAATAGGTACTAACCTCTGCTATTTGATGGTCTTCTGGTGATGTTGTCGTGGGAGCGCCATCGCAAAGAGCTAAAAACCAAAAAAGTGGCAGGCTGAGAGCTGTCAAGTGCTCCATACTTCAGTCTTCTTCCTCTGCAGGGAAAGAAAACTGATCTCCACAGTGTCTGTTTCTGACTTTTATAAGTCTAAGTGGTCTAAAAGGGGCTTGTTTAGTGTTTTATCATTTCCAGTCAGGGGCTGTATTAGTGGGGGTGGAAGTGGGAAACTTGTTTTTTGGTTGCTGTCTGAACATGTCAGACAGAAGTTTGTATTGTCGATGACTTCACCTCTGACGCAGCTGCTGAATGGGCCTGCTTCAGAAATATATTAGGTTTTGTATTCCCCGCCTCTTCTTTTGATTTATCCTCTTTCTGGTGACTTTCATCTATAGAGGGCATACATTTTCTCCACAAAAAAAAAAAAAACTAAGGGTATGAAATAATTAATATTAATTTTAAGTTTAGGTCTGAGATATATATATATATATATATATATATATATATATATATATATATATATATATATATATATATATATATATATTATCTTGTGTCATAAATCTTTTCAGTGTAGTAAAACATGAGCGACACTTCGACTTAAAAACTGGACTAAGATGGAATGACGATAGGCTACTACAAATTTGTTGGGTTAGATTGCTGAAATTTGTTCAAAATGTTTGACAGCTTATCTTAATGCCTCATGGGGCCTGTAATTTCTTTAAATACATACATCGTGATTAAGTTAATTAGTTAATTGTTAAATATATTTATATATATTGTATGAATTACACTGCATTTCTACGTTGTCTAAATTTCTACATTAAAATGTCACAAAATGTAGCAATTAAGAAAAGGCATCAGTTCATAGAAATTATATAAAACATTTGCCAAGCAGAACATGGTGAGTTTTGTTTTGTACTAAGAATTTGAAAATGTACCACTTATAAAAATATTGCTAAAGCGACCAAGGTAAACTCTAAAAGTCTAAATAGTTCCTAAAGTTGGCTTGCTGAGTGTTTATCTTCACCAATCAGCAAACATACCAGTGGGGGTATGTGAGAAAATGACTGGAAGGGGTTCTCGGAAGTCAAACTGATACAACAGAATTGAATTACGGATTTTCCCAAGAAGGAATGCACTTTTACGCATGCATTTTAATTGCTGTTAAGATGTTAAATTACAAAATGTCATGTATATCGTCAAACCAAGAAACATCTCACAGCCTTCCCAATCAAGTGACTAAATGAAATGAAATTTGACCAAATTAATCTCAGGAGTTTTGTGTCGTGATGTGAAGAGTTTTTCAATCCCACTGACACACTTTGATCTAGATATAATATTTTCTTTTTCAAACATTGTGGACTGACATTTTTCTGCTAACATTTTTAATCAAAATACATTGTTAGTTTTTATCACGTTCATTAATCTGCGTGACACATAAAGGATTAGAGCTTGTGGTTCAAAAATGTTAAAATAGTTAGGCATCAAATGTTTATATACAGTATATAGCCTAGCTTGCCAGTGACAGGCCAGGAGCATTTTCTCTCTATCTCTCTCTCTCTCTCTTTCTCTCTTATTTTAGGTTTGCATAATCACTGGAATTCCCTTCAGGGCACATCCAGTGCATACAAGTTTCCTAAATCTTGACATGAATGAAAGATAAAAATACAAAAGCACAACCCCTGAGGCTGTTTAACAGAGGCACTCCCTTGTTCATGCTCTAAAATGTAACCACAGGAATTATGTCCATATATGTCTGAGTGACCCATGTAACAGAAAGACTATTTTTGTTTTTATTGTATTAACATATGGTGATGACAAGACACATGAATGTTATGTGGGATTCAATGACATATATTTTATTATTATCTATGTAATATTTTGGGTTGTTATATTTGGGTTAAAATACATGCTTTTAAAATAGGCCTAGGTTATATATTACAAATAAAATATAACCTATAATATACACCACCATTCAAAAAAAAAAAAAAAAAAGGCCAGTAAGATTTTCTGATGGTTTTGAAAAAAATCTCTTCTGCTCAGTAAGGTTGCATTTATTTGATAAAAAAAAAAAAAAAAAAAAAAAAAATACAGAGAACAGTAAATCTACAATTTGAAAGAACTGCTTTCTTTTTGGAAATTTTAAAATGCGTTTTTTTTTCTCTAAAGCTCCATTACTCCAGCTTTCAGTGTCAAATGATCCTTCAGAAATCATGCTGATTAAGAAACATTTCTTATTATAATAGGTGGCACACCACACTGACAAAAAAAGCAAGATTTGAGATTTAATGCACTAACAAAGATATAAATCAGGACAGCACTAAAATAGTAACTATTTTGAAAATTAATAGCATATGTTTAATATCTTTCTACTTAGTTTTCTGTTAAGTATTTGTAAGCAAACTTTGAAATATTCTCACAAAATCATGAAATTTAGTAAAGGAGGGTTTACATTTCTTCCATTTGCATGTATAAATGTGGTATATTTACCGACCAGTGTCCCCTATCTCAGAAAAAAAAGGAAATTCAATATATTCTCAAAAACAGGGTATTTTCTAAAACTAAGAGATTAATATCATTATTTTTCACTGAAAGTTAGTTAAAAACATCCAAACATATCACAGCAGAAAAAAGGGTGTTCAAGAGTTCCAGGAACCAGAGTTGGGAGCAGCAACAATTTCTTCTCTGCACTCCAAGCATTCAGTAATCACTCCGTTCCAGTGTTTTGAAATATCAGAAAATTCTGTTCTATTAAATGTAAAATAAATACACAATACTAGAAGAATAGTTTAATATTAAATTACTGCTTAACTCACTTGTCTATGCAGCAAATATGAATTAATAATTAAGAATATGCTGTAACTTTTCCATTTTTAAGATGATAAATCACAGTACAGTGCATGTAGACAATTTTCTGCACTTCTGAATGTTTCTATGTGTGCGCGATCTGTACGTTATGTGTGAGCTTGTGTGTTGTGTACGTGCATGTAGTGTAGCAGCACATTAGTTTAGAGTGGAGATTAGCTACCTGTACAATAAACTTTAAAACATGAATTCATCCAATCAATTTTGAGTATCTACCATCCTACAAGCAAACATGCTTGAGATACAGGCCTAACCTCCTGCACTTGTAAATCACCGTCATTATAACCTTCACCTTGTTTCTGATTTGAGTGATCCACAGATCTGTCAAACTAGCTAATGATGTTTAATGTTCTTGATAAAATGCAGTTATATTATGGGCTGTTTAAATTTGGGCAACAACATCTGTAGCAATGGAAATCACCAACATGCTTAAAAACTCTATAAATAAATGTTATTGCACTTATTTTCAAATAATTTATTTAAAAAATTTATTTCACTGTCATTTCATTTTTTTCATCAATTTAATTGATCCTTCAATTAAAGTAATTTCTTAAAAAAAAGTAATGACCCCATACATTTGAATGCTACTGTAAATATAATAACAGTCCTCATTATAAACACAAAATAATAATCAACTTCAATAGTCAGTGAAGATTTTATTTGATGGGGGGCGGTGAGGGACCTGAATAATGGGTAGGGGGGCACTGGCCCAAAAAAGGTTGAGAATCACTGGTTTAGATGGTTTGATATTTCATTTTTTTACAAAGCTGTTTACTGATATTGGATTTGCAATAGATACTGTATATACAGTAGGTCTGCTTTGTAAATAAGGTCTATCTAGAGTCTTTTAAAATGTTAAAGTCAAAAGTATTTCTATACCAAAATCAATCTTGCTTACAAAATGAAGATGCTCACGTGCTGTTAAGTTGAATTAGACATTTTAGTTTATTTGGAAAAAATAACATTAAATTGATTCTGTAAAAATACATTCTTTTAAAATTAGTTAAATTATATTAGAAGCCCAGTGACAACTTTAAACAGCAGATTTCTGTTTCTTGTTTCAGGTAAGCTCTAACAAGGCAAGAACAAATTGCTCTTCAGCACACGCAGGAGCCTCTTAGTGTAATATCCGAACATAGGCGGAGTTTGGGGGGGTGGGGGGTGTTGGGGGACACTGACCCCACCAGACGAGAGCCAATCATGATTTTGTCTGAGCTATGAATAAAATATAAAAACTAAATGATTTCAATTTTCTCATTTTATTTGTATTATCTTATTATTTTAGTGGATATAATAAGTACCTTTTGGGCTAAATTAATTTCTATGATATTTAAGCCCCATCCTCGCGAGCCACGACTCATCATGATTCTTAACTTCACGTTGCAATAGTCTACATGAGAGGATTCACTTTTCATTATGTTCCCACTTTAGAAAGTTAACTAAATAATGGAAATTCATTGTATTTTTTGATAAACCCGCAAATAAAAATAGCTTTTACAGGTTTGGAACAAAATGGGGGTAGGTGATTAATGACAAAATTTTCATTTTGGGGTGGAGTATCCCTTTAAGATTTACCCTATTTAGGTATTCTATTGTCTTTGAGGATACGCAGAGCGAATGTAGGCAGCGATGCCATCATTTTCAAAAGTCTCTGTTTTGGTCCGGTTACTGAAATGCAACCCCAGAGTTTTCAGACTAAAACAGGTTCTGCAGCGTTCTCAAATGTCTCCATTTTCGAGGGTCGAAAACGCCGGAGTAGTGTAAACGATACCAGCGTAACCGTAGCAAAAGTTATGCGTTTAAAACGAAAAGGCACAAGTGTAAACAGGGCCTTAAAGTGCAGTACGGAGGGACGAATATCCAAACTTTTTCAGACTACCACATCTTGCACTCACGGTGCCCGTTGGTTCAGCTACATCAGAAATAAGTTTCTCAGTTATGAGGAGAATATGGCTTCGATCTAGCACATAGAGAACGATTTGACTGAAAATGTATCAGGAGAGGTGAAAGAAAGATAATGGTCATCTACGCAATTCGGAAAAAGAGGCGGTTTTCCTGCATTATATATATACTCTTTGTACAGCAGTTATTGTTCATTCTAAATGTATTTTAATTTAGAATATGTGTTACATAAATACATGAAATGTATAACATATAAAAAAGTGCTCGTGGCTCGTCTGCCAGTGGGTGCCCTCCCCCCACGCATAAAAGTGAAACTCCGCCTATGTATCCGAACTCATACACATTTCTCCCACTGTAGAGATAAATGTAACCTGGAAGACAAAAATTATTCAATTTTATTAAGTGTAATCATTAAGTTGGCTTGAAAAAGCCAACTTACTGATCTACTATTTAATCTTATTATTATTATTATTCTTCTGAGCCAATTTAAACACTACCTCCTCCTAGAGCTTTCAAGCTAAAACCACCAAACTTGGCCCAGAACTTCAGACTGGCCTGACTCGGGTTGCTACATCTTTTCTAACTGATAAACGTAAACCAGACTATCAAAACCACCTACAATCCCATAGACTTTCATTGAGGGAGTGAAAACTTTTATATAACAAGACTTATGGTGCATTTAAGCTGTCTATTGCTATAGCAAGGCTTAACAACTCCCTACTGAAAATACAGCTAAAACCAGCCTAAACTGATTGGCAGCTTTGGCTGAATCCCAAGCTGGTTTTAAAGTGGTTTTGGCCACTTTTTTAGCAATTCAGGCTGGTCTTAGCTATTTTTTAGCTGTTTTTTTACTGAATCAGCTGATTTTAGCTGGATTAGCATAGAAACATTAGCAATAGTAAATTGCTAATCAGGCTAGAAACATGCTAGTAACTTGTTAATCATGATAACAATGTGAAAGCGACATGCTAGTCACTTGCTAATCATGCTATCAACATGCTAGTCACTTGTTAATCATGCTAGCAATTTGCTAGTAACATGTTAACAACATACTAGCAACTTACTAATAATGCTAACGACATGCTAGTCACTTGCTAGTCATGCTAGCAACATGCTAGTCACTTGTTAATAATGGTAACAATGTGAAAACAACATGCTAGTCACTTGCTAATCATGCTAGAAACATGCTAATGACATATTAGTAACTTGCTAACAATGTTTACGACATGCTAGTAACTTGTTAGTCATGCTAGCAACATGCTAGTCACTTGTCAATAATGCTAGCAACATGTTAGTAACTTGCTAATCATGCTAACGACATACTTGTCACTTGTTAATCATGCTAGTAAAATGCTAGTTTATTATTTCTTATCTATGTATCTATTTATCTGTCTATTTATCTATCTACAGTATTTTTTTGGATAGATTGTATTGCCTTCAAAACTTTAAAGAGGTCATGACATGGTTTTTTTTATTTTATTATTATGGTCCCCTAGGTGCAATTATAGTATTACTATAGTTTTTTTTTTTTTTTTGTTACTTTTAAAATGTAGTGAATTATGACATTTTCCCACCCTGTTTCTCATCCTTTGATTCAAACAGTCTGTTTTTGGGTTGTTTCCCCTTTAAGAGTTCAGTGTTAACGCCCACTGTTATGATTGGCTAACGACAGTGCCTATGGATCAATTATTAACACCCCCAGCCAGAACATTTGTGGACTGAGCGTAACTGTTTAGTAGCAGGTGATCCATTCGAAGCGATGGCTCTTGCAATGATAAAACCTTATATGTTTGAGCACATCTGCGTGGCATTGTAATTTTCCTGTACACAGACCCACTCGCTGTCCGTCGACTGAACACTTGTGAGGCGGCGTGCGGCGCGACAACGATACGAAATGAGTGTAGTTGTCTTGTGCTGGAGGCGGTCATATGCAAATGGTTGGAACCTCACTTCGCACCGTGACGTCACTTCTTACCATGGATCCAGAACGAGCTGTATTTAGAGCTTGATTAAATAAATGGCTCGTTTATAATGGGGAGGACGTCTTAAGCTATGAAACTTGCAGGACGTTTTAGTGGTACAAAGACCTCTTATATTCCAAAAGATCAAGGCAAATTTGGTTTCTCATTTCATGACCCCTTTAAAACTACTTCAATGTAGTTAAAACTGAAACCCCTCAAACTTTAAAGGTGCTGTATGTAGGATTGACACCAAGTGGTTGAACTAGGTATTGCAGTCCAAATTCAAAATATTGGAGAGGGTTTTTTCACCCGGCCCCTCCTCCTCAGACTTGATGCACATGCAGGTTGCCAGATTGATAACACAAATAGCAATGAGCGCACTTGACAATGAATTAAATGGAATATGCTGTGTTTTCCGCCAACTGGCAAACCAGGGTGCAGAAATACAATTGGGTAAACAAACTGGCAGTGGGCGGGTTAACAAACCATAACAAATACCAATATTCTGGCCCGAGAATAACTGACGGTAGCATTGTTTTTCAGATAAACATGTATGTTAACTTAGCATGTTTCTTAAATATCTGCAAACATATTATGGTAGTTTTATGTTTTAGTAGAGTCAAAATCTTACATACAGCACCTTTAAGCTTTTAAATCTACTTCAGTCTTTCTGGCTAGGTTTTTTCACAAACTTTACTACAAACTTTACTATCTAGTGTCACATCAACGCTTGTAGAAAAAGAGTTTAGAAACATCTACCATTGGACATGTGAGCTGCTGTAACCTCTCCAGTCAACCCTGGAAATCCACTTTCCACTCGTTGGGGATACCCTCTGTCCATCTTCTTTGCCCTTTCATCATAGCTACCAAAAAAAAAGGGAATTCCAACAGCTTTTCAGAGCTAACTGTAAGGGCTTTTGTTTACGATGCAGCACTTGACCCACCTGTAGTAAACCTTGTCAACAAAGAGCAGTGTTTTTCCTGAGTTTTTGTCATAGACGGCTGCACTAACTTTTCTCACCGAAGATGGCAGACCAAAGCTGCTGAGAGTCTTGGGATAGCCGCGCTCAAGATTGATGCCATTAAATACCCAGACTTGTCTACCTGTAAACAAAGACAGACTACAATAAGATTTTTTCTGAGCACGGATATAAAGATTGTAAGGGTGATTGTGGTTCCAGCATCCCCAGATTGTTTGAGAAGATACCTTTGAACAGGAAAAGTTTATCTTGCACTGGATCCTCATAAGCAGCATCTATATTATCCGGAGCGCTGGCCCAGAAACTCTTGATCTGAAGTTGCGTCACAGTTCTGTTCGGAGATCTACGCCAGAAAAAGCTGAAGAGAGAGACATGAAGTCACTTGCTTTAAATATTTCAGGTCTACTTATATAAAAATACACTCAATTTTTATTTGATTTGTGTATTACCCGTCCTTGAAGAACATTGTTTCATCTCTTAGAGTTGTAGCTGCATCCAAGATCGGATTAGGGTCACAAGCCTTAGGAGTTGTTGGTATTTCTGGATGAGTTTGGATAGGGGTTTTGTCTCTGTTTGGGCCTGAAGGAAATACCACATACAGTATTAAACAAATTACTGAATATTTTTGGCTTAAAGATTGTTGATGTGCTCTTGAAGACCATATGCTTACCATAGAGTGACTGAATCCCTCTGATGTCATCACTGGACAGAGAGAAACGATCCAGATCAGTAAAGCTGTATGTGGGAAACATCAGAGCGCCAGGAACGTCAGAATGAAAAAGACCCAAAGAGTGACCAAACTCATGGGCGGCCACCAAGAACAGGACAAATCCTGTGGAGAAATTAAGCACAATAGTTTAGGTGCAATTAAAAAAATAAACACATTTTGGAGTAAAATGGAAGTGGTGTTAATGTTACAATCTGCAGTAATGTGTTCAATGCACTATTAAATTAAGAACTTCTGAAAACTACATTTAGTAAAACTCACCTTTAGATGAGCGGAATGTGAAAAACTCATCATCATCAAAATGTGCATCTCCACCGATTCCAGGAGAAGGAGCAAAAGCATGAGCCAATGTGCCTAGTGGTCCGTCAAACGGGGAAGCATCACCATGAGCTGTAGGAAAGAGTTTGATTTTATATTTAGTGTTCAATAGAAACGCCTTTCATGTGATCGCGCAGACACACACGCCACACGCTCTTGGTTCTGTGAGCAGACTCAGTGAAACTTTTTCCAAACTTTTCCCCAGAAAAATTAACTTTCACTGAATTCAATCCTTGTTCTTATTTTCTCTTAGATAAACATGTGCCATTTCATGAACATCATAAAATAAATGGCCTTGAGATAACAGAATAGAATAGGACTTTGCATTGTGATACTTGGATTTCACCCAAATATTCAAAGTACTAACTGCAATAATTATTTCATTGAACAATTTTAGATTATTGTAATGACAGTACATGGGGGCTAATTGGTCTGCACTTATCATCAGTTACAAT
Source organism: allo-octoploid hybrid of Carassius auratus x Cyprinus carpio (assembly GCA_024542945.1). NCBI lineage: Eukaryota > Metazoa > Chordata > Actinopteri > Cypriniformes > allo-octoploid hybrid of Carassius auratus x Cyprinus carpio. The sequence goes on along the minus strand of CM045024.1, from coordinate 14,806,666 downwards.
TAATTAAACTGAAAAGAATTCAACAAAATATAAACACAGACAGATAGACAACTTACCCCTTGTAGCAAAGGAGATCATGATGTCAGCTGTGCCGCTATTGATACGGGTGAATCTCAGAGGAGTGACATTGGCCCAGACCTGCAGCGCTTTCTCCATGGATTCATCCACTTCAGCTTTTGACATGTCAGGGGTGTAGTTCATGATTCTGTTAAAGCACCAAAGGAGGACTTAGGGGGGCCGGGGGGCCCTGGGTTTGAGGTTATGCTGGGGCACTACAAATGCCCTCAACTAGAACATCATTATGGAGTAACACAAAATACACAAAAATTGAAATATGCTTTGAGTTTCATATATATAGTACAAATAATGTGCAACAGATCTAGCCTAGTCAAAGTTTAGATGTAACACTAAATAGTAATTATAATACAATAAACAGAATGTGTTCTCTGAGAGAACAAACCCTGAAATAACACTGAGCAAAAAAAGCCAGAGATGTATAACTGTCATATCTGTCCTCTTATGTCAGATTCTAAACTGAATCAATAAATTAAATCTGAATGAAAAGACATGTTGGATATTAACAATCAAATGAAATCACTATCAACAAAATCTATAGATGTATTCTGCATAAATCATGTTGTTTAAATATAATATTTAATTGTAGAAATATAAAAATATATAAAAAATGAAATGATCAGCTACTTTTTTAAAAATATGAAACTACAACCGCTAAGCCTAGAAGGTGGCAGCAAGTGACTGTCTTAATGAGTGAGTTGAATCCTTAAATCAACCATTAAATCAATTTAACATTTAACTTTGCAAACCCGATTGTATCATTTATTGCTCCATGTAACATAGAGGAACAAAACACAGTTTTCCTCCGAGATGCAGCAGTTCTGCTGTTTGTTCTATTTTCTTTTTGACGGAGCAAAATGGAATTTTGTGTATAAAAAATGCAACTCAGTAACTTATTGTTTATTGTACATTTGCGATCGTGCAGATATTCGGAGAAACAGGACTCTTGTTTGTGCGATAAGCTAAGTCCTATATCATAGGTATATTATATAAAAACTCATTAAATAGCACTTTTTAAAAAACAAATCATTTTGATGACATTTTTGCCCCACTATGTGTGATGGCAGTGAGATAGGAGAGAGCGCTTAAAAACTTCAGATTGCATAGTTTAGTAAAACATTAATGTAATATAGAATCGTCCCCTGTAAAGAAATGAGGTGAAAGCATATGAGAATTTATCATTATCTTCCTAAATGTGTGCTCTTTCGGGCTAAAGGCTTAATGGGGCTGTTTAAAGTAGCCATGTGATGACAAATTAATCGGTGCAAATGCGATTCAATGTGTGAGTCCTTCTTCTATGTGAAATTATCATGAATACCAGTTTATGCTATTTGATTATGGCCTCGAAGGTCACAGTTGAAAGCTGTTAGCCCTGGCCTTCCCGTTTAGCCCTTGTTTGCACAGTGGAAATGCGGCTAATAATTTATTCAAATTAAACTAAAGTGAACAGGTAATGGCTGGGTCAAGCCCAATGGTCAGTCCGGCCATGAAAAGCACCAAAGTCTGTATTTGCTCCTTACACTCTTTTGTGTGTGAGACCAAGAGAACTGTTATCACACACACCTGTAGGTGAGCTTGTTGGTCTGCCATTTGGGTCTGCCTCCAAATGTGGAGTACGCAACAACATCTGGAACTCCACAGCGGGGCTTCTTCATCATCTCCATTGTTTCTTTGTCCAGCTTTCCAGTGACCTTAAGCCCGAAAAACTTCTGCATCTCTTTCATCTTCTCAGTCAGTGGACTGGCCTCTCTTTGGAAGGCAGTTGTTTCATTTGTTATATCTGTTAGATTGTAGAAGCTCTTCAGGTAATGCTAAAGGTGGATTCATTAGTGAAATTATGAGCAACAACAAACAAAACATACAAGCATGTATTGTATATATAAAAAAAATCATACCTCTGCAGTGGCTTCATCTTTGTCAGCGAGCTTTAAAATCGGTCCAGCATGAATAACAAGCACCAGGCTTGCAAGAAAACACATCTGGCTGAGAATCATCATGGTGAGAGTTGCTTCTTATGCTCCTGTGCTTCGCTTCTCATTGGCAAAGGTCTGATGGAGGCTTATATACTCCTTAAACTGTGAGGTGTTGAGCAACAGGTAATGTCAACAGCCGCAAGTTTTTGTAAGTAAACCATTAAACTGGCCAACCGATTACCAGCTTCCTTTAATACAAACCTCTTCCTTCTTGCCCAGATATTCATGTGATTTATGTTCCACACACCTTTATTTATAAAACATCTTTCCTTAAATGTAAAGGAATAAACTAGCAACTGTGGTTTTCAGAACTTTCCTGTTAAAAATACAGTGATGTTTATTACTGGTAAGTATTATGTGATCTTATTTTGGTGGCTGTGTGTTTTACACTACCTAAATTTGTGTGATAGTTCATGCAGGGACTTTTGGGAATGGTCATTTTCACCATAAATTTTAAATGTACTGTAATTTATATTAAAAAAAAAGTTTTTGCAAAGCTTGAAAATATGTAATCTTTACATAGTTGTTGTTGCTGTTTTTTTTGTTACCATGTATAGTAACTTACAGATTACCAGTTAACAGGTTTTTAATATTTTCATGGGTAAGACTGAACCACAAAACCTCAAGTGAAGCTTGACACAATTATATTTTAGTCTAAAATAATGCAACCATTGTTCCCTTATCAGAATGAGAACAGCAAGAAATCAATAGACATACATGGACATGTCAGACATAGTCTCAGAGCAAGTTCCTGATTCATCGTCATCTCTGGTTGTGATTCACTGGGGTGGCATCAGTCACCCAATAACAACCGGGACGTCCACTCTGTTCATGTGTGTGCGTGCAGTTACAGTAGGAGCTAATGGGGGATTGAACTGCTGATGCACATCCAAACAAACTTTAAACACCTCCTCTTATATCCTCAAGAGGGAAGTGGTGTCTATATTCACTTAGAAAATGGCAAAAGTTGCATTTTTAAGGTTAGAGTTTTAATTTGTACAATTTCAAAACATGACAAAGGGAAATCCACACTTTGAAAATAATGCAAAAATCACCACGAAACTATCATGAAAGTGGTTTATATGGCTCATGCACTATATTTAAATATATGGGATAGTGTAGTGTAATGTAGTTGTCAGGGTTATGTTTGGTTTGTGTTCTAGTTTTCATTGTGTTTTCAGTTGGACTGTTCCCCTGTGACCTAGTTTCTGTCTCCTGTTGATTGTGTCATTTGGTTCATGTGTGTCATTAACTATCGTCATTAGCTACCCTTTAATAGTTGTGTTCAGTTCTCAGGTTATTGTCTGGTCTACAATGTCCATATGTGTGATTCCTGCCTGTCTGTCTTGTGTTTGCTCCTGTTCCCGAGATTAGCCCGCAGAGGGCTCCTGTTCCCGAGGTTAGCCCACAGAGGGCTCCTGTACCCGAGGTTAGCCCAGGGAGGGCTCTTAATTCCCCGTTAAGCCCTGGGAGGGCTCCTGATCCCCAGGTAAGCCCAGGGAGGGCTCCTGATCCCCCACTGAGCCCAGGGAGGGCTCCTGATTCCCTGCTGAGCCCAGGGAGGGCTCCAGATCCCCCATTAAGACCAGGGAGGGCTCCAGATCCCCCGCTAAGCCCAGGGAGGGCTCCTGATACCCAGTTAAGCCCAGGAAGGGCTCCAGATCCCCAGTTAAGCCCAGGGAGGGCTCCAGTCCCCAGTTTTAGCCCCGATAGGGCCTTGGAGCCCATTATCCTCTCCAAGTATTTTTTTGGGGGTTGTATGACTCAAGCCGTAAAGGCAGAGGTGGGGGCTGGGGCCGCAGCCTCGGAGGCTGCTCTGCCGTGGCCTCCTGAACTGCCTGCCCCACCATGGCCTCCCGAACTCCTTATTAAGAATAAATTTGAAAACGCTGCCCTTCCGTTTTCGTCCGGACAGCGAATCCGTATATTTTCTGAAACGATGACATCATCAGCCCACATCTCACCCCTAGTCAGACACCGCTACGTCACGTAACAGCAACAAAAACATGAAACAAACACTGAACGATTGTCTTTTTATTAACTACCATTAACAGATAATTAAATGTATTGTTCCATGTTCGTTTGTATACCGCACGCAAGGTTTATGTGCATAGTCCAAGTCTTACTCTGGTCTGGCATGTATACTACATTGTTTTGTGTTGGTTTTGTGGTTTCGTGTGGACGCAGATATTTCTTGAGACGAGAAAAAAAAAGATCGGATAGGGAAAGCTCTGGCTTCATGTAGACGTAGCCCTAGTTTCTGTCTCCTGTTAATTGTGTCATTTGGTTCATGTGTGTGTCATCAATTATCGTCATTAGCTACCCTTTATTAGTTGTGTTCAGTTCTCAGTTTATTGTACGGTCTATAACGTCTCCAATGTGTGATTGCCGCCTGTCTGTCTTGTGTTTGCCTTTGTGTGGAGTTATTAAAGACTGCTTTCATTGAAACTGCATCTCCTTCATGCGTTTATCCACTGTACTGTGACAGTAGTGTAGTATAGTATTTTTGTTCAATATTTTTTTTTATTTATTTAGTTTTCAATTATCCATTATCTCACAGGAATTTTGCCCATTTATATATATATATATATACATATATATATATATATATATATATATATATATATATATATATATATATATATATATATTCATGTCCCCTTCATACATATATATATATATATATATATATATATATATATATATATATATATATATATATATATATATATCTGAGCAGCCTGTATGTGACAAAATAATATGCTTGTTTATTATTTTAGAAACACATTGTGGTAACAAGACACAGATTCATTCATTCCAGAAACACTTCATATCAAATCACCCGCAACACGTGCTGAGATTTGCTGATCTGACATTTTATAAAAGGCTTAGATGATTTGATCTTTCAGTTTTTACAACATTTTTAATTAATATTAGTTTTACAGTAGATATTATCAGAGTCTGAAAGTCTCTGAGTCTTGAGTATTTCCCAACCAAACACAATTCTTGCTTTCAAAATGAACATGCTTGCTTTTGAATTGAATCAGGCACTTTAATTATCTGAAAACAGTCACATTAAATGATTCTGTAAATACATTTAAAATTTTAAATGTTTCTTAGGCACATGTTTTAAAGTAAGTGCTGTAGTTTTAAAATACCGCATTATACTCCATCTCCATCCATGTTTCAGGGAACCTGACTAACAGGGAAGGAAGTAATTGCACTTCAGCAAATGAATTAGATTTCTGTTGCAAGAGCTGAACTCAAACAAATCTGAGTTTAGTCACTCCATTATGTTTATGTGGAAAAGTTGAAACATAAAAAGGTGGTTTTCTGTAAGGGTTAAAATCATCATACCTGCATCAATTAAGAGTGTTGATTCTAGTTATTCCATCAAATATATGTGCTGTTGCATTGTAGTGAATCTGATTTCTCTTTGTATAGACACTATATCTAAAATAGACAAAGTGAAACATTAAAGACAAATTGAAGTGTTGAGTGAACACATATGCTGATGGTAAGGCACAAGACAGGTTGTATACAGATGTTTACTGATGCATAAAAAAAGTACAACCAAAGAGAAATCTTCAAATGCATTACATTTGCCAACTTAATGGACATAAATTTAAATGCTGAGATTGAATTGTCCAGAAAGCATGACCTGTAAAGGAATATTGTTAATGGTTATGATTTCAAACGTGTTATACTTGCCTTTTATTTGCAAGTAGAGGAAAAAAAGTAAGAAAAACGAAAAAGACATTAAAGAAGTGCCAGACCGCTGCAGATTCTAATCTGTGTGTATCTTATTTCCTGCAGAAACTAGCTCCCATCCTTCCATATTTGAGGCTGGTAACCCATAGAGCGACTGAATCCCTTTGATGTCATCACTGGACAGAGAGAAACGATCCGGATTAATAAAGCTGTATGTGGGAAACATCAGAGCGCCAGGAACGTCAGAATGAGAAAGACCCAAAGAGTGACCAAACTCATGGGCGGCCACCAAGAACAGGACAAGTCCTGTGGAGAAATAAAGCACAATAGTTTAGGTACAAATTAAAAAGATTGCCGCTTTCAAAGTTTCAAAGTTGAAACTTTGAAAAATATTTCAGCAAAAAAAAAAAAAAAAAAAATCACCTTTTGGTGAGCGCAAGGTGAAAAACTCATCATCATCAAAATGTACATCTCCACCGATTCCAGGAGAAGGAGCAAAAGCATGAGCCAGTGTGCCTAGTGGTCCATCAAATGGCAGAGCATCGCCATGATCTGTGGGAAAGAGTTTAGTTGACTTCTATCCTTACATTCATATATATTGGTGAAACGTTGAGAATCTGCATTTTAAAAATACTGAATTGTTGTGCATTGAATTGATTTGAACTTCTGAATCTAATTGGAACTTTCTTTTAACATGTAACCCTTGGCTAAAAGTAAAAAAAAAATAAAAAAAAAAAACACTACGCCACCTAGGTTATTTCTCCACCCAGGAAAATAAAATAAACACACCCAAAAAGAATTAAACCAAAAGGAATTACAATAATATGAAGGACCCTGCTGGTTCGGATGGGGTTAAAGAGACGTGACTTTCCAAAATAATTCATATTTATTTAACACAAACAAGATCATTAACCCTAAAACGTAAAAAATAAATAAATAAAAAAATAAAAAAAATAAACCTGTTTAACAGTTTACCAATTATTTACCCACAGTCAAGAGACTATAATAAATCCAACTTTAACAGAAGGGACAAACCACACAACAAATCAGTGCACTACAATTCTTAAAGCAAGTGATAAAAAAAACAAAAAAAAAGATTTAAAATTAAAATTTAAAAATTGTCCTGCGGCTTCTCAAACATATCGTACAAATCAATTGGGCAGAATAGTCTAAATAACACTGTAAATCAGTGGTTCAGAACTGCGACGTCCACACAGTTGGTCGTACCCAGGACGGTGAAACAACCACATGAACCAGGTATATGTACCAGGCCTATGAAACAGGTCGATGGAACAAATCAGTGAAACAAGTCGATGAAACAGCAGCTAGCGTCCTTAGGCCGCACCTGCCAAGCGAGATTCTTAGACTATTGTAACTTAATACTATCTGCGCTGGTCCTTCACGCATACAAATCCAGGGGAAAGCGACAGGAAATAAGCCCAAAGACCTTTTCTGCCCACAAAACATGCACACAGAAGAATCAAAATACCACATAGACTTGCTTTTTCTGACGCCACTAACACACCTCAGTAATTGCGCCGCACAGGTGTGCTCAATGTCAAGACACAGCTCCACACCAGTGGGCTTGTCTTCCCATTTTAAAATGTATACAACCATTAAAATGGAAACAAATAATAAAAAGAACAAACAAATATTAAAAACACTTAATTTATCACGTGTATATCACCAAAGTACCAAGTTTAAATTTAGTTCAAAAGAATTCATCAAAATGAAAAGCACATGGTTGTTAAAATATAAGTATAGTTAAACTGAAACTTACCCCTTGTAGCAAAGGAGATCATGATGTCAGCTGTGCCGCTGTTGATACGGGTGAATCTCAGAGGAGTGACATTGGCCCAGACCTGCAGCGCTTTCTTTATGGATTGATCCACTTCAGCTTTTGTCATGTCAGGGGTGTAGTTCACGATTCTGTGGAAAAGGACCATTATCTGTATCTGCTTCTTTTACTCTTTCTTACTCCAGTCATGCAAAGAGAACTGTTATTACACACACCTGTAGGTGAGCTTGTTGGTCTGCCATTTGGGTCTGCCTCCAAATGTGGAGTACACACCAACATCTGGAACTCCACAGCGGGGCTTCTTCATCACCTCCAGTGTTTCTCTATTCAGAGTTCCAGTGACCTTAAGCCTGAAAAACTTCTGCATCTCTTTTAGCTTATCGGAGAGTGGATTGATCTCTTCTTCTGGATGAAAATCAGAAGTGCTCATTAAATCTTTCAGATTGTAGAAGTTTCTCAGGTAATCCTAAAAGGCAAACAAACATGTAATTACTGGAGAAATTATGGCCAGTTGCAAAGCATACAAGCAAGTATTATATGAGGGGGGAAAAACATACCCTTGCAATAGCTTTATCTTTGTCAGTGGGCTTAAAAATCGGTCCAGCGTGAATAACAAGCACCAGGCTTGCAAGAAAACACAGCTGGCAGTGAGTTCCCATGTTGAGAGTTGCTTCTTCTGCTCGTGTGCTTCGCTTTTGATTGTCAAAGTTCTGATGATGACTTATATACTCTTAAAACTGAGGTGTTGAGCAACAGGTGAAATTAAACCATTAAACTGACAGGCAAGACAATTATAACAGGATTTTCAGCTTGACACAGCCTCCTCGCCCAGATATTAATATTATTTCTCTTTGTCATACCTTTATTTAATGACAATATTAATAATCAATATGAATAAAAGCATGTACTGTATATGTATTATACGCACAAACAATGGCAACGCGATAATCATTTTTGGTTAAATTTATGATAAAATCTTGCAGATAAAACACAGGGATGACGTCACTAACATTACAGGATGGTCTTATTTAACTTAAAATAACTAAATGTAAAATGCAATATAAAACACCACAGTCCCCATAGCTAATAACAAAATCAGGAAGAAAACAACTTAACTAATTTAAATAAATGTGATGGTTTGTGCAGAGAATTCTGGGAATACCCATTTATACTTTTTACTCATAAAAAACACTGTTTTATCAATATTTTACCTTAAATGTACATATTGTCTTGTTAAATATAAAACACTGCAGCAGCTAAAATTATGTTACCTTTATGTTAAAATACATGTTGTCTAATAAAATGTTATATGAATTACTCTAAATAGAAATGTAACTTAAATTTAACCAATTAACAAAGTTGTACTAGGAAATTCTGAAGAAATTCACTTCAGCGCTTAAAACACCTCCTCTCAAAATGGTATAACTGGTTTATTCAGTTATAAAATGGTAAATGTGGCATTTTTAAGGTTAGGGTTTCCATTAGAGTTTTGTTGTACTCGTTGTTTGCTTCATTTTAGAACAAAATAAATCAAGGGAAAGCCCCAGAGTATGAGGTGTGCTTAGGGCGTTATGAAATATTTGTAGGTATAATGCCAACTGTTGTCACTCTTTATTTACTCTCAATGAGTAATCACTTATAATGAATACACCATGACTGAGACTTTCAAGCTTCAAAATAATGCATAAGCACCTTAAATCAATCATGAAAGTGATGCATATAACTTGTGCACTATATGTAAGTGTTTCTGAAGCCACATGATAATTTTATGTGAGAAACAGAAACAAATTCATGATAGTTTTTTGTGTGGAACAGACAGAAATGTATGTCAGTCATAAAGCAACAAACAAAACTCCCACCGTGCGCAGAGCTGCAGAAACGTGCCTCCAAAAGTTACTTTGACAGCAAAGAGGAGATTCTGGATTTGGGTGACATAGGTAAACAAAACAATTAATTAATTAATTAATTAGTGAAACGAATGCCATCGCCCTTGAAAAACAGTTGATGTTTTCGATGTCGTTTCCCACACACAGGAGTTACCTTTTTAGGCATGAAGGAAATATTTAAATAATTGTTTGAAGGAAATGTTCAAATAAAAGTAAATTGCATTTAAAAAAATAGTATTAAAAATCACTATTATATATATATTTTTATTTGTGTTCTTGATTCTTTCCTTTGAAAGCTATTTTGTCAAATTATCATATTGTGTTTTGTTCAGTTTAAAAACAAGGAGGAAAAAAGAAATGTTTCTTGCATGGGTATTTGAGACAAGATTAAATACACTAAAATATATCTGCACCAGAATATTTATATTATTATTAAATGATGAAATATTTCATATTTTCATTTCATGTTTTCATTTTCATAAACTACTGTAGGTGCAAGGAGAACAATAAATGCGTCTTAGATCCTTAATATGTGCCTTACTCTCTCTCTGATAGGGAAGCGTTCAAAATCTAGTAGTTACACACACTCTGAGAATCTGGTCCCCTAGTTTAAGAAATATTTTGGTTTACAGGCAGCCTCTATTCTGGGCCCATTGTTTCGAACGGTTTATTCCATCCCATCCTATGTAGCCTAGAATCTGCATTCTGTGTTTGTTAACAGAAAGGGATCAGGGTCTCAAAAGATTTATTATAAAACGGATAGTTCCGGTCTCCGATTGGCTGAGCCACATTCGAAGCTGTTGTAAATTGCACTACAAACATACACCTTTGTTTACTTTGTGTTGCTCGGCAACCACTTTGTTTAACCATTGACCGTAAACCATGGCTTCTTGGGGCTTATTGCTTTATTCTTATATAACACCTTTTGCTTGAACATCGATTTGCTCTGCCCAGATCTTACTTTTTCAGATTCATACAAATCAGGAGCTTTATTATGAAAGTAACTCCTTTCCAGTGTTTTCCACTTCCTTCCTCACCCATTAAAATGTTGCTTGATTTGAATCCAAACAGCAAGGGACTCATATATATTCTATTATATCATGGACTGGCTGAATAATCAGTTTTTAATTGATGCACACAAACTCGACACAAACACACAGGCCTTCACACTCGCACACAGAGTTCGCGCTGCACACAGAAACATTCAGGAGCACAGAAACTTGTTGTCAATGATGTCCTGCGACTTTTGAAAGTGAGGTAACCCATACTCGGAAATGGTGCTCTGCATTTAACTCATCCAAGTGCACACACACAGCAGTGAGAAGTGAACACACCATGAACACACACCCGGAGCAGTGGGCAGCTATATCCAGCGCCCGGGGAGCAACTGGGGGTTCATTGCCTTTTGTTAATAAAATAGCTTTAATACTGAATCGCTACATTACATTTCTCTTCAACAAGGATATAAAATCACAGTTTTTGAAGTAAATAAACTTGCAGCTATATTGGTATAAGTTGGTATAAGACAATGGTATAAGATGGATAATGCACGGGTAGCTGTGCATTAAACAATTTCAATGCACTCCACTTTGCATCGGGGTGGTTCTTTGCCTCCAAGTTGTGCATTAAAATCATTTAATGCCCAGCTAGCCTTACAGTAGGCTATCTCTTAATTATACCCTCTATAGATGCACAAAATTTAGAGAGTATTCAGACAGCCTGGCAGTGTGATTTGGGCATAGACTTTACGGCGAGAGAATGGGATGATGCTCTAAGTCAGGTAAATTTTTAATCTTCCTCTGCCCCTGTCCAATTTAAGATACTTACCAGACATTGTTTCAACTTAAAACTAGCTAAGATTTATCCCATTGTTAGTTCTGCATGTAAAGCTAATATGATTTGGTCTTGTCCCAGGTTGGAGGAATTTTGGAGGGAGAACTTTGAGTCCTATAAAAATATCTTTGGCATTACTATTGATCCTGACCCTTAGCCAATAGCCATCTTGGGTATAGAGAAGAGAGAGATATGTACAGTTATTGCCATTACTTCACTTTTAGCAAGGCGTTTAATTCCATTACAGGGCTGATCCTTCAACACACAGTAGATGGATTAAAGGGGTCATGACTTATATTCAACTTGAAAAGATAAAATTTACCATTTGAGGCTCAAAATGGAAGTTTTATGAAACCTAGGGGCCAGTTGCATAAACAGCCTCTGTTAGCCAAGTGGTAATCAGTCTTATTTTTGGATTCAACTTAAATTAATCAATGCTTTTATGTAACTTAAAAAAAAAAAAAGAATTCTGACCAGTTTTAAAGAAAAAAATTAGATGACTAACTTGTAAGACTAGTCTAAACCTGTCACAAAACACTCACAGACTCTATGAAAGAACCAAGTGCCACATTTAATAAAGTATAACCCACATGAAACAAAAGCACAAAAAGCAGATGAAAAAGCAGGTGAAACCAGCAACCATAGACCAATTCCTCCACAAGCCAAAGCTTAGTTAGCCAAGTATATATACAGGTGAGCTAAATGGGTAAATCACACACCGCTGGATGCAATGAGACTTGATAGTCCAGGCAAAGGGTGATGGGAGTTGGAGTTCAATGCAAGAAGCAATGATCTAGGAGAAATGCCCTCTGGTGGCTGTCAAGGGCAATTCAGCTGCTGGCTGTGACAAAACCTTTTACGCAACTGGCCTGGTCTCCCTTTCTAAGATATTTAGAAAAATCACACCTGCTTGAAGAATGATTCTAATTCCCCCTTAACCCCTTTAATGTCAATTATTTTATGAATCTGTATATATGTGTCTTTTTATTTACTTGTTTGTTTGCTTTACCTTGCATTATTATTTATACTGTTATTGATATTACTTTGTTTCTTGGTTTTCAACATTTAATTTTTTTTTTTTTTTACTTTTTTGTCATTTTGTCAGGGTTTTATTCTCCACAATAAATTCAGTAATTAATCCGAATTCCCAGTTTTCTAGGGAGCCGTCAGCAGGGCTCTGTGAGAAATATTTGAAATTTTTTGTTGTCAAAGTGAGTGCCATTTGCTTATCTTTTACTTCACAGCTCTCAGACCTGTCTTTGAACTCACCTGCTAGTCCATTTTTATTTTGGCATTTTCAACATGTCTCTTTAATAGAACTTTCTGACCTCATTAACAAAATGAAGTCTACTAACTCCTCACTGGATGTTGTTCCTTCCGAGATCATAAAAGCAGCTTTTCCAGTAATTGGCCCCAGTGTACAAGTGTTGATTAACTCATCTTTGGAGACTGGTGTGGTTCCAAACCGCTTTAAGCATGCGATTGTTCAGTCCTTGCTTAAGAAACAAGGTTTGGATGAAAGTTGCTTTAACAATTTTCGGCCTGTCTACAAGTTATAATTTTGGGAAAAGTTGTGCAATTACAGCTGATCACATTCTTAAATACAGCTAATTTATTAAAACCTTTTCAATCTGGTTTCACTACTTATCACAGTATGGAGTCTGCTTTGCTTAAAGTGTTCAATGATATTTTGGTTGCAGCTGATGCGGGTAAAAATGCTGTATTGATTCTACTGGATCTTACAGCTGCCTTTGATACTGTGGATCATAATGTTCTTATTTGCTGTTTAGAACATCTGATCGGTATTAGGGGCACAGACTTACGATGGTTCAGCTCATATCTTAAAGATAGGACTTTTTCTGTAGAGCTAGGCAAGTATTCCACATCATCTGCCCCAATTATTAGTGAAGTACCTCAGGGCTCTATTCTGGTACCACTTCTTTTTAACTTATACACTGTATATGCGCCTTCTGGGGGATGTTATCAGGAAGCACAATGTTTCTTTTCATTTATATGCTGATGATACACAGTTGTACCTCCCGCTAAAAGCTGGTAATTCCATTCAACCATTGCTGGAATTGATCTCAGATATTAAAAAATGGTTATCAAATAACTTTCTCCAACTCAATGAGAATAAAACAGAAATTATTGTTTTTGGTCCCCAAAAAATGAGAATGGATATTATTAAGGAGCTGGGCAATCATTTCCCCTCCATTTCCTCACAGGTTAGAAACCTCGGCGTTATCATAGACTCAGAATTATGTTTGTCCGAAAAAATTAATTCTGTCGTTAGGAAGAGTTTTCATCAATTACGCGTCATCTCCAAACTTAAATCATTTTTGTCTTTTCAGGATTTGGACAAGGTTATTCATACTTTTATTACCTCACGTTTAGATTACTGTAATTCACTGTACTCAGGTCTTCCTCAGTAATCACTTTCTCACCTCCAGTTGGTACAAATTGCAGCTGCAAGGCTGCTGACTGGGGCAAAGAAATATGACCATGTCACTCCAATTTTAGCTTCATTTCACTGGATTCTGGTCCATTTTAGAGTTTAACAATCAAGCTCCATCTTATCTTAAAGATCTTATTATCCCTTTGCCATCTACCAGACTTTTAAGATCTGCTGACAGGGCTCTTTTATCTGTCCCTCATTCCTGTTTGAAAACTAAGGGTGACAGAGCCTTTTCTGTCACTGTCCCCCGTCTATGGAACCAATTGCCTCTAGACTGCTGCCTTGCACCTTCCATTAACATTTTTAAATCGAGGTTGAAAATGTATCTTTTCTCCTTAGCATTTTAATTTCACTTCATTGTTGTTTTATTGTCTGTCTTGTTTGCTTCTTTTCTGTGTTTACTTTTCTCTTTGAATTTTATTTTACATTGTTCAGCACTTTGGATAGCTTTGCTACATGTATGTTTAAAAAGAAAATTAAAAAGAATTAAAACAGTTAAGAATATAAAAAGATTGTACATACAATACAGTGCAATCAGTTCAGACGTACTGTAGCACAGTGCTCATTCACTAAATGCACGGCTAAACATATAAGTTTTGAGTCTGGATTTAAATGTGGCTAATGTTTAAGCACATCTGATCTCTTCTAGAAGCTGATTCCAACGGCGGGTGGCATAACAACTAAAAGCAGATACCCCTTGTTTTGTGTGTACCCTTATTTCTTACTGACTTGATCCTAATGATCTGAGTGGTCTGTTAGGCTTATATTCAGTGAGCATATCTGCAATGTATTTAGGTCCTAGGCCATTGAGTGATTTGTAAATGAGTAAAAGTACTTTAAAATCAATCCTAAATATAACTGGAAACCAGTGTAAGGACCTAGATTTTCTGGTTCTAGTCAGAATTCTGCAGCAGCATTCTGATTGAGCTGCAGCTGTCTTATGGTCTTTTTGGGAAGGCCAGTGGGGAGACCATTACAAGTCCACCCTGCTGGTGATAAAGGCATGAACAAATTTCTCCAAGTCTTGACTGGAAACAAAACATCTAATTCTTGCAATGTTTTTGAGATGAAAGTATGCTAATTTAGTTACTGGTTTGACATAACTACTGAAACTAAGGTCTGACTCCAGAATCACACCAACTTCTTGACTTGATTTTTAGGTGCTAGACCCCTAGAGTCAAGGTATGCATTGATCTTGAGAACTTTTTCTTGAGAACTTGAGAAAAACTTCAGTTTTCTCCTTGTTTTACTGAAGAACGTTTTGGCACATCCAAATGTTTCATCAATGCATTGGCAGAGGGAGTTAATGGTGCTGTAGTCATTTGGAGATAAGGCTAGGTATCTGGGTGTCATCTGCATAGCAGTAATAGGCAATTTGGTTCATTCTCATTATTTTACTTAGTGGGAGCAAATATAGGCTAAACAAGAGCGGTACAAGAATGTATCCTTGTGGGACTCCGCGCGTCATGGACGTCCACTTAAACTTATGCTTTCCTATACTCACATAATAACCTCTCACTTCTAAGTATGACCTGAACCATTTGATTACCATCCCAGAAAGCCAGACCCAGTTTTCCAGTCTCTCTAGTAGTATGTTGTGATCAACAGTGTCAAACGCAGCACTGAGATCTAGTAGTACCAGTAGTACTACTAGTAGTGGACAATTATATATCACTCATAAATGATTAAATACAAAATTAATAGTAGTTATTAAGATTGATGTGGTTTGGAATTGGTAAAATGTGCTTGGAAAAAAATATCATCAGAATATCAATGTGCCTAATAATTCCTAATAATAGTTCCGCGGTGTAAATCATTAAAGTTAACACTTTATAATAAGGTCTCATTTGTTAACATTTGTAAATGCATTAACTAACATGAACTAACAATGAACAATATATTTTTACAGAATTTAATTTATTAATGTTTGCTGATGTTAATTCACAGTGCATTAACTAATGTTAACAGATAAAACTAAATTTTTTAATGTTTAAGTTTTGAATATTAACTGACATTAATACATGCTATATAATTATCGTTCATGTTAATTACAGTTTTTCTTGATCGATTTGACACATTTCTCCAAACTCAGGTCACCGTTCTCAAAACAGTTAACACAGTGATCGGAACACTTTGTAATTGTCCTAAACAGTTTGTATGTTTACATTCATTTCATACAAATTACAAATCATGCAAACCATTTTTTCAAAACAATGTGCACAAAACTCTCAAATGTTTTTATAATAGTTAATACAACCAACCAACACTTTAAAATATCTGAAAAAAGGTTTTACACAAATCAAAAGCATATGTACCATTTGTCCAAACACAACAAACAAAACTCTAATATAACTAACTCTAAATGTAACTCTAAATGTAATTTGTCATTCTATCAACTGAAAATGGTATATTTTCCATTGGCCCTAAACCGATAACTTTTTGGATAATTATACACACAACACAGGAAATGCAGTTTTCCTAATTGTTTACACATTCATCACAATTGCTTTAGAGTAATAATGTATATGTATATTTCTGCTAAAGGTGGCACAAACAGATTTTAAGTTTAAAGGTGCAGTTAGTTTTTTCTCATGGGCAGGTGTTGGATAACAATTTTTATTTCATTTAGATATACACAATATATATAAAACAAAACTCCCTGTTGAAGAATTGCAATAAACATGTATCTTCATTAGCATATTTGTGCATCTACAGCTGAATGTGTTTTATAATCAATAGAGAACACTCCTATAGATTTGATGTTAACATTTACTTTTAATAAACGCATTACTAGAAAAAATTGCAGTGCTTCATTTTGCAGTAAAGTTGAAGTGTTTGGTTAAGATCATTTTGTGTTTGGATGGCTGTGCTAATTGTTTTGAGAACAAGTACACTGCATTGGAGAAAAGTGTCAAATCGATTGTGAAAAACTGTAATATAGTTAATGTTAATAACTGAAACCTTAAAGTAAAGTGTTACTAAAGTTTTATATATTGTTCTGTGTATGTATGTTTCACAGTCTTGATGGTTTAGATTAACCCTTTAATTGACATATCCCTTAAAACCAGACTGCCAAAAGGTTACTGTAAATGCATGTGCCCGCTGGGCACAGTTTCCCTGATGCCACCGGGGCGGCATTTGCACTGATGGCTTGGGCCTACCATCGCTGCTTCCAGCTATTTTTTTTTCTTTCTTTTTTCTTTTTTTTAATATCTCTTCAGTTTTCAATTATTCATTACCTTATTCACAGGACTATTGTGAACTAAGTGGCCCATATGTGACAGAAATAATATGCTTGTTTTTATTTTACAAACACATTGTGGCAACAAGACACATACTCATCCATTCCTTTAAAAACTCATATTTAGAAACACTTCATATATCCACCACAAAATGTGCTGTGATCTGACATTTAAAAAAAAAAGTGCTGTTGGGTTTATAGTTGATTTGATCTATCAGTTTTTACGAAGTTTATATTTTATGTTGGTTTTAGATTAAAGGGGTCTGAGTATTTCCCTGCCAAAATGAACATGCTGACACTCTTGAGTTAAGCTCTTTATTTATTTATTTATTTTTTTTGAAAATAGTCAATAACATTAAAATGATCCTGTAACAATTCATTCTTTTAAAATGGTAACATTGAACAGCAGTTTGCAGAGATACAATGAACAATTAATTAATTTTCAAATGTTTCTTAGGCA
Source organism: allo-octoploid hybrid of Carassius auratus x Cyprinus carpio (assembly GCA_024542945.1). Lineage (NCBI taxonomy): Eukaryota > Metazoa > Chordata > Actinopteri > Cypriniformes > allo-octoploid hybrid of Carassius auratus x Cyprinus carpio. The sequence goes on along the minus strand of CM045024.1, from coordinate 14,789,234 downwards.
CATGTATTAAAGTAAGTGCTGTAGTTTTAAAATACCGCGTTACACTCCATCTCCATCCATGTTTCAGAGAACCTGACTAACAGGGCAGGAAGTAATCGCTCTTCAGCAAACGAATGAGATTTCTGTTGCTAGAGCTGAACTCAAACAAATTTGCCCCACTGAAGAGATAAATGTTATCTGGAAGAAAAGAAGTCATTGAACTTCATGAAACTGTACATTAATGCTAGAATAATTTCTTTGTATTGTTGCAGATCTGCAGAAAGTAAAGTAACAAACACCTACTGTTGGACATGTGTGCTGCTGTAACCTCTCCAGTCAACCCTGGAAATCCATTTTCCACTCGTTTGGGATTCCCTCTGTCCATCTTCTCTTCCCTCTCATCATAGCTACCAAAAAAGAGGACATTTTAAATTCTTATGTCTTTTCAGAGCAAATGTTAAGTATTTTTGTTTATGATGCAGCACTTGACCCACCTATAGTAATATATGTCAAAGAAGAGCAGTGTTTTTCCTGAGTTCTTGTTGTGGACGGCAGCATCAACTTTGGTCACAGATACTGGCAGACCAAAGCTGCTGAGAGGTTTAGGATAGCCAGGCTCAAGATTTCTGTCATTAAATGCCCAGACTTGTTTACCTATAAATAAATACAGGCCAGGATAAGAGTTTTTCTGAGCATGGATATAAAGATTGTAAGGGTAATTGTGTTCTCAGCATTCCCAGATTGTTTGAGAAGATACCTTTGAATAGGAAAAGTTTATCTTGTACTGGATCCTCATAAGCAGCATCTATATTATCCGGAGCATTGGGCCAGAAACTTTTGATGGGAAGTCGTTCCACACTTCTGCTTGGAGATCTACGCCAGAAAAAGCTGAAGAAAGAGACATTCAATTTAAATATTTTACTGTATAGAAAATATAGCATACACTGTTGTCTGTTTTTATGTATTACCTGTCCTTAAAGAAAATTGTTTCTCCCTTAAAAGTCGTCACTGCATCCCAGACCTGGCGACAAGGTGTATTTTTTGGTTCTGGATCAGGTGGACCTGATGTGAATGCCACACAGTAAACAAACAACTCAATATTTTTGACTCAGAAATTCTAGATATTCTCTTGATGATCATAATACCATAGAGCGACTGAATCCCTCTGATGTCATCAGAGGGCAGAGAGAAACTATCCGGATCAATAAAGCTGTATGTGGGAAACATCAGAGCGCCAGAAACATCAGAATGAGAAAGACCCAAAGAGTGACCAAACTCATGGGCAGCCACCAAGAACAGGACATGACCTGTGGAGAAATTAAGCAGAATAGTTTAGCTACCAATTAAAAGTTTAATTGCTGCTTTAGATTTTTACTTGAAATCAAAGTGGTGTCAAAGTTGAAACTTTGAAAAATATTACAGCCAAAAAAAGAAAAAAAATCACCTCTAGATGAACGCAAGGTGAAAAGCTCATCATCATCAAAATGTGCATCTCCACCGATTCCAGGAGAAGGAGCAAAAGCATGAGCCAATGTGCCTAGTGGACCGTCAAATGGCTGAGCATCACCATGATCTGTGGGAACGAGTTTAATTTTACATCTAGTTGTTTTACATTGTTTTTTGTTGTTGTTTGTTTGTTTGTTTGTTTGTTTTTTTCAAATAATATGTTTCCTTTACAGTTTTTTTTCAGTTGCTAACATCTTTTTGCCCAATCTGTGGTCACATTTTCAAAACACAATACACAATTAACACAACATCAGTCTATTGTGACCATACCTTTAACACAATTCATGTTGTTTTTCACACAATATTCAGTAAATTAACATATTTCTAAAATGCTTAAATTTTCTTTTCACAAAAGCTTACCCCATACCAAAATCACAGATCTTTCTTATCTTTTTTTTATATATACAAATGCTTAAACAGAGCATTTTTAAGTAACAGATCACTAAAATATTTAGAAATAGCTGATTCCAGTCTCAGTTGGAGGAATAGTCAGGTGTTGATGCTCTTTCCATTACATCAACATAGAGTAAAAAAAGACCTCTTTGAATTGGTTTTGTGGATGCAGAACAACACATAGAATCAGAGAGAGAAAAAATAATGCCTGGGAGAGGGAGAGGAGTAGTTGGATCAGAAAAAGGGAGAAGAAGAGGTAAGGGAGGTGGTAAGAATGTGTGCTGGACTGTGCATTTTTATGTTTGTTTGTTTGTTTTTCCTTCTTACACATGTGGAACCTATGAAAGCTTATTTCTGCCATGGAATATAAAGGGTAAAGGGTCTTTTTTTTTCATCTCACAGTTCTGACTTTTATTTTTTTGCACTTGTGAATTGTCTGAATTGCGAGATGTAAACTCACAATTCCAAGAGTAGAAGTCCAAACTGAGATAAAAAGTTCACAATTACTTTCTTATCCTGTGACAGAAACAAACTTAGTAACCAAAGGGCATGTTGTAATTTTTGCTGATCACTGGCATCAGCTACCATGGAGCACCATCCACATCCAACCCCAACCCACTGGAGAGCAATTTCAATAAAGGTTCCAATTGAATTTCTGCATAGAGGACCCTATTTTTTTCTATTGTACATTCTATAATGTAATGACTCATTCAGTTTTAGACAGTATGTTGTCAAGAATGAACACATTCAACACTTAAAAATGTAAAATGGGTTTCAGTTGAAGGTAACTAAATGACAAAAAACAATGGATTTTTATATTGTCTATTCAAGTAGAACTGAAACATGTATGTCAAACATGTAAAAGAAAGTAATGCCGTTTTTGTAAAGCCATCAACTGTTAGTATTTTGACAGTCACTGTGCTTTGACTGACTATATCTTCCTATTGGATAGAAAAGTACTAATGTTTTGTCCGAATGACTCGATTTTGAATTGGGTTTGCTATGTTTCGATAGAGTTAGTATATGTAGAAAAAGATATTCAGGATTTTGAAATGTAGTGTTTGTATTTATTTAACAAAATGTGGTTTTGGCCAGAAAACTACGTATTTGGCCAGTTGTATGATGTAGGTGTGTTGCTGTGTTAAGAGTTTAGAAAAAGTACTTTAAGTATTGGTAAACACTTATTAGCAATTGACAAAAAAAAAAAAAAAAAAAAACTGAACTGTAACAGGTGTTATATTAAAATTAAGAGTATATGACAGTTCTATAAATTCTGTTTAGAAATCAGTCAAAGGGTCTTGTGCTTTACTTTAAAAAAATGGTTGCAATTAGGAACACAGCAATTCACTCATTTGAATCTAATTGGATCTCAGTGAATTGAATTTACTTGGTTTTAACATGTATCTCCAAAATACCAAGTTTAAATTTAGTTCAAAAGAATTCATCAAAATGAAAAACACATGAATGTTAACCTATGAATATAGATAAACTGAAACTTACCCCTTGTAGCAAAGGAGATCATGATGTCAGCTGTGCCGCTGTTGATACGGGTGAATCTCAGAGGAGTGACATTGGCCCAGACCTGCAGCGCTTTCTCCATGGATTGATCCACTTCAGCTTTTGACATGTCAGGGGTGTAGTTCACGATTCTGTGGAAAAGGACCATTATCTGTATCTGCTTCTTTTACTCTTTCTTTCTCCAGTCATGTAAAGAGAAGTGTTATTACACACACCTGTAGGTGAGCTTGTTGGTCTGCCATTTGGGTCTCCTTCCAAATGTGGAGTAAGCAGCAACATCTGGAACTCCACAGCGGGGCTTCTTCATCACCTCCAGTGTTTCTCTATTCAGAGTTCCAGTGACCGTAAGCCCGAAAAACTTCTGCATCTCTTCCAATTTACTGGGTAGTGGATCTGGCTGCCGATCTGTGGGATTAGGAGGCTTATATACCAGATTGTAGAAACTCATCAAATATTCCTAAAAAACAACAACAAAAAAACAAGGATTATTGTATTAACCAGTGAATATGACCAAAACATATATATATGTATGTATGTTTGTAACAAACCTTTGCGATCTCATAATCGTCAGCGGGCTTTAAAGTCGGTGCAGCGTGAATAACAAGCACCAGGCTTGCAAGAAAACACAGCTGGCGGTGAATTCCCATGTTGAGAGTTGCTTCTTCTGCTCGTGTGCTTCGCTTCTGATTGACAAACTTCTGATGATGACTTATATACTCTTAAAACTGTGAGGTGTTGAGCAACAGGTGAAATTAAACCATCAAACTGACAGGCAAGACAATAATAACAGGATTTTCAGCTTGACACAGCCTCTTCCTCCTCGCCCAGATATTAATATTATTTATCTTCCTCATACCTTTACTTAACGGCAACATTATTATTATTTATTTGATTTTTTTTAGCATTTTGGTGTTTTAAAAACACAAACAAGGGCAAACTTTTGTCATTATTGTTTTTAAATGTTAGGATTAAAAAAAAAACAGTGATAACATTACAAGTATTAGCAGGGGTATAAAATACTTAGTACAAATGAGTCTTGATTACTGTGCTTAAGTATTATTTTGGGGGATTTGTACTTTACTCAAGTACTGTTTATAATGACTTCCTGTACCTTTACTTGATTACATTTCTGAAGAAAACATGGCACTTTTTACAGTTTTATGGTAACTTGTAAAGTACTCATTACATTTTTGCATTTTATTTGTCTTCTGCATATGCGTTTCAGCTTCAGTTATAACTTTCATCATGGAAATTTCTGGCTTCAAAAATAGCTGTCAAATCTGAGACAGCAAAGTTGCTTTTTTCCCAAAAAGTTTATTCATTATTTTTGACAATTTTGAATGAACATTATATGTTAAATTAATCATAAATCAAGTTTAGTGATGATGGGTCTTAGCAGGAATTGGATAAATGGCATTATAATGATTTACCGATATTACATGATTTGCTCATTAATTAATTAATCGTTAATAATTACATACCAATATTTGCTGAGGAAAAAAATATCTAAAGTAAATGCCCTAAAAACAACTTAAGGATTAATTATTGTTACAGACAGGGGCGATGAATAGACAACACAAAAACTGGCTTTTTCAAGAAGTCAATATTGTATGTTTTAATTGTCACAATTTTCTATTTACATATTTTATTTACATACACTTTTTAACTTATAAAACCATTGTTTTAACATTATTTTACCTTAAATGTAAACATAATGCCTTGTTAAAAATAATACACAGTTGCAGCACATATAAGATAGCTAATTCATACTTTTATCTTCTAATTAGATGTATTGTCTCTAAAAATGTTATATTAATGATTATAAATTGAAAAGTAACTTAAATGGTAAAGTAACCTGGTAAAGAAGTCTGTTACTACATTAAAACATTTTTATTCAATGAAATGCTGAAACATCCAAAGAAGTTAGCAACACTCAAAAAACCTCCTCTCACATCCTGAAATAGAATTTTTTTTTTTATCTTTATTCACTTATAAAATGGTAAATGTTGACTTTTTGAGGATTTCCGTTTGAGTTTGGTTGTGCTAATTGCTATTTGCTTCCTTTCAGAACAAAATAAATCAAAGGGAAAGCCCCAGTTTACGGAATATAGCTGTGCATGTTTGTGTAAAGAAGGTGAGGTGTGCTTGAGATGTTATGTAAGATCTGCAGCTAACGCCAACTGTTGTCACTCTTTATTGTCAGAGGAATGAGTAATCATTTCTAATGAATACACCAATGACTGAGACTTTAAAAAATTCATAAGCACTGTAAAACTATCATAAAAGTGGTCCATATGACTTTCAAGTTCTTCTGAATGTTAAAATACCTATTATATTATACCCCATTAAATTATTGCCTATATTTGTCATAGAACCTATATACATTTATTATATCCATCTCTATAATATTAATGTATGTTTTTCTTCTTTTATATGTGCCTTTGATTCTTTCCTTTGTATAGGCCTAAGTTATTTTGTCATATTGTGTTTACATAAAAACAACATTTTAAAACAAAAAAGGAAATATTTCTTGCCTTGAATATGTGGGGTTTTAAGAAAATATTATATATGCTAAAAATACTTCTATTATAAACTTTCACCAAAATATTTTATATTATCATTAAATATTTAAAAAAAATTAATAGTAGTAGTATTTTAAATAGGTGTTAGATATTTAATAATAATGTAATAGTGTGTGTATATATATATATATATATATATATATATATATATATATATATATATATATATATATATATATATATATATATATATATTAAAAACCAAATATTTATATTATTATTAAAAATGTGTGTATATATATTATTATTATTATTATTATTAATATTATTATTATATACACACATTAACATTATTACAAATTATAATCACAAATATTTTTATTTCCTGTAATTTTGCATATTTTTTCACACAGACTTGAAACATCTATGATCACCTGATTATGTTTCAGGTATTATAGTGATTTCTTCCATGTACCGTAGCTAATTTCTAATTGGTTTGTCTCAGTCTTCCCTATTTAACAATCCTTTTTTGGTGTTAGACAGATTAATAAACAATAAAAAAAAATAAAAATATTCAGATTGTTAAGCAAATTTCTCAGTTCTTTATTTTGAAATGGCATCAACCATAAAACATGATTTATTTTGTCATTTTGTTGTACATACTAAGGATACTTAATAATGAGGATACTAAAATACGTACTTTTTGGTCAAAAAAATTGAAAGCTAATAAATTACTTAATAATTTACTTTAAAATGCTGATGGTTCAGATTTTCCTTTGTGCAGGCAGTATATGAGCTTTAAAGAAAAACTTAACATTAACTGACTAACAGGGCAGGAAATAATTGTTGTTGAGAACACGGAGCAGCTTGTTGTCGTGGGCGCCGAACTCAAACATAATTGGTCCACTGAAGAGATAGTTGAAACCTAAAACGACCATAAAAGACCATGTTAGATGAGATTTTACTTCAGATTACTTCAGATTGTCTTGTTTGTAAGTCACTCTGCATAAAAGTGTCTGCTTAATGAATGAATGTAAAAGTTTTCTGTTACATTTCACAAAACCCATACCTTTGTACTGGATGGCTGCGGTCACCTTCCCTTTCATTTCGGGGAAAACGTCTTTCACCGGTTTAGGATACCCTTCCTCCATTGTGCGTTGTTCCTCATTATAACTGTGCAAAATAAATTAATGTTACTTGAGGATTCCAGAAAAAGATGACCAGCTTGATCGGATTAAGTGATTTACTGACCTATAAATCTGGTTGTCAACGAAAAACAGGATTTTGTAGCTTGTCACATCATAGAGGACTGCGTCGATTTTCTTCACTTTTTCTGGCAAACTGAATATGCTGAGACTTTTGGGATATCCCTGTACCATATCATAGCCATAGAGAGCCCAGACCTTCTCACCTGAGGAGTGACAACATTTTCAAATTATATTCATGTGTCACATGACATAACTATATTCAATCTTAAAAATAAACATTCTTTACTGGCATCAATGGCTCCATGAAGAACCTTTAACATCCATGCACTTAACTTCCACTATTAAGAAACTTTTGTGCATTGGAAATGTTCCATGAATGTTAAAGGTTCTTCATGGAACCATCAGTGGCAATAAAGAACCTTTATTTTTAAAAGGGTGAAATATCTTTCCATTGGACAAAAGGTTCTTTATAGTGGAAATTGGTTCTTTAGATTATTAAAATGTTCTTGGTTCTTTGAGGAGCCTAAAAAGGTTCTTCTATGGCATCGCTATGAACCCCCCTTTTGGAACCTTTATTTTTAAGATTTCTGGCATTTATATTCATTTGGTTTTTACCTTTGATAATGAAGACTTTGTCTTCCAAAGGACTCTCGAATGCTGCATCAACATGATCTGGAATCTCAGGCCAGAAGGCTTTGATGAGATGTTGTTCAACGGTTGCACTCTGAGGATAACTGCGCCAGAAGAAGCTGCAAATAAAGCCAGATAGTGAAACTCGTCACAGCTCACGAGGTCATGTTGACATCAGAAAGCATTTCTGTCTCTGTTTACCTGGCCTTGAAGAACATGAGCTCTCCACGGAGCAGGGTGACAGCATCTAGGACCAGTTTGGGATCGCATTTGTTTGGGGTAACTGGTGGTTTGGGTTTTGGATCTTTAGGATTGACATCAGGGTTCGGGCCTATTTAATAAAAAAAAAGTCAAATCATTAGAAATATCACTTTCTGCATCTTTTCGAACCATCAATGATGCATGTCATTCGTAGCATCTTTACCATAAAGAGACTGGATACCGCTGACATCATCATGAGGGAGGACAAAGGTATCGATGTCTCTGTAAACGTAGGTGGGAAACATCAGTGCACCCGGATCCTGGGAATGTTCGAGCCCTAGAGAGTGTCCAAACTCATGGGCAGCCACCAGGAACAAATTGTAGCCTGAGGAATAAGTGGGAATGTGAATGCAGCAGATTTTTATTTTGTGCATTGGTACAAACTGGAGATTTTTCGAAATTAATCTCCTCTCACCTTCAGGGGATCTGTAGAAAAATGTCTCGTCATCATCAAAATGGGCATCACCACCCAGGCCTTCAAATGGAGGGAAAGCGTGAGCCAGAAAACCGTCTGGACCATCAAAGGGGTAACCATCCCGATGATCTGGAAAGAAGGAGTGATTTGTTTTAGTTTAAGTACTCTTAAACTCTGTCCTCTCCCTATGTATTAAAAAACATTCAACAAATTTAAACAGAACATGTAAAAACATAGGTGCCAAGGAACATTTGTTGACAACAACCATGTTTCAATATTAAAAATAGTCCTGTTTTCAATGAATATTTTTGTCTTGTTTTCCAGTTAAAGTATCTAAAAATTCTTTAAAGCAAGTTAAATTTACTATTTAACAATACATAAGAAATTAAGTGTCCAAACTATGTTTTTAGCGCAAATGTATTTTGTCTCACTGCACAGGCATATATTTCAATTCTTTTGTGTGTATAAACAAGTTAAAAACTCTATGAAATCTAGTTTTAATATCTTCCATATAAAGCTTATTTGATTATTTGGTTGTTTGATTATTTTTATTATTATTATTATTATTATTATTATTTAGATTTTAAATTAAAATGTATACAAAGAAATAATGAGAAACAGGATTTTTGCAAATATAGATAGTTTAAAAAAAAAAGATATTTCATATTTTTGTCGTATTAATGTTTAGTTTCAAAAACTGACCTCCAACAGCAAAGGAGATCATGATGTCAGCTGTGCCTCTGTGGAGACGGGTGAATCTCAGAGGAGTGACATCTGCCCACACTTGCAGGGCCCTTTTGATGGAATCATCCACCTCTGCTACGGACATGTCAGGGGTGTAGTTCTCAATCCTGGCGAAAAAAGAGAGAGAGAGAGAGACAGTAAATGTTACAAGTTCTTTTTATAAATGTATTCAGTTTTGTCTTAAACGGTTTTGTCTGTTAACAGGTCATACCTGTAGGTCAGATTATGTTTTTTCCACTTGTAGTCCCCTTGAAAAACGGAGTACGCCGCAACATCTGGAACCCCGCAGCGTGGCTTCCTCATCACATCCAGCGTCTCATCATCCAGCTTCCCTGTTACCTTGAGTCTAAAGAACTGCTGCATCTCTTTCAACCTCTGACTCATGCTACTCGTGACACGTTTTTCAGCGTCAGAAGAGGACTGCTTTTTCAGGCCATACAATTTAGTCAGGTAATTCTAAAAAAAAAAAAAAGTAGCAAAGTTAGTTTGCATTCAGTATCTAACAGAATTGTCAAGCTAGTTCAAAGTGTGCAAATTACCTCTGCAATGCTCTCTCGGGTTTCACCAGAAGGTGGCGCGATTGGGCTGGTGTAACCAGAGCCCACCAAAGCGATAAGAACGCACAGCTTGTAGTAGCTCTTCATTTTGCTTCTCTTTCAAGAAACTGATGCAGTATGTTTTGCTCCCCTTTTATATACACCAAAGACGAGCAGATTGTGCAACACGAGACTGAGTCATATATTGCACCTTTCGCCACAGCAACAAAATAGAGAATAGATTCTACTAAACACTGAAATCAACTAGACTAGTGGGTCTAGTTGTAATGAAATCTACTTTGCGTCATTTATGTAAAAAAGAAACATGAAAAAAAAAACATTTATTTTAAAATATTTACACTAGAAGTGGTCTAATCTAATAATAATATGGTATACTGTATAATACATGAGAAGATTATCATTATAGTAATTATTATATGTAGCCTATGTATGTATGTTTATATATATATATATATATATATATATATATATATATATATATATATATATATATATATAAAATTCAGAAATTGGTAGGAATTTGTAGAGGCGCTTGCTTTGACTTCAGCACATCTGCGGCTGCAAGACATCACTTCTCACACTGCTCTGGTGTAATCTTGGTCTAATTCTTCCACTCTCTTACATAGTTTGGTAACTGTAGTGGGATTCTTAGCCATAACTCTGTTGCCACAGATCTTCCAGAGATTTTCAATCAGGGTTATATCAGGACTCTGGGTCAGCCATTTCATTATTTCAATGTTCTTAGCTTCAAGGAACTGCTTTACCTCTTTTGCAGTGCGACGGGGGCATTGTCTTGCATGAAAATTGCAGGCTGATTGAGAGGTGCCTGCAGGGAAGTACCTGCATGATGCTGAAGGAGGTTCTGATAAACATTTGCATTCACACTTCCATGTAGCTGTATAAGAGGCCCAACTCCTGCTGCACAAAACATCCCCCAAACCATGACCCTTCCTCCTCCACCTTTCAACAAAATGTTTCTGTCAGACCCAAATAAATTAACCTTGCTCTCATCACTAAAGTGAACTTTGGACCAGTTCTCCTCTCTCCACACAACATGCTCCTCAGCAGAGGTGAGCTTAGCCTTTTGATTCTTTCTGCTGATGAGAGGCTTGGTAACTGCAGAGTGCGCTTTCAGTCTGACCCTGTTCAGCACTGAACTGGTGAGCAATTCCAGCTGCAGTGTTGAACAGATTCCCCATTGAGAGTTTCCGAATTATCCTTTCTTTTCATGCATTTTTCTTACATGGACAACCAGCCTTTTTGGGGGACTTGAAATAATTAGTTTCACTGTAAAGCTGCAATATTCTAAAAATCACAAATTTCGGGATTGGCCTTTGGCCTTCATCTGGACCCCCTCCTGTTGCAGTCACCTTAGAGTGGGTTGCCATCTTGCAGTCTCAGTGAAAATTAGAGGAATGCTGCCACTTAATAGTGTTGCCTGTTAAATATATGTAATGATGCCAGTTAAATATATATATATATATATATATATATATATATATATATATATATATATATATATATATATATATATATATATTTATTCATCAGGGCACCAGTAATGCTTTGTAAAAATTAAATCCCAATTAGTTGAATATTAAAATTTATTTATTTACATATTTTGTATGCTTATACATACATATATATATATATATATATATATATATATATATATATATATATATATATAAGGCAGAAAGCCATATGACAGAAAAGATTCAGATTCAGAGTTTTCCTCTTGAAGTCTGGACCATTTTTATATTTTACTTAAAACAAACATATTCAAAACACTCTCATCATGAGCAGAAAACAAAGTTAACTAGTAATTTCAAAGTTTCTGTTGTCTTTCCTTGCCGTGTGCAAATGATTTTCCCAATCTTAACAATTATGTTTAGTTTTAAATCCTTTTAAAAATGCTCTTAACATACTGATTAATAATGCTAAATGTAGATGAAATCTTGTCACAAATTCCAAAAATTGTGCAAAAGTTAAAAGTGAATAAGAAAAAAAAAGATTTTTTTTAAATGCATTTTCCCATGACAATGCACGACATTGATCGTAAGGAGTCTTACAAAAACTCTTGCATAGTATCTCCAGTTGCAATAACCGTGGTATTTGTGGTAAGACCGTAAGCAGCCAATGTGCAGCTCCTCATTACCTACTCATGGTTAGATCAATATTGGTGTTTTCTGAAAAATCCTGCGAAAATTGTGTTCTGACATCATTTAGAAACTATATCTGCCACATTTGTTTCATTTACATAATTTGGGATTACTCTAATTGTTCACAGTCCCCCCCAAAAAAAGCGATTTCAGTTAAGTGACAAAGTAAAATGTGTATTTGTTCAACAGTTACTCTGCTGCATTTTTAGTCGATTATTATAGGTGTGTTTGCTACAAAATCCCACTTTTTCTCACGTATCATCTTGAGTAAGGGAAGCCCAATGCATTCAAAACATCCTTTTTGTCCTTTAGTGTTGTAATGAGATGTGAGACATGAGCAGATGGGTTATGACAGCTCTGTGTCAATCATTTGTGAAATGGACCAGAATAAATAAGTTTCTGTTTTGAAACTGTTTCTTGTCCATGTTTTTCAACACTGGATGTCTTCAGAGCTTATTTTTAAAGATTATTATTGGTGATCTGAGTAATTGCTTGAGTTAATTATGATGAAATACAATAGTCCATTAGAACCAAAAATGTACTTTACTTTAGTTTTAATATAGTACATGATGAATCTGCAAAAAAGCCCAATGATTAGCATAAGCTATAAAACTTGCTATTCTTGCAGACCCATCATGTACTAAAACTAAGCTAAAATAATGAACTAGCTCTATAAACAAACCTGTTTCTTTTGGGGAAGTATGCCATGTAAAAAAAGCTACATTACACAAAATGTATATACATGCTTTCATCATCACTCAATGAGATTCACAGCTGTGTGGTTCGTAGGCTTCTGAGGCAATATATTTCAAAACCATTAATTTGGATTCATGCAACGGGAAACCATTAAACCAGATGCAACAAAATAATTTGCAATCTGGTTCCCATCACTATACGGTGTGGTACTGATCAACTGCCTGTTATTTCTCGGCATTGAAGCCATGTGTGTGCAGCCATTGTCTTAGTTACTCGTCTAATTTTGGGGTTGAATTCCAGTTGTTGAGGTCCCATGAAGAAATAAATACATCCTAGACAAAGATAAAGAAAATTAATTTAGTCAAAGTGTGAAAAATATGGCTTAAATTTGATTTAATGAAGCAATGTTTGGTTATATTTAAATTCTCATGGTTTTCCCCTGGGGAAAAAAAGATACAGACTCATTATTCGCGATTTTGGGTCATAATTTTTTTAGAAAGTTGTACTAACATGATGTATTTTATACAATTGAATGATACCAAAAATATCTTCAAAAGACCTACTGTATATTGCATAAAACCCCTTTTTTTAAATGTTTTTTTATGTATAATTTTTCAGTTAAAAACTAAAAAGCCTAGCCATTCGTGTGCAATAGGTTTGGGAAAACCTTTCATTATCCGTCCTGCATCTTCATCAAACCTTCACACATCAGAAAACACACCCTTCAGAGAAAGCTGTAAGCACTTGGCAAAATAACTCTTAGTGAGATTTTATTCAGTTTCTCATACCTCCAGCATTCTTTACCTATAAAGAAATCCGTGAGATGAGTTTCCTGGAAATACAAAGCTGCATCGATACTCTTAACAGTGCATGGAAATCCAAATTCCGAGATGTTTCTTGGATATCCATGCTTTACTTTAAAAGAGCTCACCTCCCCGTATTGAAAGTCTGAGTTAGACTTATTACACTGAACTTATTATTTAAAGTCCATTATTTTTATGATGATTTTAAGCTATGAAAATCTCACCTTGAAAACTAATATGCTGTTTTTGTTTGTGCTCTCATAAGCAGCATCTATATGTGCTGGGAAGTCAGGCCACAAACTTGTTATTAGTGTGATTCCTATTTTCTCAAAACTGAGATGTACCCGCCAAATAAACCTGCAACATCTGTCAAGTTAGGCACTGTAGTGCAACTATTATTAGTGATACTCAAGTCAAAGTACACACAAGGAGCCAAACTCCCTGTCTTTAAAGAAAACCAACTCCAGTTGCAAGCCTGTCGCCGCGTCAAATGACAATGTAGGATCACATTTATCGTGTTTTCGGAGGAAGTGTGTCCAGACTTATTTCCCTCTTGGAAGAAAAACAAAAGGTAGCTAGTGTTGGTTCCCAGAGAATGCGTTTTTCTATTCCACTGTGCTACTTTTCTATTGTTTTTCTATGTAAACAAGTGCGTGTGTGAATGGCTAAGCTATTTTTTCCCCCAAGAATAGCGATGTAAGGACAAAATGTTATTGCTTTATTTAACATACGATGGAATAATCACACGCTCTCCTCAACAGTAGTGTTTTTTTTTTTTTGTTTGTTTTTTCATGTTTGAATGAATCTTTTAAGTGAACTAATCGTTGTAGTTCACTTCCATGCACATATTCATGTTTTGTTAACCAAAGTCGCTTGGTTAGTGCAAGGTTGTTGGTACACAATTTAAAACAATAATATTTATTTAGGGTATTTTTTATAAAGTTTGATCAACTTTTTTTTTTAAGAATCAGTTGAGTGATTCAGTGACTCATTCATATCACTCCGTATCAGACTATCGCATGACGCCACCTACTGGCATAATGAAAGTAAATGAGTCGTTTGAATGAATCAAAATTCTCTCCGATGTAAGAATCGATTCGCTCAGACAGTTTCATGTCAGTTGGAGTCCCTGCTCTACTGTTTTTGATTCAGGCCATTGTTATAAGTTATATCATTAAACAATAATGCATTTTATTGCCCCTTAAATCTAGTTTGCTAATTTGTTTTTACCTTAGTGTTGCTAACTAAATTTCAAAACAGAAGCTTTAATCTAACTTGTACATATGTATCTTAACATTACAGTTTCCCAACACTTAAACGAGAGAAACAAGTGATGTGTGGGCAGAATATTCATGGACATACCATAGCATACATTTCCTGTATATCTTTGACGTCCTGGAAAGACAGTTGCAAAACAGTGTACAAGCCAAAATTATAGGCTGGGAACATGATGGCTCCAGGATCTGATGAATGCGGAAGGCCGAGAGCATGTCCAAACTCATGCACCGCCACAGCAAGGAGGTTATAGCCTTAAGGAGATGCACAGGTATTATCACCCATCATGTGTTATGTCACTTCAGCACAGAAAATATTTTAAGTGTGTATTTAGAGTAGAAACCCTTCAATGTAGAGTCTTTAAGGTGTTGCTCACATCTGTAAGATAAGTAAATACATTTTCAGATTTTCATTAAAACATGATTGTGTCTGTCATGTGAAAGGGCATTAAACCTTTACTGCTATCAGTGAACAAAAACTGTTGCAGCTGTCTTCTTCCTTTTTATATATATTATATACATTTAAACAATTTATTAATGTTTTGGTTGAAAAGAGTTTCTGCTTCTATTTTATTTATTATTTTGTAATATTAATTCATTAATATCAAATGCGTGCACGCACGCACGCACGCGCACGCGCACACACACACACACACTTGCTTGGTAACACAAATTGCTAATCAGGCAATCACATGGCAGCAACTCAATGCATTTAGGCATCTAGATGTGGTGAAGACGACTTGCTGAAGTTCAAATCGAGCATCAGAATGGGGAAGAAAGGGGATTTAAGTGACTTTGAACATGGAATGGTTGTTGGTGCCAGATTGGCTGGTCCGAGTATTTCAAAAACTGCTGATCTACTGAGATTTTTTACGCACAACCATCTCTAGGGTTTACAGAGAACGGTCCAAAAAAGAGAAAATATCCAGTGAGCGGCAGTTGTGTGGACGAAAATGCCTTGTTGATGTCAGAGGAATGGGCAGACTGGTTACAAAAAACACTGAGATCATTGCATAAAATCCAAGGCAACAAATTCCAAGTGAACAAATGTATAGACATGTGTGCTGTATTGCTACACCAGCGTATTTTGAATCATGCTCTTTGCACAAGTATACACTCCCATAAAATGTCACCATCACCATCCGTAATGTTTACGCAAATCACCACCTCAGAATTTTCACACACACTGAAACAGCTGTTATAGCTATTTACCTTGACTTGAATAGTGGAAGTTCCCAGTGTCTACACAATAGTGACTTCCCTAAGTGTATAAGGATGCTGTGGTGAAGCATGAAGAAGTCACAAATAACTTGTTTTGAAACATTATGTGACATCATATACAGCTTCCTGCATATATACATTATACACACATTTTTCTGACCAATGCAACACATATTAAATATATATCAACATTTGATATGAAAACATTCAAGTTTATAATACCATAAATCAGTGCCATAAAAGCAGATATTATGTCTGTAACTAGGTTCATGATAAATTGCATTTCCTTACTATACTTAATTATTATTTTGGAGAATTTGTACTAAATAGTTTAACTTATTCACAATTACATTTTTTAAATAAAAACCATACCTTTACTCCTTAAAATTGTTACTTCTGGTCATAATGACATAATTATATCTGATCATTTAAAAAGTTAAGACATTGATAAAATTGCTATTTTAGTCAACTTCTAAAATAAACAAAAAATAAGTTACTTTTTACAGTTAAATTCCTGCATGCAATTAAATTGGTAAATATTTGAGTCATTAAAACTATATTTTGGGTATTTTGACTTTTGAGTTCAATTTTGATACAGTGTCCATAAAGTGTATATATTAGCTGATGTGTGTGTGTGTGTGTGTGTGTGTGTGTGTGTGTGTGTGTGTGTGTGTGTGTGTGTGTAGCCTATTTCAGAAGATCAAGGATATTTCTTCATCCACTTTAAGAAACAAACAACAAAAAACAACAACATAGAAATTGTATTTTTAAGCAAAATGGGCAGAAATAGCCGTTAATCAGTCAGATGAATAAACTTTCCAAACCCAACAGATCTTTGTTTTATTTCAGTCCTCATTATGCTCTCTAAATGGACTTTTGACTGACAAGCCTGTCTCAGACTCTAGACACTCAACAAGCTTTTCTACTTTGATTCATATACAGTGATTCCACATAAATATAAATAATGTCACCTCTGTGCCCCTTTAAAGAAATGTTTTGGGTTATAAATAAAAAATATATATATTTTAAAAACATAAAAAAATAATAGTTCTGACTTGTCTCATAGTTTGTAAAAGCAATCAAAACACTTTTACAATTACATTTGTACGTTGTAAATTGTAAGTGAATTTCTGAATGCATTTTTTGTTTGTATATGTTTTCCTGTTTGTGACCTGTGACACTGTTGATTTTGGCCTGCAAATCTGATTTTGGAATAGGAAATTGGTTATTCAGATGACTCACATTACATCTCACCAAGTTAACACTGTCATATAAACCTATAGTGCGGATGGAGTCATAGAGCCAAGACCACACGGCATCTACAGCTGCAGAAATCCTGTAAGCCACAAAGTTCTGCATATTGCCATTGTGTGCTCATTATCATGTACTCTCAGCTCCAGTTAAGATATTTCACCATAAAGTGTTGTGCAGAATTCTGCAGTTTTCCCCCCAAACATCAGCACAGTCATTGTGAACTGAAAGTCACAGCTGTTTATCAGAAGTGTTTTAGATTACTCAGGGATCCTAGAGAATTAATGAAGTAAACACATATGCTTTCTGCCATCGCTGATTGTCTAATCTCAGCAAAAATACTGAAAACAGCTCATCTAAACTCGGGTGCCACAACTTCCTTTGGCCACAGAATCTTGCACCACATCTACATCCTATCAATAGTGTTAGTAACACAAAGCAGTGGGTTCAGGATGCAGTCAGAGAATTTTTGTATTTACAACATGCCTTTTTCCCAATAGTGATCATTCTTGTTAAATAAACACAGATAAGGGCATGTAAAGATGTAATGTATAGTGTGTGCATATTTCCGTCTCAGTTTAGAGACTGACTGGTTCTTATTCTGTTTTTTTTTTCTCTATTTATTAGAATTTATAACATGGGTTATTTTTTAATTTAACTTTTTTGTTGTTGTTGTTGTTGTTGTTACATTTTAAGCAATGTTATGAGATTGCTAAGGCATTCTGAATTTAGTTTTTAACATGTTCAAATACTACCCCCCTCCCCCATTTTTTTCTGTTTTTTTTTCTTCATAAAAACAGTTACTAGTCTCTTCCACACACACCCCACGACCACTTAGAATTCATAATGTAGGCTATTCTTTAATGTAATTTTATTATTATTATTATTATTTTGTTATGTTTTAAGCATTGTTATGATGGTTGCTAAGGTGTTCCGAGTGGTTTTTAGCATGTGTTTTAATATTTAACTTTAAATATGAGTAATAGTAACAGCAAGCACCACTACAGCCCATATTATTAACACTTTAAAGACAAAATAAACAAAAAATTAAAAGATAAATACATGTTGCCCTCCTAGCAGCTTTCTGTATTAATCTTTAGCCTAAGCCTATTAAAAACAGATTTACCCAGTTAACCCTATTCTGATGTGGATAATCGATAAATAACGTGACAAACAGCACAATAAATGTGAATATATGTAACTTGTCATTAATGGATTTTTCACTACTTTGAATCACTTTTCTGCAAGTCACTTAAATGTCACTGATGTGCCAAAAACTATAATTGTATACTACAATAATAAATGTGTTATTTTTTAATAGCATGTAATACTTTTGTCTCATGTCACGTTTGGGTATATTTTGGGCCCCATTTTTGATACAGTCAGAGGCCATGTAAGCAACTGAAGACGAGCGTTCACCTGAAGTCTCTGACGTCGTGCAGAATTCCCCTGCTTACCTGAGCGTCTGAGCTCCAGAGGTTCATTCATACACGCTTATTTTCCAGGGCGGAAAAATTACTCACTGACATCTCTTTGTTCCATGACTCAGTGACAGCTGTATGTGTTCACAGGAGGAGTGTGGGAACTGGGAAAGAGTTCACTATGGTGGCACCCTCTACTGTTACAACAATGATCTGCAGCCAGCGTTTTTACAATAGCCAGGTGTTTTTTACCATTCCACCCTCAACTCATCAATCGCAGGTGTTCGTATTTAAAATGTGGTTCTGGCACACATAGATTTTCATATTTTTGCTGAACTACTGACATAGCCTATTATTAACATGACAGACAGCCTTCTCTCGTAATGTGCAAATGTTTACAATCCAAATAGATTCATAAAATAATGAATCTGTGGAATTAAAAGGCTGTTTTTATTGTATTTAATCAAGTACATTAATTCAATTTGTTGAATTATTAAAACAATGTCTATATGTAATAGTATAATTAAAACTAATATCAGTATATCCCTGCATTATTGATAAGTCCTTGGGTTAAGTTAGGTTTTAGTTTTAACAGCATAGGCTAAAATGTTACTTTGTATATATTTAAAAAAATAATAATTTTATATTTGAAAGTAATTTTATTAAAAAAAAAAAATCATAAAGATTTTTGTTTTCTAAAGCTGTGTATAAATACTGTCCGTACATTCCAACATAATCGTTCAAAAATAGGAGTGTAGGCCTATTATTAAAAAAAAAAAATGTTTTCCATACAGACATGAATCATATTAGAAGTAAATACAAGCACAAGCAAACTACAACAAATCAAAACAATGTTTAATGTTTTGGCAACAAATTTTAACGAGCCAAAAAACAAACACAAAAACACACATCCATCATTAAATGGCTTTTACAGGACAATGCTGGGAGGGTTACCCACAATATTTCATTATTATAACACATAATTTCAGTCATTAAGCATGATTAGATGTCCAAAAATGCATTGCCTATTATCTACAGAACTGAGTCAGTGGATTTAGGCAATATACTGCAGTGACAGTGGCATATGTTTGCTGTTGTTAGTACGTTTCTACTCTCAGTGAAAATACTGACCTCTTTTATTTGAATCATTAGATATGTGACAGAATATATTTAATATAATGGACATCAAGGCAACAAGGAATAAACTACAGTTTAATCTAAGGCACCCTCAGTGATACGAACACGACTTTAACGGGAACACTGTGCCTCACGCCTCATCGGATTACGTAAGATTTTCTTTTAATCAACTGTGCTTCACATAGAGATGATTGTGAACCATTAACTTGGCACAAAACATAAACCAAATGATGAATCGATATTAACAGCCAACACGTCTTCATACATAACCACACTTTACTGTTGTTTTTCTGACCGCAAGCACGGCCTGTGACAGTTCAACAAGTCAATATTAATTAATAATAGAGAGGAGGCCTATCTAGCTTATGTGACATTCATTTACTAATGATAGTAAGGTTTTATTACATTTTAATCAGACTGAGTAACAGCATTTTAATATCTTATCTCAGCTCAATATAATTAGCACTCATAATAATTCCTTCATAAAATGTTCATGTTAAGACTATATTTATAATTAGTATACCTAAAATGAGAATAAATTAAATCAATTCAATTACATATTGGTGACATGAGGGGCTTAAAATGTTTGAATAACAAAAATGATGCTTAACTATTTATTTTTATACAACTGTTGGTTCCAATGTGTCCTTGAATCGATTGTTTTCATAAGGACACTCACAAGTGATTCATTAAAAAACAGTCGTGAGGAGTGAGTCACTGAATCATTAATTGAACAATTCGTTCAAGAACGCTGATTCATAAGTGAGTGGCTTAATGACCATTATTACAGTAAAATGCATAACAGTAATATCTCATCCCCATCTTCAGGATGAAAAAGATCATACTTTACTCCTAACTTATTAACACTTATTCATTTTTCTGATCTGTTTAATTTGACCTTCATAATCTCTAAAAATGTAGAGATAAGTAAAAATGTAGCATAATCTCAGGTTAGGTACATTAAATTCAAGTACAAAATATGAGATGCCAGTCTGACTAGATATGATCCATCAAAGCTATATTAGTTTCCCTCATGAAGGCAACAAAGAAATACCGTCCAGAATCAAATCCTTGTTTTGGCCGCTTCTTTCTGGCTAATTAGACCCTCAGATTTACAGGACAATTTTTATACATATTATAGTGTGCAAAATCACAAAACCACAAACCGCTCATCTAACCTATAATAATAACAAAAGCTTTCCTTCGTTTGGCAGCTTTCTCAGTAATGCACTTGGCAAACGGAGTGGAAAGGGAACAAGGGAACGGGGGAACAAAACCGACAGCCGCTGGTCACTTCCTGCTGCCATTGAAGCTCATTGGCTGGACCTCTGTCTGTCTGAGGTCTGTGATTGGTCCATCTTCCTCTTCTCAGGTCCCTTTCAACTTGCCTTCTGAGATTCAATGTGCAGCATCGGCCAAACGCCACATAAAAACTTCACTTTTGGTCTGTGCTTGAGGTAGGTCGAACGAATCTGAAGGCTATGGCAAAAAAATATATATATAATAAGCATATTTACATGCATCATCCATTCAAGCAACTTAATTTTTCATAGTAATGTACCTGAGGAGTATGTGTAAATATGAACCCAGGCCTGTTAGGATGTGCCACCAGGCATGAAGCTGCGTAACTGCTCCGACCACAGGGGGCAGCCGCTGCCGTGTTGCTCTGAACCAAACACAGTCATAAACAATGACCTCGTCAGGTTTTCATCTGATCTCATTTTGGTTGGTCAACCACAGAACACAACTCAAGAACACAACAGATCTAAATAATGTTCTAAGTAATACAAAATCTTTTAATATTTACAGGGGGTTTTGTAAAATAAAATTATTTAGAATTTTGTTGACTAAAATTACATGCCACTGAAAAATCTTTAATCAAAACTCTTATATATGTGTGTGTGTGTGTGTGTGTGTGTGTGTGTGTGTGTGTGTGTGTGTATTCATTCATTTATTCATTCATGCATATTTTAAATATTTTAAAATATTTTAACATTTAAGAACTCTAAATGTTGATTTTTTTTAACATATTTAGAAAATGAATGTATAAATATTTGAAAATTTTATTTCAGATTTAATTTCATTATGCACTTAAAATGTTTGCACTAAAATGTTACTTTTGTTGACTAAAAATGATGCTTAATGCATAAATGTAATGTAATGTAATGTAAATCTACCTTAGAGAGTCACAAAAGATATTATCGATGTTCCATAATACGAATCCCAACAGGAAGACACTTAATGATGTAAAGCCGAGGGCTCTGAGCCACGGATACACCCTGCAAAGCACACACATGATGTTAATGCACTTATTTAACTTCATAATACACAAATTTACACAGATTAAAACATTATTCATAATATATATTAATACAGACATTGTTTAGCAAACTCATATTCAGATCTGGCTACATTCGGTCACAGAACACCCACTTTACTTAATAAAGTCAATAAAGTGCAACAGTTGGGTTCTGGACTTAAAAATCCCTTTCATTTTCTTCATTGGGGAATTGATTTTGAACGATAGACAGACAGCTTGTAAATCAATGCCATCTGTATTTGTTGAAGCCATCAGCCCATGTTATTTCAAATTATTTTTTAAATAGTTGTGTTTAACAGCTAGAAAAACTTTATTACACATAATTCTGCACACAAATCTCCACCAATCCTTTGCAGTGTTTAATGGGATTGTATTTCTTTCTTTCATTAAAGCCGTTCAGTACACAGTCTTGTAATTTTTTATCCAATTTTTTAATTCGTGATATACCTTTTAGCTGGTAACTCTTCAACAAAGACTTTTTCTAAATTACTATGGAAAAATACTTCTGCAACCAAGGCTACTGTTGCAGTCTATTCCCAAAGGATACATTTTTTTTCTTGCTGAATAAACTGTTTCACTTGGAAATATATCACATTACAGAAAGTAGAATGTGCTTTAAATGCAGTGAATACAGATTTGGGAAGTGATATGGATTCGTTCACTCACCATGTGACTATGAAAACAGAGCGAATCACCAAGAAAGCCACAAGTACGGCGTACATGACCTGGGGGAAATGATAAAACTGTTAACCTGTGTATTTAGCACCATCTGCTATATAAACCATATGACTGTTTGAATGGTGATTTTTTTTAAATGAGCTTTACATGACAGTGTTGTGCCTACGGTATTAAACAAAGAGATCACAGCAGTGTGTTTACAGACACTCGTGTACAATTCAACACCCTGAGCGTGAATAGAGACACACCCTACTGTCATGCCCATAAACAATAGAAACAGACAACAAATACTGACTGCCGAAGCTGTTTTGACAAAACATTGACATGCTTTCAAAGACACCTGACAACGTAGGAAAAACCAAACTAGAGAAGCTCTTAATGCAACATTAAATATTCATAATGTTCAGTCAGGCCTCACCTGATGAAACACAGGCTCCTTCCATATCAGGTAAACCTAAAAAAGACAAAAGAAATGCACTTTCTGAGCATGGAGGAAAAAATATATCAATAATATATACAGTACATAAACAGTGGGGTCTGAGACTGCATTGAAAATCTGGAATTTTATTCATTTAACCCCTTACCAGTTACCCCCCATTTTCAGCATAGAGACAGAAATGACATACCCAAAATAAAAAGGTTTCTGCTCATGATTCTTTCTGATTAGATACATAATCAACATATGTTCACAAAGCTGACACTTCAAAGTTTACTGTTCAGGAATCAGAATTACTCAGACTGTTATGATAATAAAGATATATAAACTCAAACATAAAAACAAAAATAGAAATATGAAAAACATATTTTTTAAATGTATTTAAAAAATTGTTGATGTAGGATATGTGTTTAGAAACATAGTGTAGCTAAAGCCACAAGTCTACCAATGCTTCATTTGAAATTTCATAATATAATCTGTAAAACTGTGAATTTTATGAAATATTTTCTAAGGCCATGTCGTGTGTTTTTATAGAAGGCTAATCGGATTGATTTATGACCCCTGTCATCTTCTGTAAACTCACATGTAAAGCTCTCATTTATGCTTTCTCATGTTTATTTGGCTCTGAACGATCCTCCATTCATGATTCTATTGTTCTCACGAAACGATCCTTTCACACCTCCGCCAGGTATGACACATTATCCGCATTATTCTTTTATCATTATTCTTTTGTTTTTATTCCGCCATTATTAGCCTTTGTTGTGGTATTTTAAGGTCTACAAAGACACAAATCTTCAGTTCCAGTATTCATTTGCCCCACTTTTATTAAAAGCCTTACTATAAAAATACAACAAAACATTTTCTTACGACCTTACGTGAATTATTATGAAAAAATGCATTATGAAGAAGAACCGCACCTGTTATCTAGCAGCATTAGAGCTAACGTTAGCATCAAGCTATATCAGACTATTTATGAAATTATTAGTACACTTTTACTCAAAACTCACTTTAAACCCCGATCGAGTGTTTGTAATAACTTCCTTTTGCGAGCACAAGTGGAATTTGGTCGTTTACTGTTGTAAAAATATGCTATTTATAGCCTTTTACATCGCTGCACAAGTTAGCATTTCAGATGTACATTTTCAATATTTTCTATAAAAATGCCCCAAATCTCAAGAAAATCGCATACCAAGCTTTACTATCGTAATCGCGTGTTTATTGTTTGGATATGTCGTGGGTACAGAGGTGTATCTGTGTTGTTGTGGTCAGATATCAATGCGGAAGTGTACATGAAGCATGTGACACGATGTGACGTTGTCTTGTTATGGGACTCTAAGATTGACAAGGCGAAGGACGAATCAGAGTCTGTGTGAGACACAGCGCGTGCACGAAGCTCGGCACACACACATACAGCGCTGGGAGAGGCTATTTATCATCAGATTAGTGATGGGAAGTTCGGCTCTTTTCAGAGAGCCGGCTCTTTTGGCTCAGCTCCCAAAGAAGAGCCGGCTCTTTCGACTCCTGAACGGCTCTTAATTTAGGATTTTTTGTAGGCCTTTATTTTACCATAACTTTGCAAAAATTAATGGTTTGTGTGTTGAAAACCCTTTCATGTGCAGTGTTTTTATGAGAATCCTTATAGTTGCCTAATTTTGTGCATTTATTTTGTTACAAAACCATTCTTTTGTTTGTTTTGTTTAATATTTTAATCAAACATTTTATTGCACAAATTAACAACAAAACAGCAAATAAATCCAAAGAACAGAACTAGAACCAAACTCAAGCAAACAGTATTAATGTCCTCAGTGAAGATTGGCATTCAAAAAAATCAGATGCCTCAGCTTTGATGGACTGATCCTATTTCTTCTTTCTGTGATTATCTCATAGACTGTATAAAAATATGGACGTAGTGTCTGTGACGTCACCCATAGACTCCTGAAGAGCGGTTTTGAAGCTCAAAGTGTGCAGAGCGTCACCGCGCGACTCTCCCGGATAATCGAAAATGGGCAAAAAGGCGGGAGCTGGTTGCTGAAGCCACGCCCACCTAGCGCGACGGCAGTGTCAGCAGCGGCAATCCACCTGTCACTCAAGTGACCACGCCCTTAATTAATGCAAAACTTTAAGGCATAATATAATTTAATCGGATGAGTTATAAAAAAAAATTCACCCCCCTCACAGTTGTCATGAAGGGCAAAATTAGCTATATAGACCAAAATCATTTTTTGAACCAGGCTGTAAACGTTTTTTTCTGCTGTAAAGTTGGGCATTTTAACATGGAGTGTCTATGGGATTGACTACCTTTTGCAGCCAGCCTCAAGCGGCCGTTTGATGAATTACAGTTTTAGTCACTTCCTTATTGTCTTCACGAGAGAGAGCGGGAGGTTGCCGCTTGGATTATCTGCCCTGTTTCACCCCCCTCTCTGTTTTTACATAATGGTACATAATCACATCTGATTGGCCGCGATGCGATTGCTGACCAATCAAAACAAAGTTCTGCCTTGAGGTAAGCAGCGAAAGGAAAAAAACTGGGAGCCGGCTCTCACTCGATGCGAGCCGGCTCTTCTGATTCACTACAAAGCATCGGCTCTCAGAGCCGCATCTTTTGCGCATGACACATCACTACATCAGATCGCGTAAATCAGTGGAAAATGAATAGAAATGATTATTCTGTCTGAAGAAGTATGAAGTAAACATCAGTAAATATATCAATATATCTCCGTAGATATGCATCTTTGGTCTATAAACCCTTTTTGACGCTGTTCAGTGAGTCTATGTGAACACAAATAAACCACTGCTGACGTGACTGAATATGAATGAGTGGTGAATTTCTATTCAAAATTTGGCATAATACGGATTTATTATTTTGCACTCCTGACATAAATTAATAAATAACTGTCACTGCAACAATGTTTTATCAAAACAGTGGTCAAATATCGAAGCTAGAGTCTTTAAACTTTCATCTGATGCACAGTTTCTCCAGATCAAGTAAGAGAGTGATGTTTAACGTGCTGTGAAAGTGAAACAATAATAATTTGGGGCCGTCTGCGATCTTTGACGGCTAAGGGGTTAAAACAAGGAGATAAGCAATGCAAAGTGTCTTTGCCACTTTATGGAATATAATGGGTATCTAAATGAAGAATAAATAACATTCTTAAATCATTCTTGATATTATGGATCATATGGACGCCATATTAAGAAATATTCATATTTTATTTTTAAATTGTTAATTTTTTTTTATTTAAATTCAAATTATGTTGATAATTGTATTTGAAATAAAATGGTTTGTACTAAATTAGAAAAATAAAACATAGTAGACATTTCTGACATTTGTGTCCCACTGTATATTTTTGGGAAAATTTAGAACAGCAAAGAAAAAACTTACCACGCTAACAATAATACTGAAGGTCAGCAAAAGTGTAACTGACAAATGGTTAACAACACGCTCTTGCTTGAAGCATTCATATCTGTAATATGTGAGATATGCATTCAGATCAGTCACAAAAAATTAAAAAAAGGTCAGAGGAAAAAGCATCCAGAGTAAATTACTTACTTTATTTTTTGAAAGCAAGAAATTAATATTTTATTCAACAAGGATGCATTAAATTGATCAAAAGTGACAGTAAAGACATTTATAAGTTACGAACAAAATATCTGTCAAATAAAATAATAATTGTAACTAAAAATATTTAAAAATATTATTTTTTACTGTATTTATAATTAAATAAATGCAGCCTTGGTAAACATAAAAGACCCCAGAGACCCCAAACTTTTGAATGGCAAAAGAAATTCGAAATCTTAATGATAAAAAAAGCATTTTCTGTCATCAAACACAGTATCTGATCCTCATTAAGCTTATGATGAGTGTTCAGAGGTCAAAGTTGAAGGCAGACTTTGCAGGTGTAAGAAATGTCCACTTACAGACAGTAGACAAATATGCAGCAGCTGTAGATCATTGGCAGCTCATCCAGTAACTAAAAGCAAAAGACAATCCAGAGACTGACAGCATTTGTGTGGCAAATGTGAATTTCTGCTATTACTTTGGGTGTGTATCGTTAGAGAAGCAGCTTTGTGGCTATGAGAATGAAAGTGAAAATAAGCTTTCATGTGCTTGGGAACAAGATGCACACTTTGAAAGGCTGAAGAAAAGTCAAGCTCACCTGCATTTCATACTGTAGTGTCATGTGGAAGCTCCATGAACCAATGCCTACGGCTGTACCGAAAAGAGAGACAATATAAAAAACAGTACATTTTATTTCTATTTGTTTGGGGGACAGGTCACTACATAAAAAAATAGGTTTGTGATTATATAAAATCATGTGAAAGATACGTACCAGCAATTCCTAAAAAGGACCACACATAGCGTACTTCCAAACCATCTTTATATGTCTGAATGGCTCCATAAATGGGAGGTAGGATCATTATCAGGTTACTGACAGTATTCCCTGAAGAAAGCAAAGAAACAATGTTTTCATTTGAATGAATTTAAATATTAGGGGAATAGTTCACCCAAAGATTAAATGAAAATGAACTCACCAATCCAAGATGTAGAGATGAGTTTCTTCTTCATCAAAGCACATTTGGAAAAATTTAGCTTTACATCACTTGCTCACCAGTGGATCCTCAGCAGTGAATGGGTGCCGTCAGAATGAGAGGTCAAAAAGCTGATAAAAACATCATAATAATCCACAAGTAATCCACACCACTCCAATCCAACAATTAACGTCTTGTGAGGCGAAAAGCTGCGTGGTTGTAATAAACACATTCATCATTAAAATGTTTTTTTTTGCTTCCGGGTAAAATATGATTTCTTTATCTATAATGCTTTCTCTGATGAAAAAGTCGTCTCGTCTTAATCAGGAGAGAAATGTGCACAGATCAAGCACCGTTACAAGAGAAAATAGTTCTAAAAAATATGCTGGTGGATTTTGATGTGAGAGGTCACTGACAATAGGGCTTTTTCACTGAATTATGGATTATGGACTTGTATTATTGCCAAGAGTGACGGTTTAAAGTTATAACGCCTTAATGATGCATTTGTTTCTAACAAACACACAGCTTTAAGAAATTCATTTCTAGACTGTGGAGTCATGTGGATCACTTGTGAATTATTGTGATGTTTTTATCAGTTTGGACTCTCATTCTGACGGCACCCATTCACTGCAGAGAATCCAATGGTGAGCAAATGATGTAATGCTAAATTTCTCCAAATATGAAGAAACAAATTCATCTTGGATGGCCTGAGGGTGTGTACATTTTCAGCAACTTTTTGGGTGAACTTTAACTTTAAGTCGTATTTGAGTTATTCTATGAATGATAATAGTAAAAACTGCACTGAACTTCCAATTGATTGGAAATCAACAATAGATGAGTGAACTTCATCCAAACTGGCCTCTTAGCACCACCAGCAGCCATCCGACTGCTATTGTGCCTCTTTGCTGAGTCCAAGAAAACTAACTCTATGTTAGAAAGACCTAACACGGTGTGTCCAGGCCTATTGTTTCACTGTTTGGATATATGGCTCGTCATACTGAACATGGCACATTCCTTCACAACAGGTTCCCGCTGGACACCAAAGGCCCCTCTGATCTCGAATGGCACTGAAATTCCTGTTGGTTCTAGCAGCCATTAAACTCATGTTTGAAATATGACTGTGTGTGATTTATGTTGTCAAATAAAACTCAAACAATCGGATTATTACATTCTTAAATCAAAAACCACTATCCTAAATCCTCGTAGGAAATTACAGAGGGAATTCAATCAGGTATAAAACTTCACTAATAAACCTGGCATGCATATTTACAGTATGTTGCTGGTTACACTAGTTCTTTATAACCGCGTTGAACTGACTGAGCTTCATTCTAGCAGCTCTAAACCTCAGCTCACATTTTCAGACCATATCCTCATAGTCAGTTTATAATTAAAGCAAATAAAAGAACGCTTTACACAAGAAAACATCAACGTGATGATAGGAAATAAAGAACGTTTTGTGTGTACTCTCTTTGATTTCACTGAAAATCAGTATCGTCGGCAGGAGCTCCTCCCCAAATATTGACACACACACACACACACACACACACACACACACACACACACACACACACTTGGTTTAATTAATTCTCTTTCCGGTCATTTGTGTGATTTTTCTTATTTGTTATTGAGCCTTATGATACAATAGTTCAACGCGGACGTAGGCGTCGCTGGCCTCGGCTGCAAAGTTACGAATCCTACTATGACAAATACTTATGAATTTTAATTAGGTTACGCTGACGTCGCTTCGTAACTTTGCTGTGAACAAGGCTTGGCTTTTTAATATTAATTACGTAATTTTGACGTTGCTTTTTCACCTTCCAATGGAAAAGAACTGGCTTATCAATATTAATTAGACTATGCTGACGATGACTCGCAACCGTCCAATAGCGAAGCACTTCCTCATGAATATTAAGTATCACGTCTTCTCATAGTAGGATTCGACGATACTCCCCTTCCCGTTTTAACATCCGTATTTACCGTTCTACACGACCATGAACCGAGTGGTCTGAGCAAAAGGCCACCGTTCAAACGTACTTACAGAATTCTGCGATGTAATACGAAACCACATAATTCTCCTCGCACCAGTCGAGAGTTGAGGTCGGTGTTCCCCAGTAGCCCGTCCTGTCCGCCGCCGGAGCCATGATGAGAGAGACATCAAGATAGGTCGGACAGTCGGAGGGAGGAGTTGCCTGTACGGTAACGGATTCAGTGCTCCGTCCAATCTGAACGGGCCTACGTGCGATAACAGTTGCACCGCAAACAATAGCCTTCTGTAACTCAATTTTATGAAGTAATCGTTGCCCTAATCTGGTGCACTTTGAAAGAACAGTGTACTATTACAAATATAATGACATTTTTAATGTATATGAAATATTGACCTATCATACAATATCCAAAATTACCATTTTACTATAAACTGAGAAAATACATATTGGCCATTCAATTTTATTTTGCATTATTTTTTGTGAAAATAATTTAGGAGAAATATATGGTCAATGTCACATGGGGAATTTTAGCTGTTTTCCTTGAAAATTGATTTTATAATAGGATTATTTAGCTGTCTTCCTTGAGTATTAGACAATTACTGTTTTGTTTTGGTTTGGTTTTGGTTTTTTCAGCTTTTACCCACAGTGCAGATTTTTTTTTTAATCACAAAATCTATAATTTTTGTGGGTTGAAGGTAAAACATACTGGTGTGCAGTTGTAATCATTCTTATCTAATCAGATGACAGAGTTCACGTGTGAGAGTACAGATAAACCTGTTTCTTTTGACTAGAAAGTCTTGCCAAAGACCTGATGAAGGAACGATAAATAACTTTATGTTTTCTGTATACGGCGGAACCGATTGTCTTTCTAATCAGATAAATCCAGATCATAGTGATTGTAAACATTGATGTCGTTTCAGCGAATCACGCTAGATGTCGCCAGAGTGCAGCCAAAATGACAAAAACTCAGTCAACGTGGCATAACTCATATAAATAATAAAGATTTTCTTTTGGAAGATCTTGAAAACAAGGGTAGCGCCAAATTTACGTTTTGACAGGAATAAAAACGAGGCTGTGAGAGACTGAAGTACAGTGCATTCAATGGATTGTACTATTGTTTAACAACATACTGATTGTTCACCTGACAAAACCTATTTCTGAGAAAAGAAGAGAAATACAAAATCAGTAGACAAAACTCCAAAAACAGTTGTGAACTGTAAAAATAAAATAAAAATTACTTTATAATAAAGTCTGATCCTTTACATCCACATTAAATTCAGTGGCATCTAACCTAATTAAGGTCTATTGTACACTTTGGCAAATGCCATTGGTAAAAGTAGTAAAATCTCGATTCTGTGTAGGCTACATTATACATACTTTATACATCAGAAATAATAAAGTATGATAGAGTATGCAGTTCCAAACAGAACCACAAACTTTACTTTTACCTTAAAAGAAACACGGCATAAATAAAAACCCACACACATTCTCAGTGATGCTGATTTTATTGAAAAAACAAGGAACAAACCAACATTTTTAGACAACTGTGTTTTGGTACAATGACAATGTGAATACAAGCTTAGACGTGGGCTCATATAACATGCTGTCTAGTGCAGACACAGTATTTAGTGTATAACGTTTTCAACGTTTCAGCATGGCATGGTGAACTCGCAGGCACTTTGTGTAACAAAATCCACAGACTTTTTCAGAAATCAAACTCCAGCGATCGTAACGCAAAGAAAAAAGATAAACACCTGAGCAAAAATGCTGTTCATGTGGATTTATAGCAAATTTCATGGAGATCATACTTAATATAAGCATGCTGCACTTCTCAGAAACCGATTCAGATACTTTGTCAAGTACACTTGCATTTTTTTATATAAAAAAAAAAATAACATGAGGCACCTAAATATCATTTTTCAAAGTAAACGTAACGTATAGCACATGGTGGTCCGCAGATCTAATGGACAAACTAATTTGAACACATTCTTAAGTCTCCACACACACACATTTAAATGAAGAAATTACAATTCATCCCTCATTTTATCACCCTTCGGTCGGACAAGCCTGCCCATGAAAAGGATGGAGTTTGTCTTCTTGTCCTTCACCAGGAAGATGAAGGGATGGTCAGCGTAGAAGAGTTTGGGGTTCTTCAGCCTGTCGGTACCATAGGCGCTAGTATCGGGGGGATTTCCCTCAGTGTCCCACTCCATGGCGGAGGCATGAAACACGTTGGACAAATAGAGGTCTTTCTTCCCTGAGATGTTGGACAGATCAGCTTTGGCCTTGTCCACAGCTTCAGTCAGACCCAGCTCAGCGAGATGTTTCTGCAGGAAAATGTGGCATTATATTAGCAATGACATCACAGGTGAGTTTATATAATATAATTATAAAACTGTCCGTACCTGCAGGTTGTGGCTGACCTCCACGCTGACCTTTGGCAGTGACACCGCAACCGCTTTCTGTTCCATTTTACTGATCCAGGTGTTCAGTTGTTGGCGTGTCAATAGTTTCTCCACTCTCTCCAGGGATTCTACGTGGTACGGCATGATAAACACTACAGACGACATCTTATGGGCCAGTGGCATGTCCAGAAGTAGAAGGTTGTTGGTTGTGTCGTCAAAGAAGCCATAAATGCCTGAAAGACAGCATGACTATATGACGTAAACATGTGAAGGCAAATGAAGGAAGTCTGAAATTTCTTTCCAAATCAAACAGCAGTTTTACTTTTACATTTAGTAGACGCTTTTATCCAAAGCAGCTTACAATGCATTCAGGCTATATTTTTTTTTTACCAGTATGTGTCCCCTGGGAATCAAACCCACAACCTTTTGCACTGCTAACGTAATGCTCTACCACTGAGCCACAGGAACACTGTATTAGATATAAATGATAGTTTTGAACACATTTTTTTTTTTAATGTACTGGCCAGTGTTAATTTTAAATGTAAAAATGTATTTTTTGAACTAAATATTTAATATATTAATTGTATACACATTTTATATGTTATATAAATATATAACCAAATATTTATACTTTTTAAAAATATGTATCTTTTATAATCTACTGTCTTTTTTATTGACTGAAATTACATTGAGTAAAACTAGAAGTTAATTTAACATTCTTTAAGATAAACAAAATATTCTTTAAAATGAAAGAATGTAACATGACTAAATTTAAAGGATATTTTCATTAAAACAAAAACTAATATATTTTTATATATTTATATACAAAATTATAATTAAATAAAATATTTCAATTGTTAGTTGAATTTTACACCTTTGCATAATTTTGTGAACTAAAATATTTTTGTTTAATTAAATAAATTTAATACACTGACTAAATGGCAAATATGAAACAATATGACTATGAAAAATTAAACAATATTTTAAATAAATAAACTTTAATAATGAAAACAAAAATGGTTTAAACATCAACACTAGTATTGCACCAATAATTAATTTGTAATGAAAAATTCCCCACAATTTACTTTTAACCACTAAGTTAGCACTCATACTGTGTTTTAGGATCTGCTTAACCTCTGCCTCACCTGTGCGATGCATCATGGGTACAGAGACGGTGTAGGAGCGATGCACTAAGAAACCACGATTATCCACCATCTTATGATGAAACTGCTCATCCCAGTGTGCTGGAGAGAAAACAGAGTGCCTTATTAGTTAATGAATCTACAAATTGCTTCTCATTCTAAAGATAATCAAGACTTACGTTTATAAAACATGGCATTGATGATCATGGCTCCATCTGTCTTCTCCACATCTTTGGTCACCTCGGGCAGCTTGCCGTCGGTGGACTTCGATGCCCATTCATTGATTGCTTTCACCGCACTGCGCTTGTCACGGAAATTTATTTTGGAGTGCTCATAATTATAATGCTTCCTGCTGCTCTTCAGAAAGTCATCGACGAAGCTCACAGAGCTGGGCCCATACAAACGGTTGCTGATCTTCCAGGTGACATTGCGTGCTGTTGAGTTACTGACCTCAGTGAGAAGCTCAGACAGCCCAGAGTGCAGCTGCTCATCCTTCACCGTAGTGGCACTCAGGACGGTTTTGACCTGAGAAGCAGTGTTGGATTTTCCTCCAAGAGCCACCAAACCCAGCGAGGAGGCCACAACCACTGGAGAAATCAGGATGTTTTCAATGTCCTTCTCTTTTGCCAGGTTTTGGTACAGATTGAAAGCCAAATTGGCGCTGTTGTCAGCCAGGATGGAGGCATGGCTGCTGAGGGTCTTGTCCGCGCTCACAGTGGCCAGTAGGCACAGGAGAACCACGTTTAACACCAACATGATTTTACAGGTTGTAAGTTTACTGCCTATAAATGTAGAAAAGATTAGTCAATGTGGTGCAAAGTTATTTTACATAAATATGAGATGGTTTTCTTTATCTGTAGAGCTGTAGACTGTGTTTCAGTTCCTGACCACAGAACTGAGAGTAGCGCCAAGATATATTAGAGCTGTAATTTTAAATTCCCATAGACTTTAATGACAGGCCTGCTATGCTAAAGGAAGTCCAGCAGACATTTAAGGCAGTAATGTTACATAATTGCCACGTGCACAGTTGTAACTTCACTAAGCTCTCGGAAGAGCAGAGATCCTTTACCATAACATGTTCTTGCTTATTCCTTGTTGAACATAAATATACTGTATATATATTTAAGAATGTTTCAAATGTTTACACTGCCATTCAAATGTTTGGGGTTGGTAAGTTTTTTTTTTTTCATGTTTTGAAAGTCTCATATACTCACCAAGGCTGCATTTATTAGATCAAAAATAAAATAAAAACAGTAATATTGTGAAATTTTATTACAACTCTTTTCTATTGTAATTAATTTTAAAATTAATTGTATTTTTTCTAATGGCAAAGCGGATTTTTCAGCATCATTACTCCAGTCTTCAGTGTTGCATGATCCTTCAGAAATCATTCTAATATGATGATTTGATACTCAAGAACCATTTATTATTTTCAATATTTGTTTCAGGATTCTTTGATGAATAGAATGTTGAATAGAAGAGCGTTTATTTGATATGGAAATCTTTTGTAGCATTAATAAATGTCTTTACTGTCACTTTTCTTGTCATCTTTTCTTTCAAAAAAATAATAAAAATCTTGCTGACCACCAAACTTTTAAACAGTAGCATATAATATCACATTACCCAGGATGCATATAACTTTTCATGGGGGAAAAAAAAAGCTGTGCAGCCACATATACAGATTTCACGGCTCCCGGAGTCTTCTTACACTAGATAACTGTTATCCAATCAGCACTGCCAGGATGGCAGGAAGTTCTGACTCTATTGTGAGAACATCAGACTTCAGACAGTTTGTGCAGCTTTGCCCCACCCCTCTACCAGTAAACAGCCCAAAATGTTGTCTTCGGCTGTGCAGATACACCCTCTCAATGAATGACCTTTTATTATGCCTACATGTCAGAGCCTGATGAAACAGTGGAGAACATTTGGAACTGTGACGTGTGCAAAAAAAAACTGTCCAATCATCACACAAACACAGTTCATCAAAGCGCTAGCTGCTTATGAGCATCTTTTCACCTTTGAGTAAAGCTATAAAAGTTCAAAAGTCTCATACAAGCATTTATTTTACATTTCAAATTTTTAAATGAAGGATTCTGTTATGAAATACCCCACATTTTTTAAATTTTTCATGCTGCTGATGAAGACTGAATGCAAAATTTGTTTTCACAGCTGTAATGGCATCTGTTACTCACCTCTCAGAACCCCCGAAAACTTCTGCAGCCTCTTGGATCTGTCAGCTTCCCCGGACACCAAATCCTTCATGCAGACTTCGTAGTCTGGAAAAGAAACTTCTGGAAGTTGGGACAGGAGTATTATAATGGTTCCCGTTTTTTTCTGTGAGACCTCCCCCAGATCCAGTTACTGTGGGAACTGGACTCTCCTCAAGGTCCTAAAGGCAGCAGGAACTGACCCATTTCCTGCTCACTCACTCACACAATGGCTAAACTTAAGTGCTTTTTCAAGTAAATTGGTGAGTATAAAAAAAGTGGATGTAATTCAGAAATGTGGACACCAGATTTACTGATTAACATCAAATCAAATTTAAAAACATCCTAGTAAGAAAGTAAACCAATTAGTCTAAAACCTGGTGTTAATACTTGATATTTTAAATTAGATTTTATTTATTATTTTTATTATTATTATTATTTTCATAATTTGTTCAGAAAATGCAAAGTTTATTATGAAAGTAACAGTAAAAACAAGAGGTTAAGTGGTTGTTCTGCTTCCACCCCCATCCCATCCATCCTTCTCTCCACCCTCTCTCTTCTGTGTGCAAAGTTTTAGAGGGTCATGTCTGGGCCTGCAAGAGGACAGCAGACAAAACAGGACAGAGGTTTTATCTGTCTAGTTGGGTACAAAGCATGCATAATGGTTTCTATAGGTCCTCATTAAAAGGACTATAGGACTATAGAACTAGGAACCCTGTTGTACAAACATGAAGCACTGGAATGCATAAAGGATCCCGGAACATTCTGTTGCTTAGAATTGGCTCTTTTAAAGCTCAGGAGACTTGGAGGGATCTCAGTATCCTTCTCTCAGCGCTGCAAAAACATTTCTTAATGTTTAAAGAAATTCAGCATGACATCACTTGCTCCCCAATGGATCCTCTGCAGTGAATGGGTGCCGTCAGAACAAACAGTTGATAAAAACATCACAATAATCCACAAGTAGTCCACACGACTCCTGTCTAATAATTAACATCCTGAGAAGTGAAAAGCTGCATATTTGTAAGAAACAAATCAATCGAGATGTTTTTAACTTCAAACCTTTGCTTCAGCTAGCTAAAAGTCTATAAATAAAAGTATATTTTTTCTTACAGCATCTTCATTTGTTAGTTTTAAGCTTAAATCTTACAAAATTTAGTGAGGTATTACAAAATTTATGTATTAATTATCTAAGGAGAAATAAAGATAGACAAACTTGACAACTGTTGACATGCAGTATGGAGTTACAATGTGAATAGCAGATCTCAGGTAATTTGGTTTGGAAGAATTTTATAAAATATGCTTAAGTTTTGTATATTAAAATCATTTTTCAATATTTGACTGCAAACAGGTCTTATTAGTCTCATTTGTGTGGGGGCTGAACGGGCTGTTTCTCATTAACATCTAACATGACACTGTTCAAAAATACAAACCATTAACTGCACAGATTTCAAAGTATACACCTCCAGGCCACTTTGTAAAGATCAGTGAAAACTCAGCTGATGGCGCTGGCATTCCTCAGGCATCAGAATGTTGAAAGAATGTTGCT
Organism: allo-octoploid hybrid of Carassius auratus x Cyprinus carpio; assembly: GCA_024542945.1. Classification (NCBI taxonomy): domain Eukaryota; kingdom Metazoa; phylum Chordata; class Actinopteri; order Cypriniformes; species allo-octoploid hybrid of Carassius auratus x Cyprinus carpio. The sequence continues at coordinate 14,752,287 of CM045024.1, read as the reverse complement.
CGCTTCAGTTGTCAGGGTTTCTTTTCTGATTTGCTGCCTAGCGTGTTTCATCATGTTGTTAGATCCACATAGTTTGAGGTTTAACCCAGATTGACAGTCACTGATTAACTGCTGTGAACAAAAGGGAAAGCGTGAAAGTTATTTCGTGGGGCTTGGGGCCATCAACGCTGTTTGCAGCTATAATTAAAAATGTTTTACAATGTTATAAATGAACAGTGATCAGTTTAATGAATCCTTGCTGTATAAAAGTATTAATAAAAAAAAAAAAAAAAACTTACTGTCTGTATATAACAATAATGTACAATTCATATGCATACACACAATGAGCACTAGGAAAATGACAGGATGCTCTTCCTGTAGTCCTGTTTACATCCACATATCCATAAATAACCCATTATTAGGGGCCAGGCTGCCAAAGTTCCATATTTTAATCAAAACCAGCCTTTATTTTGACTAAATTTGAACCTGATCTGACATTGCAGTTGGGTTTCTGTAATATGTCTGTTGGGTGGGATATTTCATGTTCTGAATGAATGTCTAGTGTACTACATTACTAATGTATCAGAGATTCAGATCGGTGGAAACCTGCCCAGCTATTGTGAGCTCTTCCGTGACATAGAAGGCAAAGGAATTTTGCTGCTGTCTGCTGTTTGTGCTTTGGAGGCAGAGCAGATATTATCGCTATGCTATGGTGGTGGTGTCTGGTGTGTGTCTTAACTGTAAACTTAAACAGTGTCTTGTAACTTCTTCTACTACCTTAATGTTGTCCGCAGTTGTACAGTATATTCCAACTATTTTAAATGATTGTAAGCAGTCATTGGAAGGTGCTATTTTCATGACTATGGTAAACACTATAGCATCTTGCAGGGACTTTTTTTTTTATATCACATTAATCTCTGTTCTAAAAACCCCATAAAGTAAAATTTTTTATTTTGTGATCACACCACAATCTTTTAATATTACATGTGAGAGATATAATAATAATAATAATAATAATAATGTGGTAGTCACAAGTAGTCTTGTGAAAATGGAAGCTCAGTTGTTTGTTTGTGTGTGTGTGTGTGTGTGTGTGTGTGTGTGTGTGTGTGTGTGTGTGTGTGTGTGTGTGTGTGTGTGTGTGTGTGTGTGTGTGTGTGTGTGTTCCTGCAACTACAAATGTGTCCCCTAGATGCTGCTAGGTTCATACGTCTAAACCTCCTCATAATCTGCTGTGGAGGTTTGGAACTTCTTTTTGTTTCAGTTATGGTCCCCTATAAGAGATATTTCATAATGAAAGAGTTGTAATTAACAAATTATTGTAATATATTATAATATATACAATTATTACAATTATTTCTTTTTGATAAATAAATGCAACATAGTATCATTCCTATAATAAAAATATTATATATAACTTTTTTTTTTAAGCAATGTTCTTGAATCAATGTTTTTGTCCATTTAAAAGTGGATTTGCATATATTCTAGCAGACTGGAGCTGATATGAGCAGAACAAACCTTCTGACATCTCAGCATATCAGAAAACACCACAATGAATACACATGTGATCCATACAGCTGTGCCCGGCTAGTGTGTCTAACTCAAAGTCATGCTTGTTGAAGGACAGCTTCAGTCCACCAGTAGGTTGTTAAAGATTAGGATGTGATGCAAGCTTGGCTCAGGCCAGAGGTTAATCTCTCATTGGTATCCTGGAATAGAAGCAGTGGATGCTCTGCTCTGGCTCTCTGCCTGTGGTCTGGATAAGTAGCCACTGTGCCTGACAGAGGTGGCATCACCAAACACTGCTACACAAAACTTCACAAAAGACACAGCAACCATTATAACTGGCAAAGTTTGCATTATTATCATTCCAACCAATATTGAAAAGTAACCCTGATATTTTATAAAATAAAAGTAACCCTCCTTAAAAGTAATGGCCTTGTGATTCATTCGTGAATAATCTTTAGAATCATAAAGTGAACAAATCATCATTTTGTCGGTAACTGGAAAAGCTTCTAACTTAAAAGCTGACTGTAGCGCACAAGCAAATAGCATTAGAGGGCGGGATGTGAAGGAGCATTGGTTGGACCTGCTGACCGGCCATGCCCAAACAAATGAAATAAATGAATGAGGCCTCTCATTTAACAACATGAAGGGAAATCTAAATCTAATATGTTTACCAAGCGTATGATGCTTAAAGGGAAAGTTCCCCCAAAATGAAAATTACCCCATGATTTACTCACCATCAAGCCATCCTATGTGAATATGACTTTCTTCTTTCAGACGAATACAATCAGAGTTATATATATATTTTAAAAAAGGCTTTATAATGGCAGTGAATGGGGGTCAAGATTTTGAAGCCCAAAAAAGTGCATCCATCCATCATAAAAAGTACTCCACATGGCTCTGGGGGTTTAATAAAGGCATTCTGAAGTGAAGATATGCATTTATGTAAATATCCATATTTAAAACCTTATAAACCGTAATATCTAGTTTCAGCTAACTGTCGTACAAGCATTCACTAGAGAGCGGTGTTCCAGCGGATGATGTAGGACGTAGGGATAAGGGATAGCTCCGGTCACCGGAGTCCGGTGAGAATATGCTAGTCTCGTGAGAACAAAGTTTTTTTTTTTTTTATTTGAACACACGTTCATGTGAACGCCTGTATGACAGTTAGCGGAAACTAGAGATTACAGTTTATAAAGTTTTTAATATGGACATTTTTTTTACACAAATTCATTGATTCGCTTAAGAAGGCCTTTTATAAACCCTCAGAGCTGTGTTGAGTACTTTTTATGATGGATGGATGCACTTTTCTGGGCTTCAAAATCTCAACACCATTCACTGCTATTATAAAGCTTGGAAGAGCCAGGACATTTTTAATATAACTCCGACTGTATTCTGAAAGAAGAAAGTCATATTCACATAGGATGGCTTGAGGGTGAGTAAATCATGGGGGTAATTTTCATTTTTGATTGAACTATCTCTTTAAACTTTTGACTTGGCCTATCTTAGTAGATTTGTAGAAACTCGTTTTTTAAATATTAAAGAATAATACTGGTTTCAATGACTCGATAACACTCACTTGTCACCATGCACCTGCTGGAGAAATGATGATATCACGTGCAGAAATTTAGGGCCATAAAACGAATCAGTTAATGAATCGTTTTAGTGAACAAATTCAAAAGATTCGAGTCACTGAGGTGAATCAAACACCTCAAGTTTTTTTTTTTTTTTTTTTTTTTTTTTTTTTTTAACTTTTACTTAAACTAACTTTTAAACTTAATTAATATAAACTTAAATACAGGTTACACTCATCACGAATACAGTGGGTTGTTAATTACTGGGAGCGCGCTGATGACGCTTGATCAAGAGGAGGAGGAAGAGGAGGAGATGGAGACGCGCAGCTCCTCCCACGGGCTTTCGAATCAGATGGACTTACTCACTGAATCACAATCCTCCAAACACAACGTGAAAACACGTTATATTGAAATAATTCATATAAACCATCTCGCAGGTGATCGTGACAGGCAGACTGAATTTGAAACGCCGCGCACTGACGGAACTTTAATGTAGTTAAATTCCAATAGTATCATATACCTTGATAAGTCAAGAGTTCTGAATGTATGTTAGAACATCTAGAGAAACAGAAAGACAAACTACAACACAAGTTTAAGAGGAGAAACCTGGAGAAAAAGAACTCAAGGACCTGCGCTGATCACCTTGCCGACGAGAAGGTGAGCCTGGATAAGTAGCCTGTAGCTACTTAAGCGTGTTTACTATCGCATGCATAGCTATGTAGTACGTTTACAGTTTGACTTTAGCATTTATATATTATGTTTTTATTGCTACATATAATCAAGAAGTAAACGAAGCCACGTTTCGTTTATCTGAAACTTATGTTAATCTGATTTCCTTTACAAATATACTATGACTGTTCAATATTAGATGGCAGTACTATGCCACGTTTATATATTTCATGGTTTTTAATTATATAAGTTACTCATACATACTGATGTACAAATGTTTTGGCAAAAGCTTCATTATGTAAGTTTGTTGGGGTAAGTTGACAGTTTTTACTCTAAAGTGTGGCATGTTGTCACAATGGAATATGCCTATTATAAATTTTTCAGCAAAATTTAAGCACTGAAACATTTCTAAAGCATGAAAATTAAAAACATATATTGTAATTTATACATTAATACATTTCTAATTTGTAAAAAAGTTTAAACGTTTTTTTAAGATTATATACAAAGCAATGAATTTGAAGAAAACAAAAAGGCAAAATTAAAAAACAAATGAATCAGAAAATACATTTCTGATTTCTAAACCAATGTGACATCTTGTCCCAAGTGCCTGGACCTGGCATTTATAAAAAAAAATAAAAAAATGCTTGTCCTGAGAACACAGTTCAGCTTCTGAGTTCTACCTTGTCTAGCCTATACAGTTTAGTTAACTCTTGTTTGAATGTATGCTAGTGTGGTTTTATGATGTTAAACCTTTGCCCAACAGCTATAAAAAATAATGTTAATATTGATATTTTAGGAGGACAGAATTCACCAAAATTATTCTAATTTATAAGGGTTTTGAATTAGCAGTTTAACACCATCATACAAAATCAGTGCTGAAAACAGACTTCTGATTACATAAGATATAGTCGTTGTGACAACTAGCCCAGGTCTCCACCATCAGCACCTGAATCTGCACATATAAATGTTCCTTTGAGATAAAGAATGATGGGCTCTAATTTTGGGTCTCATACCCCTAACATCATCAGTGGCTTATGGGTTTCCAGTTGTTTTATGGTGCTGCCAGAATCTCATGAGAGCTGAGCATTTCTCTTAAGCTTCAAAAGTTTTGGGCTGAATGTCGAGGGAAGTGTTGCAGACCGCTCCTAAGGAAACGTCTGAGAGAGAAAGACTTAACAGCGGGGCAAAATGGAAGTGTTTTGGAAAAGACGGGAACTACCAGATGGAGGGTGTTGGATGTTGATGTCTTTCATCTTCTTCAGACCAAAGCTCTGACTGTAGACCATTTCAGGTCTCCTGAGAGACTGTTGCCTGAGTTCACCTTTATTCTGGTGTCAGCAGTGATGCTGAGGCACAAATAAGGTCTATGTATCATATTTCACTCCTGTTAGGACATCTACGTCAGGTACCGTCATTATTAGCTCTACACAACAACCAGTGTTTAACATCCAAACTGTGAGATTCTCAGAGCAGGTTAGAAGGTGCCTAAACAAAAGCAGTATACGAAGAGAGATAAACGAGCTTGTCTTTGCTCACTTATTTCCACAGAGGGCCCACCAGAGGAGTGGGAATACAAAGGGCTTGTTTCATCCCTGGGAAAGTAAACCCTCCTCCCTGTGGTGGATCCTTCAAACCTGTCGGATGATTTCCCACAGAAACTTCCCAAAGTCATTTTACTCATTCTTCAGTATGTCACAGCTGTTCTGCACAGTCTAATCAGAAGCTGTACAATGACTAAATGTCTCTCTATTTTCAGACTTTTGAATCATGCATGAGTCCTTGAATAGAAACAGAGTTCATTTTTAGTTAATGTCATGCTGGAGTTAATTAGAGTTTCTGGACTCGAAATCTGAGGTGAGGAACGCTGGAGTAATGAGCTGTTTGTGATTGGAAAACATACAGTATTGACGCATCCTAAGTGTTGTTGTCATATATGTTGTCATATTGTTGTCAACCTTTATTATGGTTTTCCAAACCTGCATGGCTTAATTTGCAAAAGGAGATATTTTGCATGATGTTCCTGTTGCTCTTTTCATTTATTTGTTTCATGATTTGTAACGTGCAATGATATGCAATGTTTTTTACAAGTTTACAATTTTTTTGCTCCAAAATATTAACAATTATTTTGAAATTATTAGATTATATTTTATTAGATTTAGAATTATTATTGTAGAGTTTTAAGTTATTTTATAAGTTGTTATTGGTCATTGTGTACAGTGTACAATGGATGCTCATTCCTCTGCCGTATAAATCCAGTTAATCCTTGTCTTCTGAAGTGATCACTAGTAGAGATGTTGGTGATAATTCACTTTCCTGGTAGACGCTGACCCCCGTTCCCCTACCCGGTTGGCAAGGATTCTAAAGTGGACACTAGCCATTAGTTCTCTGTAAAATCCCACCAGGAATGAACAATGAGAATGTTTGTGCACATGCTGCTGTGAAGTGCCTGAAAGTAGCATTCTTTCAAGGTTGGATGTCTCAGTCAGATGTTAAGCAATCCAAACTGATGAATAGAAAGTGTTGCAGTTTTGTACACTATTATTCAAAAATTTGGAGTCTGTAAGGATTTTAAATTGTTTTGAAGGAAGTTTTTTATGCTCACCAAGGCTGAAAGCTCAGAACCCTCCCCTCGGATAGCACGCCAAATACGCATTACCTTTACTCTGTTTATTATATGTAGTGAACTCGTGAAATGTCCTTGCTGTCAAAACCTTTCAGGTCAGACCTTCCATGAGCTCAGAGACTGTAAATAAGCAAATTTTTCTTTAGAAGTGACAGCTTGGTTTCTTCTTTTCAAGTTGTTTAATATTCCCACTGGAAAAAACGATATTACTCATAATCTTAAAGAATGATTCCCTTTGGGTCCACTAATTAGAGAATTCGCTGTTACCATGAAAATAAGAACTGCGCCAAAACAGCTTCCTCCCACTTTCACGAAGCAATGCAAATGACATAAACAAGTCATTTGAATATTTTGCAATAAATGTAAAAAAACATAAAAAAAAGTTGAATTGTTGCATTTAAAGTGCATTTAAAATGATATATTTTATACAATTACAAAATAATCTATTTTATACTTCAGTCAATGATTGCAAGTCAGTTATTTTATATTGTGTTTTTTATTCAGTTGTGAATTTTGCAATTCTTCATGGGCTGTTCATAGTTAAGTTTTCAAACCCTTTTATGTTTCAAATCAAAGTTTGCTATTTTATGACTCTCTGAGCAAGTTGGCTTGATTCATGGCGTATAAATTTAGCTTAAAAAAACATATGTTGAAAATAAATGGGGGAAAAACACTTCTAGACCCGAAGCTGCTGAAAAAGTGCATTGCATTTGGCCTCCTGGTCACCTGAGGAGATGGTCTGGAGTGAGACTGGAAATTAAGCAGACAAAATGTAGCTTCCTGTTTCTAGCAGTCGTACTGTACCTGTCGGGAAAGTCCAACAGCCGTGGAAGGGCAAGAGAGTCTGCAGTTAGAGCTGGCGGGAATAGGGCTCAAAGTAGCATGTTAGAGAATTCAGGCTTTTGTAAGTCTTTAAAGCTCTTGGAAAGCTCAGTGTCATGGAAACAGGCTGGAGCATGAAGCCCCACACCAACACAGCTGCGTACACACACGCTTACATTATACACTACCTCTCCTCTGCTCGAGTATGTGTCTGCCACTGTGAACACTGAGAGATACGGTTTAAATGGATTTATGAAGAATGTGTATTAATATTGAGGTGGAAGGATCTGTTTTGCTCTTCCATATGTCATGTAGCTGCTTCTGAGTGTGTCATAGGAAGACACACACACATAACACAGAGAAGGTAAGTTTGAGTTTGTTTAGGTATATAATTTAGTAATTGAAAAAAAAAATCATATACACTACAGTCTTAAAAATGTTTTTGGAAGTCTTATATGCTCACAAAGGTTGCAGTCATATGATCAGAAATACAGTTAAAACAGTAATATTGTGAAATATTATTATTATTATTATTATTATTATTATTAATATAATTAAATATTATACATTTTAAAATTAAAATTATATTTATTCCAAAGCTGAATTTATTGCAAAGCTAAATTTTCAGCATCATTACTCCAGTCTCCAGTCACATCATGATCCTTCAGAAATCATTCTAATGTACTCAAGAAACATTTATAATAATTATTAATGTTGAAAACAGTTGTGATGCTTCATGTTTTCGTAGAAACCATGATACATTTGATGAATAGAAAGTTCAATAGAACAGTATTTATTTGAAATAGAAATATTTTGTAACATTATATATGTGTCTTTTAGCACTTTTGATTAATTTAATGCAACCTTGTTAAATAAAAGTTATATAAAAAAAAAAAAAAACTAAATCTTACAGACCTCAAACTTTGGAACGGTAGTATATCTGTCTTGTATTTACCCCAGGTGTAAAGCTTCTTCAACCTCTCAATATATTTGGGAATGAACTTTAGCAGTGTAACACTTTAACACTGTAGAACATCTGAATTTATCTGAAGTTCATGCAGATACACTTAAAGGGATACTCCACCCCAAAATGAAAATTTGAATCACTTACCCCCATGTCGTTCCAAACCCGTAAGAACTTTGTTTTATCTTCGAAACACAATTTAAGATATTTTGGATGAAAACCAGGAGGCTTCTGTATCTTCTGTATGCTCTCTGTATCATCCACGCCACAAGGATGCGCTCTTTATATGTGTATTTAGCTTTTATTTGAAAGAAAACAGAGTATCCTTGTGTCACGGATGATACAGAAGAGCATACTCAGCATACGGTGATATGGAGAGACACAGAGGAGACTCTTTGAGGAATTGTTGAATAAAGTCGTTATTTTTGTTTTCTTCGCTTACAAAAAGTTTCATATAACCCAGATTGCACGTCTGATGGCAGATGGAGTATTCTGACGATGACTTTCATACCTTTTATGGACCTTGACACTGCTATTTACTTGGCAGTCTATGGGACAGTCACAGCTCTACCGGTTTTCATCCAAAATATCTTAAATTGTGTTCTGAAGATAAACAAAGCTTTTACGGGTTTGGAACGACATGGGGGTAAGTAAATGATGACAGAATTTTTATTTTTGGCTGAACTGTAACTAATAGGGCAAAAGATGTGATGTTAACATCAGGTCCATGATGTGTGTGTGCTCTGCCCCAGTCAGACTGTCACACCAGAGTATTAACTTGCTCAGACAGGGCCATTTTCAACAGGAAGACAAGTCTGAAGGAGAAAATGACTTCTTTTGTTTGAAGCAATATTGTCTTTTTGTAGGTGAACACAGGATGCATATGAATGATTTAACCGGTGCATTGCAGTCCAAGTGCTGTATGCAAAACCCAACAAAGGACAGTACATCAAACCTAATCATCGATACTAGAGGGGTTATACTAGTCTTGGTCACGCAGCTGGAAGTGTGGAAAAGAGGAACACTCATGCTTTCATATTCTCACGCATTAATTTTAGCATTTTCATACTGATTTGTAACACAGCCATCATGACTTGAAGAACCGTGGTTATAGAATGGCTTGTGAGAGTTCATATGTTAATGTCTGTTCTGAATGAGTCAAAGGAATATGATTATTGTAGAATATGAAGCCGGATTTTTGAGGAAATGACTAATGAAGACTCGTAGTAGCTTGTTTGTGTATGTGAGGTGGGTTTTTGAAGATGCTAATGATATGCTAATCTGTCTGAGTGGGTGCTTCTGGTGGACAAAGATCAAATCTGTGCTGGCTGTGTCTTGATAGCCCTCTTTAATTACTGTCACTGAAATCTGTTGTTTTTCATTGGAGCATCTGGTGTGGTAATCCTGGGTCAGTGGTTGACTTATGGGTTTGTGGTTTTATGTATTATGCACTTAAGGGGAAATCAATTATGCCTTAATATCAATTAAAATAACCTCAGGTCTTTTTATTTATGAATTACATAATTAAAGGATTTAAAGGGATTTAAGAGAATAAAAGAAAACAAAGAAGAACGATAAAATAATTGGAAAGCAATCAATTAGAATTTTTTTTTAAAATAAATTACACACATTTAAATTTACATTATTCGCTCTATTGTATACCTAGGATCCAAAAATGGCTCTGTTAATGTTTTTTGTCTTGTCATATTTGGTTATTCATTACATGAATCATGTAAACAACAGCCTATGCTTTTGAATTAAAAGTGTGACATTTTATTAAAAAGTTTAGTAGTTTTCAACGACTACATATTATTGTCAGTCTTTCAACATTGCTGTTGTAAAACTGTTGTCAGATATTAAATATTTAGCTACTTGCATGTTACTTTGTGCAGTCTTTATTTGCTAAACCTGAAGTGTCCTGTGTGAATTCATGTTGACAGTATCGTCCAAAATTCTTTGATTGGCCATCTCAATCATTCTGAAATTGATCAGTACTTTTAGACCACTGGACACGTTTGGAATCAGAAGTAGTTGTTAAAGAAACGTCAAACTATCAGTACCTTGTCTTCAAATTGTTCTTCAACCAGCCTTTGAAGGTTTTTGATTGACATTCTGCTGAACTGAACTTTGGGACCGTGGTGACCTGTAGACTGACAGAGAAGGCTGCTTTGACTCTGTCGGGTCGCATTTGAATATCTGATTCTGTAAAATCTGGAATTCTGTATGTGTGTCTCACAGCTCATAATCAAAGAGCTGCTGTCACACAGAGTCCTGTAGGACCTGCTCTCAACCTCAGATGGGCTGTTCACTGACCATCAGATGCAAATTACTCTACAAAACTGGCAAGAATTGTCAGTGATCTAGCTAAATCTTGTCTGTTTGGCCAGGTTGGTTTTGGAATTATTTATATGTCCAATATAATCAGTACTTACAACTTATTACTCTACTATGTGTTCCTAAGGCAAGTTTCCCAGACTCAAAGCTAAATGGCGAAATCCTCAACTCGGGTTTTCAGTGCAATATCAACACAGACAGTGTAATTTAGTTGAAGACAGGACTTCATCTTTGTTTTGTTATGGATAGGCCTAATGTCATTTCTCACAGATGTGTCTCTTTCCTGCAGGTCTGGAGTGTGTGAGTGGGATGTCTGCAGATCAGCTTTGGCCTGACTATGGTGAAACACCAACCGTTACAGGTGTATGAAAGACAGCTGTGTTTGTCCTGTCTGACCGGGATCTACGGCTGCCGCTGGAAACGGTACCAGCGCTCCCATGACGACAGCTCCAAGGTAACCACAGCATCATCCTTTGTGGGAGAAGCCATTGTATTCTAACCACATAAAGACCGAATGAAGACTAGATTTTGGTTCGTAGTTTCTCTAGTTATGATGCAATTTAACAATTTCTTTAAAGAAATGGCTAATAAAAAATCCTTTGTGGTATCAAACTTTATTCCAGCCCATGTAACAATAGTGTGATGGATAATAATTTCGATGGGAAGATGTTCAAAGCTTGAATGAGCGGCCAATTATAACCAAGGAGGCGGAGCTTAGAAAAGTGTCAGTTGTCATCTATGATTCCCACACCTCTGGATCATAGTTATGGAATCATTTTGATGATACTGATGCTTTTCTCTAGTAATTTCTGTCAGTGTCTGGTGGTCATTAATATCTTGCAGAACTGAAGGACAACTTAGCTGTCTGTAACAAAGCAAAAATGCTTTCTCCTCTGCTGTCTGAATGTCTCTGTCAGACAGAGAGAAACTCAAGCTAGAGTTTTAGATTCCCTGGAGGACTTGTTGCAGGTCAATTCCAATCTGTATACAGCACATTGAGAGGCTTAGTAAGGGCTCTCTGTCTCCCTTTGACTTGTCCGTTCAATGTCTTGTGACACCAAACTGGATACTAACATTAAAGTTATTCAAGCAGCAAAAGCCTGTTATTTTAACAGCACATCCATTTCAGCCCAGTGATCAAATGTTCTGACCTGAACTGAGCCACAGTCACAATGAAAATCAACCCTTATCTAATCTTTACCTACGGTCCTCTAATATTCATAGGGTATCAAGCATAAATGTACAGTGGGTATAGAAAAGAATCACCGCCCTTTAAAATAATCACATTTTGTTGCAACCTGTAATGAAGACGGACACAGTTTTTGTTTTATCCAGCTGTATTTATAACAACCACGTGAAAGATATAACACCAAAATGCCATTAAAAAAAAAAAGTTGGAAAAAGGATCACCCCCTTGTGTCAGTATGTTGTTGAACCAACTTTTGCTTTAATTACAGCCTTTAGTCTGTTGTGGTTGCACATCTAGACTTTGCAATATTTGCCCACTCTTCTTTGCAAAACTGTTCAAGTTCAGTTAAATTTGATGGTAAGCGTTTGTGGACTGCAGTCTTCAAGTCATTCCACAGATTTTTAATGGAGTTTTAGTCTGGGCTCTGTCTAGACCATGCAAGGACATTCACCTTTTTCTCCTTCAACCACTGTGTGCTCAGTTTTGCTGTGTGTTTTGGGTCATTGTCATGTTGGAAGGTAAACCTTCTTCCCATTGACAACTTTCAGGCAGAGGTCAGTATATTTTCCTCAAGAATTTGACAATATTTTGCCCCATCCATTTTTCCTTCTCTCCTGTCAAGTGCTCCAGTCCCTGCTAGAGAGAAACACCCCATAACAGGACATAACCACCTCCATGCTTTACTGGAGGAATGCTGTTATTTGGATGGTGATCTGTATTGGATTTCCGCCAGACATATCATTTGTGCTTGAGGCTAAATAATTAAATTTAAGTCTCATCTGCCTCACATTCTTCAAGGTGTGTTTTGGCAAAGCTCAGTCGTGACTGCATGTGGTCTTTCTTGAGGAGTGGCTTTTTTCTTAGAACCCTCCCATACAAGCCACATTTGTGGAGAATTTGTGATATTGTTAGTACATGCACATAATGCATTCTTTGTCATAAATTCCTGCAACTGCTTCAGAGTTGCTGTAGACCTCTTGGTCGCCTCTCTGACCAGTTTCCTCTTGGTTCTTTCATCAGTTCCGATCTGTCTGGTTTGAAGCTTGTGATGATTCAGTTTATAGGTATTTATTCTTGGTTTTCACCTTCCCACAAGTTGTTATAAATTCACCTTCAGGAATGAACACACACACACACACACACACACACACACACACACACACACACACAGCCATTAGTTAAACTTTCCATTTGAACAGGCTCTCTTACTTTGGGTCATTACTGCTGGCCCCGCCCACTCTATAATTAGAACAGGGTGAAGATGTGCTCATGAGCAGGTCTGGAGGAGCTGATTGGATTGAGGGATTAGCAGCTGTCAGCTGTGCAGAATGGATGAACAGAACAGTGAAATGTGTCCTCCGCTGTACAGTTAATATACAGTACAGACCAAAAGTTTGGAAACATTACTATTTTTAATGTTTTTGAAAGAAGTTTCTTCTGCTCATCAAGCCTGCATTTATTTGATCAAAAATACAGAAAAAACAGTAATATTGTGAAATATTATTACAACTTAAAATAATAGTTTTCTATTTGAATATACTTTAAAAACAAAATTATTCCTGTGATGCAAAGCTGAATTTTCAGCATCATTACTCCAGCCTTCAGTGTCACATGTAACATCCAATCTATCACATGATCATTTAGAAATCATTCTAATATTCTGATTTATTATGAGTGTTGGAAACAGTTCTGCTGTCTAATATATTTGATGAATAAAAGGTTAAAAAGAACTGCATTTATTCAAAATAAAAAAAAAATTCTAATAATATATATTCTAATAATATATTTTCTTTCTATCACTTTTTATCAATTTAACACATCCTTGCTGAATAAAAGTATTGATTTTATTTAAAAAAAAGAAAGGAAAAAAAATTACTGACCCCATATTACTGACCAGAAGTGTATATTGTTATTACAAAATATTTATATTTTAAAAACATAGCTTCTTTTTTTTTTTTTTTTTTTTTACTTTTTATTCATCAAAGTATCCTAAAAAAGTATCACATGTTCTGAAAAAATATTAAGCAGCAGAACTGTTTCCAACTTTGATAATGAATCATCATATTAGAATGATTTCTAAAGGATCATGTGATAATGATCCTAAAAATTCAGCTTTGCTTCACAGAAATAAATGATAAAGTATAATAAATTTAAAAACAATTATTTTAAATTGTAATAATATATCACAATATTACATTTTTTTTCTGTATTTTTGATCAAATAAATGCAGGCTTGATGAGCAGAAGAAACTTCTTTCAAAAACATTAAAAATAGTAATGTTTCCAAACTTTTGGCCTGTACTGTATATATATATATATATATATATATATATATATATATTTTTTTTTTTTTTTTGCCCAAGAAAACTGTTGATTCTAATTTTCATGAACCTCAATACTCAACACTTCAACAAGGAATATAGTGTGTATATGATTTTGCAAATATTTTGCAGTACAATAATCCATTGGGTAACACAAGGTGCAGAGAGACATCTAATATTTATTTAATTATTTTCATTATTATTTTAATTATTTTAATATTTAAATAAAAAAACTGAATAATTAGTTATATCAATGCCTAAATGGAATCTGATATCTGACAGATTCTGTACCGAAACTCCAGCCATTGTGAGATAGTTTCAGGTTTTGATGCTTTTCCTTCTAACAAGCCTGTGAGCACATGTCATTTAACACACACATCAGGGAAAACTGTATTGTTAATGTTTATTTATATTTTTTAAGTAACTCTTTTCACTATCAGCATCAGGTGAGCCGAGACAAGTTTATTACATCACACTTTAACTCCTGTGAATAGAACAATAAAGCTCCGCCCTCTCGATCTCCAACGGCGACCCTGTCTGGTCTCCCAGGAAACATGCTTTGGTGCCAGGCAATATCTCTCTCTCTCTCTCTCGCTTGCTCTTTTTCTGAAAGATCTCGCTGTGCTGAAAATGCTCCATTGCTGCTGTAATTCTCTGTTGAACGCTGATTGGTTTCTGTGGTGAAGGAATTTAATTAAATTCCTGTAATTTTGTTCTTAAACTTATTAGTTCATTAAGCTCACATTTTATCATGCTCTTTACAACTTTAAGGCATCTTAAAAGCTACGTATTTGATCTCAGTGGCCTTTTATATCCTCTGCCACACATGATATGTGATTAAATGAGTGCCGAGTGTAAGGTCCTAGAGTTTCAGATGTGAACATGTTGTGAATGATATAAAGACAGATATTAAATGTCCAAATTTGGAACATATAAATAAAAAATAAAGTTGGATGATCGATTAATTGCCTGTTTGTCAGTCTTTCTTGTTGTGTTCCTCACAAGCTTTGGATAAAAGCATCTGCTAAAAGAACAAAAGTACGTGTCTGTCTGGAAGGCATGTGTGTTTACATCACTTCCTGTTTTTGTTTTTCAGTGGGAATGTTCCTGGTTCTTCCTCCTCTGCTGTTCCTTTCTCCTTCTCCTTGTCTGGTCTTACTTCTGGTTGGAGGCTCGTAATGACTACAACGAGTTCAACTGGTGAGTTCAGCCTGATGTTTGGAGGAACCTGCTGTTTTAGAACTGACATCAGCAGGTCATTAACTCTGATCCCTGCTGTGTGTCTCCACCACGAAGCTGACATCAAACCATGATTGCACATTTCATTACTAGAGCATGTTTTATGAGTTTACTCATTTGATTGCAAGGTTTACTCATAGTTATTTTCATAAACATGGATTGCTTAACAAGTTTCTGAATTGGAAAACATCGTGCTAAGCATGCTCTGTTATTTTTTTCCCCCTTCTGTTGATGGGTTTTGTTTCTCTGGCAGGTTGTTATATAATCGTTCAGCCGTTTGGAAGGATGGCACAGTCCCTATTCTCGCCACCACACTCACAGGATTCACTTACACTGCATTTTTAATGGTGAGCACTCTTAACAAACGCACATGTGACAGAGAAAGTGAGCAGTGGTTTTAACTTTTTATGGCATGTTAATTGTTGCATTTACATGGTTAAACCATGACTGAGTGCTTGGTAGTTCAAAACATCACCATTGCACGTGTGTGTGTGCGTGCATGTGTGTGATGATTATTATTATTATTATTTTTTTTTAAATGATTGTTATTATTATTATGTAGAAAATACTATATAACATCTATATAAGAGCATCAGATAAATGTTTTTTATCATTACTTTTATTCATTTTTATGTATTTTAATTTTCTGTTGTATTTTATTTTTATTTTATTTTGTTTTATTTTTTCAGATTCTTGCACTTTGTCACATTGTACTGGGACAGCAGCTTAATTTGTACTGGATCCATAAGGTGAGATGAGTTTATAAATCTGTTTAAGCCTTGAGCTAGACTGGGGTTCTTTATGTATATCAAAACACGCTTTATTTCACACAGATTGTAGTTCTGGCTATTCTGCTCACCACCATAACAGGAGTGGTGTCCATTGATGATTTCTGGCAGGACGAATGGGACATTGTCATCATTTCTCTGCAGGTTGGATCAATCTCAAAAGCATATTACTGTCCAGTGTCTTGAAGTCTTTCTTAACAAATAATTTAGGCTCTCTCCTGATGTGATCAGTGATTTGTTATAGTTCACAGGGCCGTTCCTACACATCGGGGCTTTAGCTGTGGTCACAGCATTAGGTTGGGTCATCGCAGGTCAGGTGGTCCGCGTGGAAAGATCAAGTGAGTTGAAACATCATGTGAGGGGAAATGGCAGTTTGAGTCAAAGCAAAAAAAAAAAAATTTGAATTTGAAATATATGTACACTACCATTCAAAATTTTGGGGTCAGAACTTTTTTTATTTTTTTTTAAGAATTTAATACTTCTTTTCAGCAAGGATGCATTAAATTTATCAGAAATGACAAATGCTGTTCTTTTGAACTTTCTACAATTGTTTTCAACATTGATAATAATAAGAAATGTTTCTTGAGCAGTATATTAGAATCAGTATATTAGAATGATTTCTGAAAGATCCTGTGACACTGAAGACTAGAGTAAGGCTGCTGAAAATTCTGATATATTATGAGAAAACACTTGTTTTAAATTTTGTAATAATATTTCATAATATTACTGTTTTCACTGTATTTAGTAAATGCAGCCTTGGAGAGCATATGAGACTTACCAACCCCAAACTTTTAAACAGTTGGGTTTACATTTTGACAATTTTTTTTTGTTGTTGTCTGTGTTTGTTTGTTTATCCAGGACTCCAAGTTGTAATGCTGGTGATTTATGTGAGCCTTCTCCTGGTTCTCTATCTGGTTCCCCTCTTCATCTCATCTCCCTGCATCACAGACCGGTCCAAGCTCGGTCCTCGTCCCGCTGTCATTGGCCGTCGTGGAGCTCCAATGGTGAGTTTCATTATCCTGGTTTTGAACCCAGTTCCTGTGACATGGTTTGTCTGTGAAATCCAGGTTTCTTTCTGAAGTTTAGCAACAATTAGAAAGTGCTGAAAGGATTCTGTGCCCCTGCTGTAGAGATCAACACTTAGACTTTGTCTAAACATTAAGCTGATTGTACAATGAAGCTTAAACCGGTTTGTTTGACTTCCTTGAAGGAGTATTAAGATAGTAACTCCAATTACACACTGCCTCTTTCTCTCAGCTCGCTCCAGAACACACCATTATGTCCTTCAGTAAAGCCTTGCAACAGAAGGTCACTGCCCTGGAAGCAGATGTTACCATCAGGTATTCATTTTTATTTAAACATACCTCTCATACCTTTTCTAATTGGCTCTCAGTAACTTGACTCTATTGTGATTTAATGCTTTTTTCTCTTCAGTCTGGATGGTGTGCCTTTTTTGATGAGGGACCGCACACTCCGCAGGACCACCAATGTGGACAAACTGTTTCCGGCCCGTCAGGACCACGACGCCTCATTCTTTAACTGGACAGAGATTCGCAGTCTCAATGCTGGACTTTGGTTCCTCAGGGTATTACATCTGATTTCTTTCTTATTTCTTTTGTCCACCTTCACAATTACTAAAGATTGTGAGGTTGTTTGTCCCTCAGGATGACCCATACTGGACAGTACAGTACATGTCTGAAAAAGATCGCAACCGTACAGCCAATCAGACGGTGTGTAGCCTTGCGGAGCTGCTGCGTCTGGCTGCTAGAACGAACCGCTCAGTGATTTTCAGCCTGCGGCGGCCTCCAGCCCAACATCCCCGGCACCAGCTCTGGGTCAGTGATGCACTGAAGGTGATTCAGAGATCCAGCATCCTACCAGAACACGTGAGAACATTTCTTATTATTCAGTCTAAAATATTCTAATAAGCTTCAAAAATGTAAAAAATAACTTAATCTGCTACTTCACGCTCCAAACAAATGCTTGTGTTGTTTAATGTCTTATTCTGTCTAAACCGTACATTTTAAGATAATATTCTTAATAAAAATCTAACATTAGAAAAGGCCTTTATCAGCTACTTTATAAGAACCAGTTTCAAATAAATTGTGTATTATAATATTTAATAATTTTTCAGAGTTTTATATATAATTTTTAGAGATCTTGTCGTATTGTTAAAAATCTTAAATATTGAGAAAAATATTTGTAAGAAGTTTAGATTAGAAAATACTTTCATGAGCTGTCATTTCTAATAAATAATTTTTTGTGATCAACTTTTTATTTGATTTTAACACAAAATGTACACTTTACTTTGTTATATTCCAAGTAGTATATGTGTGTACTCAAGTACATAAAACAAACAAGATTATCAAAAGTGCAACAATAACTTTATCCCACATAACTTTATCCAACATCCAGAGCTGAACTTTGTGCTTTATTAATGACAGCCAATGATCTCTCTATAAGAGCAATATCTCTGAAATAATTCTACCATTCTTTTATTGAAGGGGGTCCAGGAGAAAATCAAGAGTGCATTATAGTTTTTTTTTTTTTTGCTGCAGTTAAACCTGCAAATATAACTTACTTAGAAGCCAAATTAGTGCAAATACTAAATGATGAATCATCATTAAATAAAACTAAGGTAAGCAGTTTAGGGACTGGGAACTCTAAATTATCCTTAAGAAATACTGCCACTCGGGACCAAAGATTAGAGACATCTGGGCAATCCCAGAAGATATGCAGGTAAGTGCAAACTGTATTCAAGTTACTGTGAGCTTCATTTTAAAATGTCTGTAAGGAAAAAGGGAAATCTTTTGAACAAGCTTGAAACGAATCAACTGGTGAGCAGGATTCTTTGATGGAAAAAAAACAAAAAACACATTATTCCATACATTCCCCTAGTCCAATTCCATTCCCCTCTCCTTAAGATCACGATTCTATGATTCAATCACTCCCAGAGCTTCATCACATTTTGAGATTAATTGTGCATGTATTCTAGATAGCAGTCCAGTGCATGACGTTCCAGGATTGATCCACAGACTTGGCGGGTGAACAGGCAGGGGAGACTTCCAGGGAACTCCATTCTCAGTTGCAAATACAAAAACCAGGAAAATCTGTGAAGAAAGTATCTTACATTGAGGTCCTGGAAAGACTTTAAGCCATTTTCTCCGTACAGATCTTGCAGAATGTAAACCAGGGATGCATGATAAATATCAGCACGATATTTAATGCGCATCTCATCAGTAAAGCCGGTTCTGTAATCAACGGTAAATCTCTACACGTGCGTGCTTTCATGTGGAGCAGCATTTACTACACAGAGCCATGGTTAACTGACAAGCTGCGCAAAACCACGATCATATTTTGTGCATGTTTTGCGAAGCTTGTCAGTGAACAACGGCTCTGTGTAATAAATGCTGCTCCACGTGAAAGCACGCACGTGTAGAGATTTACCGTTGATTACAGAACTGGCTTTACTGACGAGATGCGCATTAAAATCGTGCCAATATTTATCGTGCATTCCTAATGTAAACTCCCTTAGAAGCCCAGCTTGCATTGAAATGTGGGCCTGAGTTTTGCAATAGGTTCTAATTATACCATATGGGGGAGTGATCACAAAGTTTAATAGTGCAACCCATAAGACTCTGAACTGTTGACCGAACCTGCAGGGAGTTGCCTATAATTGGCCCAAATATTTTATGTGCCGATTTAGGTTTAAGTCCAACAAATAACTTCAATTCTATGAGGTTTTACAATTTCTTGTTCTATCTGGCGCCAGGGAAGTACAGAGTCTTTAGTTGTGAGTGATTTCACTTGAAAGGACCAGTAATACAATTTGAAGTCAGGCAGTGCTAGGCCACCAGACGATTGCATCCGCTGAAGAGTACTCCAACGGATACAGAGTTTTTTACCACCCCAATTTTACCATTCCCAATTGAATTATTTACAAATTTGAATTTATTTATTTAATATTATATAGTTTTTTGTCTTATTTTGTAAGTACTGTATATCTTAACATTTAGTGTAAATCTTAAATATCCAGAAATAAGCTTCTAAGATTAGAAAATAACAATCAACTACTGTGTGTGTGTGTGTGTGTGTGTGTGTGTGTGTGTGTGTGTGTGTGTGTGTGTGTGTGTGTGTGTGTGTGTGTGTGTGTGTGTGTGTGTGTGTGTAGGTGATGTGGACGCCCGACTGGTACAGGAAGAAGGTGCGTGCAGCGGTTCCTCTCCTTCAGCAGACATCAGATGAGAAACTTCCTGTGGCTGAGCTGAAAGAAAGAGGGATCAGTACTCTGAACCTGCACTACAGCCAGGCCAGAGCTCAGGATATCAGGTACACACACACACACACACATTCAGAACGTCAGCAGACATCTGCCTTTCTTAGTCTTTATTAAATATCATACTGAAAGCATTTTGCAGTGAAATATAACATCATAACCATACAGCTATCGCTATTATGGTTAAATCATAGTGTATTAAAATGTTAATATGGAGTTATCATATGGGATACAGTTATTGGAAATATTAAATGGTATAGATGTAAAATTAAAATATTTGATCCATTTTAATAGATGCATTTAGATACTTATGGGTCTGTGTAATGTTTTGAGAACACATTTTTATTGTTCTTTTTATTACTATGATATATTTCAATGCATTTTGATTTATATAGTTATATAATACACATTTTAATGTATGAGGTTTAAATTGTGGTACATGATTTTTGCTCTGTATATACATACATACATACATATAGATGCATACATTTTATTATCAGTTTTATTGTTTCATTTATATGAGGTTTTGTTCTGCAATACTTTTACTAAGCAAACATCCTCTCTGTATGTGTGTGTGTTGTGAGCAGGCAGTTCTCTGGCAGTAATGTGAGTGTAAACGTGTATCCGGTGAACGAGCCGTGGCTCTATTCGCTCATGTGGTGCAGCGGGGTTCAGTCCGTCTCTTCTGATGCCCCACACATCCTGAAGAAAGTGCCTAATCCTGTCTGGATCATGGTACTGAGCTCTCTCTGGCTGAATCCCAGTTCACACACTCCTATTACATACGAAAAGTACATACTCTGCTGGCCACATTCAAGTACACAGGCCAGTTTTCCACAGATTTGGAACGCTTGTCATTCATGAAGTCCTACACATTGGCCGAATGGTCATTTAATGGCTAATTTGATTATGCTTTCATCTTCCAAGGAGGATGTAGTGAATCTTGGCCCTGTTTAATACATTTTACTTTCCACCGAATACTGTAGATTTTAAATTGACATGCTTTATAAATGATGCAAGATAAGTATTGAGAAATAATGTTGCAAATGGTTGCATATATGTGCATCACAAAAACCTGAAGTGTAAGGGATTGTGGGCAGAAGCTTTGAAATACTTCAAAAATTCACTGGAAATAGTAACTTCATGCTAAATATTTTGACACATTAGACATTATATATACTTTGTATATATATAAATTGTATTTTAATTAATTAAAACAGATTTATACATATTTCAATTTTATTTGATTGGGATTCTGCCTAAATTGTTTTTCCCCTCATTAGCTTTTTTATCTATTTATATGGCTATCTAATGGCTAAATGCTGCTTTAACCTGTTTGTAGAGTGCAGATGAATATGGCCTGATATGGATCACTTCAGATTTAATCTCTGTGGCGATTGTCATGGGCATCTTCATATTTCAGAAGTAAGTGCATCTCTTTTAATATGTCATTCAAGTAGTTTTCTCAATACTTTTTAATACTTGAAGCTTTTTTGCTGTGTCGGTAATGGCTTTTATCTCAGGTCCGGCTATTATTTCTGTGCTCGCACACATTTGCATGAAAGCCTGTTTGATTTTGAGAGCGGTCATTGGCATTAATGTTGGGTTGTTTTGTAGTAAGCATGCTTGCTATATCTCTGCTGGACGGCTGGGCGCTTTTCAACTGATGGCTCTGCTCTTTTCTTCTTGGCAATCTCTACTTTCCCTCCGTTTTCTCGCTGTCCTCTGCTCTTTGCATGCACCTGTCCTCTGCTGCTCACTGAAATTGCTCAGCTATCACCTGATCAGGTAATGAGGATGAGTATTTTAGGGACAGAATTCTTTGACTGTTTTGGTCTTTATTTGTTCTGTTTCTTCATCTTTATCTCATCAAATATCTCAAGATGTGATACTCAGATTCACTATAATGACCAGACCTTTGTGGCACTTAGAAGTGTGTTTTGGCGACGGTGTGTTGTGATCTTTTTCCTCAGGTGGAAGATGAGTGGCATGCGCAGCTACAACCCAGAGCAGGTCATGCTCAGCGCTGTAGTACGTCGGCCGAGTCGTGACGTCAACCTCATGAAGGAGAAACTGATCTTCTCAGGTGAGACTCATGAGCACACAGCTGTGTGGTTAATAAACCCACAGAGGAAACTAACTCTCTGTGACCTCTGCATATGGCTGTGGCACATCACCCCCTGGTGGCAGTCATAATGCACCTTCAATATCTGTATTCATATCTGCATATGATAACACTTTACAACAAGGTTAAACATTAGTTAATGTATGAGGTATCATGGACAAATAAGAAACCATTATTATGGAATTTATTATATATTTTATAATATTATATATACTGTGTGTGTATATGTATGTATGTATATATATATATATATATATATATATATATATATATATATATATATATATATATATATATATATATATATATATATATACTGTATATATATATATATATATATATATATATATACTGTATATATATGTGTGTGTGTGTCAAAAAAAAAATTCTATTTTTTTTACTAGTGGATGCAGGACACTATAGTTCATTTATGTAAGTGAGGATAGCAAAATAAAGGAAACTGTGACATATTATACCCAACAATTCTTCGTACAATGGACTAACAGTAAAATTGATAAAAAATTTGGGACCAAAAATTATTTAGACAATTTGACCTGACCATGTTTTGATTAAGTGTTATCTGACATTGTCATTAATCACTTACCCCCATCTTGTTCCAAACCCGTAAAAGCTTCGTTCGTCTTCAGAACATAATTTAAGACATTTTGGATGAAAACCGGGAGGCTTAGAGGCTTATTTACTTGGCAGTCTAAGCCTCCCGGTTTTCATCCAAAATATCTTAAATTTTGTTCCGAAGACGAACTAAGCTTTTACGGGTTTGGAACAACATGGGGGTAAATGATTAATGACAAAATTTTCATTTTGGGATGGAGTATCCCTTCCCCCCGACTTCGCCCCCTAGTGGAGAAATCGGCCATGTGAAACTCTGGCTAATAAGTTTTGTGCTTGTTTCATCCCTCAGAGATCAACAACGGTGTTGGGAGCACAGATGAGTTCTCCGTGTTCACAGGAAACGGACTGGACACGTACTCCTGCGATGACATCATGACACCCGCACGTCAAGCTACGAAACTTTAATGAAGCCCTTTAATGGAACAGACATCTCAAGCTCAAAATCATTCATTTAGACCGAGTTGCTTTTTTGAACATTCACCTCCAAAGGGTCTTTATTTTGAATGGTTTTCGTTGGTTGATAGACACTATGGGACTGTATTCCAGTGGTTCACTGTTCTGCTTTGATGCCTTACATACCGATGTATTTTTTTCTGTATCAAACTGTATTTAAGTTATTGTGCACTCTAAAGTTGAGAGTCAAATCTTGAAAGCAGGTAATAAAAGTGTCCTATTAATAATATTTTTGCAGAACAGACTGAAGATTAATGGATTTAATGTTAAAGCATGCAGAAATCACAGATTCAGAGATGTTCTGAACCCCAAACTAGCCCTGGTAAAGCTTGACTGTAGGCTGATATAATTATTTATTTTTTATTTATGTTATTTTTGTAATATTATTCGCTTGCTGGTGATTCATGTCATTGCACTAGCTTAAGCTCACATTTCTTCTACCTTGCTGTATCAATGTCTTTTTAAGTGATTTATTTCATAATGAAATCTCTGAATTGCATTGAGAGTCTTTTTTATGAGGCGTTCAAATGGGTAATTATTACTGGAAATGAATCAGTATATCAGGTGAAGTCAGGTAGATTGAGCCACTTTTGTGCACAAACTGGTCCAGTTCATCCTGTGCTGCAGTAGACAGGCCTACTCTTTAGTCTCTCAGAATGATACTTATGATAATTTAAAACCGCACCGTTTTATATTGTATATTATTGGGTAACACATTGGCCATATTCATTCACGAGCAGAACACATTTGTTTAAATCACTCATGGGTCAATAAATGTATACATATAAGTATATAAGAAATATATACTTCTGTTCAGCAAGGATGCTTTAAATTGATCATACAAGACATTAAAGACATTCATAATGTTATGATTTCTATTATTTAGTTATTTATTTTTCATTCCAATTCATCTAAGAATCCTTACAAAAAAAGTTTCACAGCTTCCACCAATATATTAAGCACCACAGCTGTTTTCAAGTATATATGAAAATAGATAGCAAATATATAAAAACAGATTGCAGTAATATTTGACAAAAAAAAAAAAGTGACTTTGGTGAACATTAGAAATCTTACTGACCCCAAAACTTTGAACGGTTGTGTATAATCATTAGGAAGACCGTGGTTCATGCATATTCAAAAATCTAATCAATTAATCAAAGTTTAAGTAATTCTTAACTATTTGAATGTGCATTAACAAATGATTAATAAACCATTGTTATATTTGTTCATGTTGTTATAAAGTGTTACCAATTATTTTTTAAGACAAAAGCTGTGATATATATTTTGCCAAACTTTTGTGCACTGCAGCATTAATGTTGTAAAAGATGGAGTTTGCTCATTGTTTTATGGCTGTAGTTAATAAGTGCTCACACTAGATGGCAGCATTACTGAGTTATTACTGAGTATTACAGATTTTCTTTAGCATTTCAATGGAACTTTTAGTTTCAGGAAGCCGCTGACACAAGCTTCCTCTGTACCAGTAAATATATAAGTATATTAATATGACTGGATATGTAACAGATGAAATTAGTACGATATAACGATATCTTTTTTATTGCATAAAACAATGCATTTGTAATTTCAGTAGTTTGTTGTTTTGTCTAGCATCTGCAAGGCAAAGTTTAAACCGTTTACAAGAGTAAAGTTTTACTGATCTCACCATATTTACAGTAAATTTACATGTCATCGTTAATATTTATAAATTCTTCTCTCAGTATCCTTGATTTGGTAATCCAGTGTCATCAGAGCACAATCCCTGGACCAAAACACCTTAATGCAACAGCTCTGAAACACAAAGGCTTCTTTACACAGTCAAGACTCTGACCAAAATAGGTTGTGGCCAGCGGGTAACAGTCTTTGCACCAACCAGAGGCAGGCGAGGACGAGATAAACAGCATTACGCAGGGCTGTGGTTATGCCTGGGTTGCAGGTGGGCTGAGAGGGGCCGGCTGGCTCTCTGTGTCCTCTTTGCTGTTGTCTGAACAGTCAGATCCGATGTAACAGCCCGAGTCTCTGGGACAGTCGTTCAGTTCGGCTTGTTCAGAGGGAGATTTGGGCTCCTCGTCTGTCTCTCCATGGCTCTGATTATTATCTGTATCAGAAAAAAAAAATGACGATAGATGCAGACATCATGATAATGTCATCAGATGATTGTGCATGAATATTCATGCAGTACTTGGAAGTATGTTTTCATAACACGCAACACAGGCTATGTTTTTCTGTGTATTGCAGCATTTGATGGCGTTTGGAGGTGTGGCTGTACTTCTGAAATTATAAGACGGATACCCACACAAACCCACTGCACAACACACTTCCTGTTGGGTCTTTCATCACATGCAGGCAACTGGCCTCAATGACATTAACTTTTTTCCACTAGCAGTGTTTTCTTTTTTCAGTTTTTGGTAAAGCTACACAAATTCTAAAACAAAATTTGAAATTATTTTAAATATATTAAAATTTATTTTATATAAATATGTGTGTATAAACATCTTTTTTAAAAATATATATTTTAGTTTTTGATGTATTTTATCTAAGCTTTGTTTAATTGAATTTATCGACAATTGCACAAACCATTTTTATTCATCCACACAAATTAATCTTTTTACAAATTTTTTTTTTTTTTTCAATGCTTGTTTTATGTTCAATTTATGTCATGCTGAATTTTTGTACAGGGACACTTCATTCAAATATTTAATATTTTTATTTTATTAAACATTTTTAAATATTTTACATTATTTTAAACTTAATTTGATTTAAAAAAAAACATTTAAATGTATTTTTATCTCATGTTTGTTTTGTTTTCAATTTTAATGTCACTAAAGCAGAGACTTGAGTGGAAAGGAACTAGATTTTTATCTGAGGGAAAATGTGTGAAAAGTAGTGTTTTCAACCTGTCGTTTCACGAGTGCGGCTTTGATGAGGTTTGTGTTTTATCTTCTAAAACACTGTACGATCACAGCACTGAGGTGCTCATCCTACATCAACTCTGAGACCTTTTATATTAAATATAAAATGCAAAAACCAGTCTTGGAAACAAAGACAGCATCATCTATGTTCCATTTCCGGCCTTTTTTTTTTTTATATATATATTGATGCTTTCTGATGTTCAACCACTTACATTCAGGGTCCTGCAAGCTTTCTGCCGCCAATAGCAGCCGGTGTCGGTGTTCAGGGTCGGTCACATTGAGCTCCACGAGGTGCTGCTCCTTCAAATCCCGCAGATCTTCCACCGTCTGATACCCGTTCAACAGCAGAGATGAAATGTGCTCCTGCAGAAACAATTTTGTCTGTTAAAGTAGCACCAACTATATCAGATAATACCTAACATCCTGTTTTTGAGATTTTGAGTGTGAATCTGTGGGTATAACAAGCTTGATCGTCAGCTATGGTATTTAATCGGACATTTTAAGCACCTCCAGATTGAGTCTTTCCAGAAGTTCCTGAAGAGTTTTGGGTCGAGGTCTTTTGCTCCTCCGGTGAGAGCGAATCCTCGGTTCCGGCACACTTTCTTCCACTAGAATGTTGACGTAGATGAACTTAAAGTTGCCCACTTTACCATTCAACATCCCAGTCCAGATTCCCATTGCAGGTTTGCTGATGATATCAATCACATCTCCCACCTTACAAATGAAAAAGAACACATATTAATAACTCTGAAAACCAACCAGCATGGATAAATCTGCTGAGCTGAGTTAGTTTCTTATTGCTGAACATCTCAGGTTGGTTTTACCTTGAGTTTGAGAGACTCTGTGTCATACGGACTGGGAAAGAAGTCGGTGTGGACCTTGGCTCTCCCGCAGAACTGGCCCGTATAGGGCACATCTTCATCTAAACGCATGCTGTCCCTGTTACTACAACCCTCAGAGCCGCTGGTCACACCACCTAAAACAACAGGAAATGAAAAAACACACAAAACACATGGCTGAAATGTCAAAAGCACATCTATGCCAAAATGCAGATTAGACCCTTGATCCAATAATAAATGGTCTACTAGTTCTAGAGGATATTTAGTTTAGCTTACTAGATGAACTCTGGCCGCTGTGCAAGCTGAACAAACTCTCTACGGAGTTACTGGAGTGGTTGCAGCCTTTGGCCAACGTGCCATCCACGACTTCAGCCGCCACAGTTTCATGATCCTCGCCCTGTGAAAAACATCAGCTGCGTTCATGAGCAGAGAAAGTCTCAGGCAAGAGTCCCAAACAAAAGCTGATACGTGACAGGTCTTCAGGTAGCAAATCAGGTCGTGCCAGGCCGCGGGTCGCTCGAGGGAGCAAAGACTTTAATCCACGAGAGCTGCACTGCCTTTTTTACCTCAGACATGGGAGCTGCATGTAATCCACCCACACAAGCTCATCAGAAGCTCTTTATAGTACAGCGGCAAAATAAAGGTTCACTGCTTTGTACAGTAAATAAGCTTGAAAACTACAGAGACGTTGTGCTTTCTTGCTTTAATATCTCACACTGTTTACTCAGGATAAACATGATAGACCTTTCTAGTTCCTTTTACTGTCTTTTACTTTCTTTTTTTATTATTGGTGTTTTAAAAAAAATACAAAAGGCTCCATAAATGACCAAAAAGCACCATAAAATAGTTTGCACCTCACATTCACTATAATGTCTTCTTGCTGAGGAAGAATTTCAGAGAACAAAGACTTAAATGTTGGTCTTTTCTTCACCCAAAATCTATTGTATGACTCTGAACACTTGGAGTATAGCTTACAGGTCATACAGTCCTTTTATGGTACTTATTTTTTATCTTTGGACCTCATCACCCCTTTATAAAAACTATAAACTATTAATTTTGGGATTTTAAAATGGACCCTTTAAAGAGACAGTTCACCCAAAAATTAAAATTGTGTCATTTACTCCCCCTCACTTTGTTCCAAACCTGTATGACTTCTGTTCAACACAAAAGAAGATATTTTGAGAAGAATGTTGGTAACCAAACTGTTTCTGGTCCCACTGACTTCCATTGTGTGGACAAAAAGTACCATGAGAGTCTAAATATTTGGTTACCAACATTGTAAAAAAAAAAAAAAATTTGTGTTCCACAGAAAAAAGAAACTAATAAAGGTTTGGAATAACATGAGGGTGAGTAAATAATGAAAGAATTTTCATTTCAGTTCCTATTGAATTCCATTGTATGGACAAAAAATACAATGGAAGTCAATGGGAACTGAAACTGTCTTGTCACAACATTCTTGAAAATATCTTCTTTTATGTTCCACAGAAGAAAGAAATGAATACAGGTTTGGAACAACTTGTGCGTGAATAAATGACAACACAATTTTCATTTTTGGGTGGACTAGAACCCAGAAGCCAATACACGCTGATCTAAACAACCTGATCTGTAACATCATTATTTTATAAGAAGAGCGTTGCTTGCTAAACCTAAAGAACCTTTGTTTTCAAGAGTTTCAACTTTTGATGTTTTAAAGGTTAAAGTTGCTGAACTGTCAAACAAGCACTCACCATTTCCTCTGACAGGGCTTTAGTGTATTTCCGGCCCATCTTTTTACGCATGGTCAGTGAGATGTTCTTCATCTTCTTCCCGAGACCTCCTGATTTAGTGGGATCCACCTCAGCTGCTTCCACGGGCTACACAGACACATATGGAGTTCAGTATGAGAGATTCTGGAGTCCAGTTTTTTAATAAGAGCTTTATTGACAAAAGAAACTAAACTCACCAAACTTTCTACCTTCTCTTCTGCCTTGACCTGGGTGGGCTGCTGTCTGTCAAAAATTCCAAAACTGGTGGATCGCTGAAACAAAATGAAGAGATAAAATAGGTTAATGTGGTCTTCAGCTGTGAACCGTCTTGATTGCATCTTGGGTTTCACACCATAGTCTAGCGGTCACAGAAGTGACTGGACATAATTGGTCACTAAAACTGACGGTTTCATATAGCTTGTTTGCAAACAGAAAAAGTCTAAAACAGAATAACTGTTAGCTGAGCACTCAAAGTACTTGCGTAATATAACATTTCACCACAACAGATGGACAAAAAGTGTTTGTTTGTTTTTTCTTCTTGGGAATAAAAGAACAATTTTTACCTTGGGTTTGTTCCTTGATTTGTCAGAGACATTGGATGGTTTTCTTTGAAGCATCCTGCCAGCTGCGTCAAATGTTTTTCTATTAATTTCACCTGATAGAAAGCCGCTCAGCTCTTATTGAAGCACTGGCCCGAAGCAGCTCACACATGCAGTCTACTCTAAACACACTTCCTCAACCGCACACAGGATGTGTGTTAGAGTCTACTCTGACATCTCTAATCAGTGACTTTAAAGTGAGTCTTCAAGAGAAAAGAATGCATCCTTATCATCATGACAATCTTTCAGAGCAACACTAAGGCTATTCTGATGTAATTTATATCATCTGTAGAAATAAGAAATATCTTTAATTGAGCACTTATTTATTATCAATTAATATGTACGCTTTCATTTAAAAAGGGGTCAGTGAGATTTTTGATATTTTTGAAAGAAGCCTCTAATGCTCACCTAGGCTGAATTTATTTGATCAAAAATACAGTACAGACAGTAATATTGTGAAATATTATTACAATTTACGATATCTGTTTTCTGTTTTATTATGGGCCTATTGTAAAATGTAATTTAATTCTGTGATGGTAAAGCATTATTACTCACATGATCCTTCAGAAATCATTCTAATATGCTGTTTTAATGCTCAAGAAACATTTCTTATTATTATCAATGTTGTAAACAGTTGTGCTGCTTAATATATTTTGTCTGGATTTTTTGATAAATAGAAAATTCAAAAGCAGCATTTATTTGAAATATATTTTTTTTACTGTTCCTTTTGATCAATTTATTGTGTCCTTGCTAAATAAAAGTATAACATTTTAGACCCCAAACTAAATATAATATTACACACTGTATATCTTGTAATATATTAAATATTGTTACATATTCTAAAATTATTTTTATGATATAATCATATATATAAAACCAATACCATATTTTTAAAATGTTTATTTATTTTCTTATTTATTTTTACAATTTATAATTTATTTCATAACTTTTTTAACAATTTTTAAAAGTTTGGGTCTTTTAAGCAGTATGCAGCACAAATGTTTTGTTATCCTGTGGCTCAAGCAAGACATTAATATTTTTAAAATATTAAAACGATATTTTAAAAAAAAAAACTTCTGTGGTATACTTTGGTTAATAAAGCTCTTTGTTTTGCATATTTTGTAGTTTCATCACCTTTGCCTGAAATCTACATATCACCAGCACATTATGCATCGGATGCTGGTCTCCAGCATGTTCTGCTGCTGTTTTTATGTGTCTTTTCAACAGGGAGAGCAGCTCTGATCAGTGTCTCACCAAAGGGTCCGGCATGTCCAGGTCCATGACTGAGTGGGTGATCCACCTCTCGTGCTGGTCTCGTTTGTAGGGGTCCAGTCGGTGGAAGAGCTCCTCATATTTCTCCCAGTCCGTGTCTCTGGGGAGGGTGAAGTTGAAGTTGTACATGACCTGTTCGGCCGTTGACCTATGGCAGGTGTGTGTGGACGTGTCCCACGCTGGAGAATACGCCATGGGGCTCCAGTACTCCTGAAAGAGCCCTGGACTCCACGAACCCTCCGTTTCTGTGTTATCATCTTTATCCTGCAGGGGCTGCTGGGATTGCCTTGTGGATGCCCTTGTGTGTTTCTTCTCAGCTTTTTTGGTCAGACTGATGCAGGTTATGACAGGACTGTGGTCTTTGCCATTGGATTCTGTCATATGACGTAAAGGAAGTAATATGGATGATACAGCTTTTTGTATTAATTTGTACATATGAGGAAATTATTTTTTAGGTTTCTCACCGCCAGGCTCTGTGTTGTTCCTCGCCTCCTCCGTGGTGCTTTGACCCCCCTTTTTCACTCCCACCAGTTTCTGGATCTTCTTCAGCGTACCTTGTGCCTCATCCTCGCCCTCTGACCTCCTGGACTGAAATGAAGAGGCACCAAGTAATTACAGCATGTGAGAGAGATTAAAAGATGCTGTGTACAGTTGACCTCTCACAAACCTCCTCAAGATCAACACACATGAGATTTACAAACTGCTGGGGATTCTGGGTAATACTAAAGCTCTGCCCTCAGGCTCTAACCTTATTAGAAGCTTTTCACAGATGAGCATTCTTACATTGACATGTCATTTGAGTTCCTCATAATCTGACCTCGATTTTCATGAAAAAAACTAAGATTCTATTTTTTTTTCTTTATCCTTTTTTGATTCAAATTACAATTTGATTACTTCACATAATGTCAGAAGCCATAAGCAGGCTAAAAAAAAATGGTGCCCACAGATTTCAGTATATATCCTTTATGTCTCGTGTTTGTTTATTAAATATTTTAAATGGATGCACATTATATCAATACCATACTGGTTATCAGCCTTTGTATTGATCGTTTAATTGTATATGCTCAGTTTCTCTGTTTTACATTTAGATTACCTAAAGTTAATCTTTAGCAAATTAAAATCCTTATATTTTTATTTTTTTCACAATGTACATTATAATGTTGTGATGCCTACATTTGATTCAAGTTTTTATTGTTTTATTTTGAACTTATTTAAAATAACATAGAATTTTTTAATTTTAAACAATCAAGTTTAGTTTTTAGTGTTTTATTTGGAGTTGTAATATCAGTGTCAGGGTCATTTTCTGTTTTAGTTTAGTTCTGTGTTACTTGTTTAATTTGACCCAGTTTTCCCTTTTCCTTCCACTCATTTGTTTCCATGGTTACTCATTAGTTCTCCCCTGTTCTGATTCTGATAATCATCAGTCTATTTAAGCCTCAGTTTTAGTCAGTTCCTTGTTTGGTGTTGTTGGTATGTTTGAGTTGTGTTCTCATTGGATTTATTATTAAAGACTGTTAGTTTGATTCTTCCTGTATTGTGTGCTTGATCCTGCACAACATGTTACAATCAGCCACTTTTTATTTTAAAATGGTTAATTTAAGTTGTTAATGTATCTAAACAAAATAATATTGCATTGTGATATCAGTAACTTTTTTCTTTTAAAAAAATATTCATTTTATTTTTTAATGTTTTATTTTTAATTTATGTGAATAAATTGTAATATTGGCCACTTTTTAAAAATGTATCTGTATTCAGCCTTAAGATAAATAACAGCTTATTATTATACCACCCATAATTTTAAATATTGGTGCATTTTTTATATTTTGAAAATGAATTTTCAGGGGGGGAAAACAATCCTTTTTATGCATAATTTTTCATATTTTCCTTTCAAAATTAGTATGGTAAATATGAAATGTCTGGACCGAGCCATAAGTGAAGGCAGTATACAATACAAAAATCATAACAAACGTTTTGTTGACAATAAAATGTATATAACTACTGAAAAGTTTAAGGTCGGAGGCAGTCATCAGAGAAGAAACT
The DNA here is from genome assembly GCA_024542945.1 of allo-octoploid hybrid of Carassius auratus x Cyprinus carpio. Taxonomy (NCBI): domain Eukaryota; kingdom Metazoa; phylum Chordata; class Actinopteri; order Cypriniformes; species allo-octoploid hybrid of Carassius auratus x Cyprinus carpio. The sequence goes on along the minus strand of CM045024.1, from coordinate 14,719,395 downwards.
CACCAAGCCTTGCTGTCTGCATTCAGAGTTTTCTCGATTGGGATTCCAGGCTTGAAAATTCACACCCTGTGAATAAAAACACCAAAGCTGAATCAGTTTGAGAGTGATACTGTATTATCGTAAAGATCTCAGGTCTGACATCGAAAGACTGACAAAAGTGCAATAATACACAGATGATAGAATCACATTAGTGTAATGGAGAATTTAATCACTGAGAAATGTATCCTATATTATCAAGAAACACATCTTCTTGATGGCAGTGTTTGATGTTTTTGTCTCATAAAAGTGAGACTGCACAATATTTTTTCTGTGTAGCTGCTGTGATTTACCTGGACGGAGGGATTTATAACTGTCTTCTCTGAAGTCACCCGCTCCTCTTTCTCTTCTCTAGTGAGTTTTGACCGGTGGTGATCTTTGACCGTCTCTAGATTAAAATACAGCACAATTTAACTCAAGCACTGGATTTATTGCAATTCAGACTTTAGATTTAGATGGAAACTTGGGAAGTCTGGGGAAGAGAGTGTGTCCCTGATCACATTTTATCTGTCTGTCAGTGAATCAGTCTGAGCCCAAATCAAATCCTCTGTTTCACATGGGCTTTTGAAATTGCTTTGTGTCGTCACTGATCTAATCCACTAAAACTGTTTGACACGCACGGCTTTCTCTGACCCCGAGCCCACCACACTTCCCCAGCTAACAAAACACACACACTGCAGTCTCTTTAGACCTGTTACCTGTGTTTGAATGGTTCTTGCTGTGTACCAAGCCGTCTTTTTTCCTGGTGGACGGCCAGTGGGCATCAGACTCTGTATGATCTGTCAGAGATAATAACAGGGGTTATTTTAAGAGCAAAACATGGAAGGCAAATGAAATAGTGTTATCGTGAGATACTGCCGCCAAGTAGGTCAGTAGGACTGAAATTTGGGTAACAGTGCTTAAAAATACAAGCCAGAAGACCTTTGCTAGAATTCAGTGGGTCAAATGCAAATATATATCTGTCTATCTATCTATCTATCTATCTATCTATCTATCTATCTATCTATCTATCTATCTATCTCTCTATCTATATATATATTTAAGTTCAGTCCTTAATCCTAAAACAAAGTGGGAAAAAAAATCAGACGCATAAAGCTTAATGCTACAGTTCCAGACAGATGGAATAACTGACCCTCGGATTATGAGTTTGACAGACCTTTAAACTCTGTGACACTTTGTTCTATGACTAGCAGTATTATATGTACTGTAGTATTAGGCATGTGGTTTTGGTTTTTAATGAACTGTGAGGGAAATCAGCAAAGAATTCTGGGTATTCATTCAAAAAAATAGACAAACCTGTAGTCTCATGTTCTGAGGTCGATATTATTTGGGATCTGTTATGTGAAAGAAAAACTGCATACGATTAATAGATATATAGAGGCTAAACATTATAATCCAACAATAAACATGACTTGTTCTGGTCAAAACTGAATTATTCTGAAAGCAAATCATAATCAGTATATGATGTTTCAGCAAGGAAAAGTCTGATATTGGTTTAAACAGGTGAGTTAGAACTAACTAAATCCCTTACATTTGTCCCAATTAATATAATCCTACTGTAATCCAGCTCTCTCATTCTCTCATAAAACACAGCATACGGCACATCATGATCTGATGTAGGCCCTGACACAAATATACTACTTTGACTGTCTGTTTACATTATTATTCTCATAAAAGGTGTTATTTTAAGAAATTTATTAACATAAATAAATAGAAAAACATGTTATACAGGTCTTGAAGTATTATTAACAGACCAAAAGATCAAGAACTTACTTTCTCTTTGCCTTTCCCAAAGACTTACTTTCTTGAGTCTTACTTGTGTGAGTCTCTGGAAGCTTCTAGAAAAAATACAACATATTTAGTGCATCATGATATCTGATGTATCAAATGTCCATGGTCTCATGCAGCATCACGTCTGGATAAAAAGTCATGTTGGGATTTTGGTAATTTCCTAATGAGTACGACCTGCTGTACCCTACACATGTCACTCACAGATTAATCAGCAGTTATACAGGTGGCAGCACTTTTGCTTATTAATATTTTCGTCAATGTCACATTCGACATAACTGCAGCTCGGTTTCATGAAATACCATGTGAAATACCACGTGCGGATGAACCCACCATGGTGATGCATGGCTGAGATCCACTCCACATGCCCATGATTTTCACAGCGTTGGGGCTGGGGAGCCTTCTGGGTAATAAGTCTTGACTGTTCTGGCCGATCTGAGTCGGCTCGTACAGGCTGTCTGTAGAGCCATCCTGCACCAAACACAAAGTAAAAATAGTAGAAAGATATTCAGTGTACGAGATACGAGCCTTGGAAAAAAAAATTCTGGGTAGTAACATGAACCACAGTATTACCCTAGAGTGGAAATACCTCCAAAATGTCCATATTTCTCCTGCATTTTTAAGTTTTTGTCAAATTGTACTTTTAAACAGGGTTAGGGTTAAAGAGATTTTAGACGTGATCTATGACAGGTTAAAAGGTGATGAATCAACATTTCTGATTTAAAGAAGAAACATTTTTACCCATCTGAGTAAAGATTTATCAATCTAGATTGTTATTGCTTTCTCTTAGATATTGTTCTTTAATTTGTATTCTTTTTACCTCTGCATTATTTTCCTCATATATATATACGTATATATATATATATATATATATATATATATATATACATATATATATATATATATATATATATATATATATATATATATATATATATATATATATATATATATATATATATATATATATATACATATATACATATACAGTTGTTCTCAAAATATTAATTCCCTTGGTAAATATGATCAAAGGCAGCCCTGAAAATAAGTTTGCATTGTTTATAAATTTGATCTTTCATTAAAAAAAAAAAAAAAAAATCTAACCTTTAATTGAAGTAAAAAATAAAAAAAAATTGAAAGTGGGCAAAATCACATTATGAAATAAATATTTTTCTCTAATACACAATAGCCACAATTATTCATACCAAAAATATCAAAATATGTCTGGCGTATATTTCCATTCATATTTGCATTTTTTATCACACCAGGGTGACTAGGAACATGAAATTATCCAGCCATGGATAATTGGACTGTTTCAAAGGAATATAAATATGAGGAACACAAAGGCCAAATTCCCTTAATCATTGATCACAATGAGTAAAATCAAAGAATATATTTCTGATGTGCAGCAAAAGATTGTTAAACTTCACAAAATAGAAAGTGGCTGTAAGAAAAGAGCTAAAGCATTGAAAATTCCCATTTACACCATCAGGGCAATAATTAAGAGGTTCCAATCAACTAAAGATGTTACAAATCTGTCTGGAAAAGGACTGTTTCTATTTTTTATTTTTTTTTAAAGCATGGCGAGGAGAAGAGTTTGAGTGGCCATAAAAAATTTTTTTTAAAAAAAATCAAACATTCCCTACATCACCAAATGCTGTTAAGGAGGGTTTCAAGAAAAATCTAGAAAAAAAACCCCTCTCATTCAAAACCAAACTCCAGCATATTCATTTGCTAGACATGACTGGGACTTCATATGGCACTGGCACTGATGAAACTAAAAATGAGCTTTTTAACAGCAAACACTCAAGATGGGTTTGGTGCACACATGAGTAAAAAAGTACCCCATGTGTACAATGAAATATAATGCTGTATCTTTAATCTTGTTGGCCTATTTTTCTATCAGAGATCCTGGATATTTTGTATAGACTGACAGCATCGTGGATTCTATCAATTACCAACAGATAAAACATTTAAAAACCGACTGTCCATGCTAGAAATCTTTCAATGGACCACAGTTGGATCTTCCAACAGGACAATGATCCACAAACAAACATCAAAATCAAACAAAAAATGGGTCACTGAGCACAAAACAAATATTCTGTCATGGCCATTCCAGTCCCCTGACCTGAACCCTATAGAAAATGAGTGTGAACTGAAGAGAAGAAGCACCAACATGGAGCTGGGAATCTGTGTGTAGAAATATTTATATGTATGTATGTATATACAGTGCACAATATCTCTGCGATTAAACAATAACCATGCGGCAGATGTATGGCTAAAGGCTTGATCTTTGATTTTTAGATCTGCATTCTATGAACATCGATTGGTTTGTCCACACATGTTCAGGAGCTGCAGTCTGTTGTTGGATGGATATATCTGGATTCGGCTTCTCAAGACCTTCAGAGGTGCTGTGGTGCCCCTGATCTATGAATAGGAGATTTTCCTTTCTGCTGATCCGTGATCTGCTGTAAGGAGCTTTACCTCCGCTCAACGTTTCCATACAATCACAATCCCACTTGCTCTTGCCAAAAGTTAATGTCATGATATCGAAAGCTAAAATGAGCATTTTAGCAACTTTTTGGTTTGTGATTGGTTTGTAATACTGTATAAAAGTCTGTTGGAAAAGCATCACTTGATTAAATTCAACCACTGTTGTCATACAAACACAAGTACAGCTCAAGTTAAACCAACACCAGTGGAATCAAGGGTCTAAGCTTGTTCTTTTACAGCAGAGACGCAGATAATCAATTCAATCTGATATGACATAGTTTCAGCGTGAATCAGTTCAGATCATAAGATGTCAGCCTCTCATTTCTGTTAATATTCTGGAACAGTAGATGAATCACTCCTGATAAAAACTGAGTCAATATCCTGCTGTCAGAGTATATAAATGAGCAAACAAGGAAACTTTGTCTTACCAGAGTGAAGCAGAAGAGGTTCATTTTTCAAGTCTTAGTCTGTGTCCTTGCAGCTTCACACACTTTGATCGGAGTAGTGCATATGTGAGTGTGTGTGTGAGCTATCATGCATATATAAAGAGTGCTGGGATTGAGTGACTGCTGGACTGTGTTTGGGCTCACAGATTAATGCAAGTTGAAAATCCCTCCCATAATCCAATAGCGGCAGTAGGCAGTCACTCTTTAGGTCCCCCGGCCCTTCCTGCTAATGGGTGTCAAATACCCCAACATTCCCATCAAAACAAACATGCTGTCCATGTGCTGTCAGCGGAGGACAGGAGGACACTTGACAGAGGTGCACACCTCTTTGACATGATTTCACTTTATTACTCAAGTAATGATGAGTGAACAAAGTGAGTTTCAGAGTGAGTTTGGCCTACAAAGAAAGTATTGGTAAAAACATGGTATTTTGCTAAATTACAGTACACTCTCAGAAAAAAGGTACAAAAGCTGTCACTGGGGTGGTACGTTTTCAAAAGGCACACCTTTGTACCTAAAGAGTCCATACTGGTACCTTAAAGATACATGTAAGTACCTAAAGTGTATGTATTAGTACCTAAAAGGTACAAAAGTGTACCTTTTAAAAATGTACCGCCCCAGTGACAGCTTTTGTACCTTTTTTCTGAGAGTGTACTCATATAAACTTCCTGTCAAAGGTTTGTAAAAATTACGATTTAAAAAAAAAGATATTTTTACATAAACTCTCTTATGCTCATTATGGATGCATTTATTTGGGTTAAAAATAGTAATATTGTGAAATATTATTATAATTTAAAGTAACTGTTTTCTATTTTAATATATTTTCAAATGTAATTTATACATTTCCTACCTTTCTTATATTTAACAAAGTTGAAGGTTTTATTTAATACTTTTAATCAGCAAGGACGTACTAAATTGATCAAAAGTGTCATATATAATGTTTACAAAAACTGTCCATTTTAAAGAAATGTTGTTTTTTGTGTACTTTCTATACATCAAATCCTGATTTTGTTTCATAATAGGCAGCAAACCTGTTTTCAGCATTGATAATAATACGAACCAGTGTTGATAGCACAAAACCACATATAAGAAACATTTCTAAAAGAGTGTGTGACACTGAAGACTGGAGTAATGATTGCTGAAAATACATTTTAACATATATTAAAACTAAAAATTGTAATAAAATTTTACAATATTACTGTTTACTGTATTTTCAATCAAATAAATGCAGCCTTGGTGAGAATAAGATTTTTAATTGATACTGTATAATATATATATATATATATATATATATATATATATATATATATATATATATATATATATATATATATATATACTCAACATGGCCTTGGCTCTTATTGTCTTATTGTTTAACATAAGTCAGGTCCAGCAGGTCTGTTTTCAACTACGGACTTAAAGTGCTTTTCTTATACTCATCCTGTAAAAGTTTCAAGGTAAGTGGGTCACAGAAGATCTGTATTTAGATTGAAATAGTGAGAGCGAGTGCCTGAACACTTCTCATATTGGAATGTTTCGTGAACTTGTGGGTTTTGAACTGGTATTTGAAGTAGCCTGAAGTAGTGTGAGCATGTAATCTCTGGACTCTTGCACTGAGACGGTGTGACTGGCCGCAGACAAAACAGCTGATGGTGAAAGTCAGTTTCCTGCTTGAGTGTGAACAAGGTCAGAGAGGTGTTTGTGGTTATTATGCCTGCTCTTTATAGCTTTGATGGTGTTGTTGACAGGTCATTGCATTTTTCACCTGTTAGCGCCCCCTTCTGGGTAAAATAACAAAATATAAATAAAATAAAATAAATGTATATTTTTCATTCATTCATTCAATAATTCATGCATTAGAGGTTATTCAGAGGTAACAAGTTAAAATAATAATAAATAAAATACAAAAATAAATTGCGAACATTTTTAATATGAAAATTCATCATTAACATTTCATTAAATAATTTTATAAAAATAATACCGTACATGAACATGAACACAAATACACTAAAAAGTATTTATTATGTGGAAATTATTTAAATAAGTTACGACTGTCCCTCACCAACATTTTTGTCTCATGTTTTTTCAAAGGTTTTACTTGGTTATGAAGAATGCAACAATGAAGATCCTGAAGTGAAATATGAGTGAGGGTGTAATTTTGTCAAGTTACACAAAAAGTGTGAGAATATTATTTAGTTTTGTGTATTGCGGATAAATCAAATGATAGCTAAATTAGGCAAAGCAAGACAATAAATAAATCTGTTAGCCGTTTTAGCAAGATGTTTAAAATATAATTTCACCACACTAATTTCCACTCCTGAGTGTTGCAGTTTTGGAGAAAAATTGATTACAACGATAAATGTTTCATCCACCTGAGGCCCGTGATTTACAATGAAATTAATTTTTCAAATACATGCAAAACTATCAGAAACAAAAGTCGAGGAACGTGTTCGTTTATTTATTATTTACGTCTGTGGGGCCTTGACTTGTACGCTCCTCGGGTCTTCGACACTAGAGGGCGCTGTTGCTCGTAATAAAATTGTATTGTAACCGCACCAAAAACACTCTTATTAATGCTATGGTGAGAGGCAATTCATGTGTAGCATGTTTTTTTTTTTTCTTCTCTTTTTTTTATTGCTATATGTCATTTGATCACATTACATGGGGTAATATATTGGTACTGGTTTATTAAATACTTTTTGTCCATTATTAGTGCAACATAAAAATGAAACAGTAGAGTATATGAGTGATTTATAAAGTAAGGTGGTCAAATCTCTCTCTCCGTCAGAGATGATTAGAGAGGTGGTGAAAATCACGAGTGAGACAGGTGAACGAGGAGAGCGAATCTCTGGAGTTTGATATATGTGCCCAGGCGTACTTTCCCAGAGCCACAGATGATGTGCAGAGCCGCCGTGCCATTGATTTTGTCTGTCCTTGTTCAGAATTCGTAAATTGTTCAGTTTGGCCTTTGCTTTTCACATTAGCCCCAGCCTTGACTCAGATATGAACCGAGAAGAAGTTTGTTTGTGTCAGATTCTCTCTCTCAGATGATGAAGAGGTTTTTAGCATGCGGTAATGTAAAACAGGTGTACAGTTCAATATGCCACATGATTTAACCCAGACTATATTCTTTAACACTGTTCTTTTACCCCGTCACATGTAATGTATGTCTCTGAGGAGCGTTGGCAGTGTTTAGTCTCTGTGATGAAGGATTACACAGTCTGGCTGGATCCTGATGGAGCAGAAATGGTTTTAGGAGGACACACAGACCGTAGTTTGATCTGCACTGGTGTCAAAAAGAATGATGATTCGAGCTGTCGTTCGTGAGCTGGACTGCGGGAGAGAAAGAAAAAACATCAATCCATCACCAATATTTTTGAGGAACAACATCATTTATCACCTCAAGGGCATCACACGGAGTTATTTTCTGTTGGACGGGAAGATTTAGAGTGTATTGAGGCTTCTGTCCTGATAACCCCTCAGGAGGTGAGTGAGGTGAGCGGGATGAGGAGGGGACATCACTCCCCCGGGCACCTCACATGCCTGTGCTGACCTTTGAACCCCGTGGTGCTCTGAATCTGAACCCAGAGGTCACAACCTCTTGCCCTTCTTTCTGACCCGCTGAATGTTTGACGCCCTTTAGTCAAAAAGTGAAACAGTTTGCCCCTATGCTGGGCGACCTCTTGCCCCCTCTCGTCCCACTAAGGTATGAGAGCATGTTGACCTCTGTGGCCTTTATTAGCTCAGCCTGTTATTAGTCTTGCAGCACACCAGCCAGAATATTGTTACCATCATCGCTGTTCTTGAATTTTAAGTTCTTCAAAGACGGACTGCCTTAAAACGTTGTCATCAAAGTCAAGATTCGCTTTTATCAGCACAGAAAAATTAATCCCATGAAGATTCTCTATGCAGTTAAACCAACCACTTGCTGAGGGTCACCAGACTCTATTTATCTAAAGCTATAGGCGGTACACTGAATAATAACTTTAGACCTTGCTGCATGTGGGTTTCTGACATAAAATGGACATAAATGTTTTTTTAACATCAAGCTTTTAACTTTGTTTACATATACAGTAATATATTATTATGTTTTTTTTCTTCATAAAAGCATCACATACACTACCGTTCAAAAGTTTGGGGTGTGTAAGATTTTTTAATGTTTTTAAAGAAAGTTTTCATATGCTCACCAAGGCTTCATTTATTTGATCAGTAAAACAGTAATATTGTGAAATATTATTACGATTCTATATATTCTATTTGAATATATTTTAAAATATTATTTATTCCTGTGATGGCAAAGAGTCATTACTCCAATTTTCAGTGTGACATGATCTTTCAGAAATTAATTAAAAATTAATTATATATATATATATATATATATATATATATATATATATATATATATATATATATATATATATATATATATATATATATATATAGGAGGTTAAGGTGTTGGTGTTATATTACAGGTACTGATTTCAGGGTTCTTTAAATAATTAAAATCTCTTTGTCTGACTGTAAAACCTTTTTTTGGCCCAATTTTTTTTTTAAGTTCAGACGAAATAGTTTATTATTATTATTATATATATTCTTTTTTTCAGCTTTGAGGCTGCCTTTATAAGTGTACACTTGTTAGTTTACAAATCTAGGAGATAAAATTAAGATTTAAAATTACTCTTTTGGGAAAACAGGCCAAAAATATTTCTTGGTAATTTTGTCCAATCAAATATTGTTTAGAAACTTTTGACTAGCAAAAAGCCAAAGCATTTAATTAGATTCAGGCCCATTGTAGTTGTTTCTCAACTCTGATCCTGTTCTCAAATCAGAGATTATTCTAAACTGTTGACGAGGTGTGTTTTTGTGGGGAAGGTGTGTTATGCCAACACATATCCTTCACCTTTGTGTGAATCTTTTTTTCACAGTAGTGCCAAAAGTCCACACAGAGAGCTGATCTGCTGTGTACTGACCCCTCTGCCTCTATAGGGTTAAATCTTTGACTTAATGAATGCTTCATGAATCTCTGTTTGGGCACTTGTAGGCCTCACACGTGATTCTCATAGAGTGCCGAGTGTCTCGGGACGATACGCGAGTGTGATGTCCATCAGACAGTTGCGGTCGCCGTGGTGACTCTGCCACAGGGCGGGACACAAACGTCATTCTACACTCAAATGTCAGTCAACAGCGTCTGGCCTCGGGCCTACATTCACCCCTCCAATCAAGACAAAGACAAAATGACTGCCAGTTTATGATCAGCATTTCACACTCCAAATCATTCAGAGTTGTAGCCTGTTTTTATAGGTTTTATGGTGCATTAATAAGTCAAAGTGGTTGAAGCTTGCAGTTCTTTAGTGCGTTTGCGTGTCTGTGCATGTCCACAGGTTTCTCACTGCCCTTTTGTTGACCCGTGATCTCCAGTGACCCTGAGCCGTGAGCTGCCCTTTCATTCCCAGCAGGCTGGTGACAGTAAGGCTAATTCCAGAGGGTGCAAGCAGGCGCCATAGAACTGTTCCCGTTTAATGATGACAAAGCACTTGCAATGCTTGTTCTCTTTTAATTGGTCTATTTTGGCCTGTTGTTTCCCTTTTTACAAGAGAGTGTCTGTGTGAGGCCTCAGGCTGCTCTCTGAGTGTGTATTTTAAAACTTAACACCATTTCAGAGGTATAATTATTTCTCTTTATTTTAATATTTTATAGTACTAACTGTAATGTTCAACTAGCAACTACGTATTTCTTTCTCAAGTTCAAAGAAGATAAGAATAGGTTGAAGGTAAAAAAAGACATGGCGCCCCCAGGATGTGAAATCTGAGTTGTATGAAGTTGCGTAGACACTTAGGCTAAGTTGCGTGATGGAAAAGTACCTGCTGAAAAGCATAATTTATTGTTACCATTATAAGGTCATGTGAATGTCTAGCAGGTCACGCTGATATGTCAAGGAGCAGGATAAACTTACTGATGAACTATGGTGTTTTGACAGCTCTTAACAAGTTAACACTGTCTCTGCTGAGGCAGGGGCTAAGCATCTGTGCATGACTTCCTCTTAATATTTAATGTAGTATAAGTCGTAAAACACAAAAAGGTAGAACCTGTCGAAAGACAGCTGTACACCAGAACAGTCTCAGTCATAGCCAATAGAGTTAAGTGTGGAATAGATGAACACAAGCATGCAAACTCAATAATAACTACATATATACACATAAAGATAAATGATTAACTGATACTTGATATTTGAATGTGAAAAATTTTTAATATGAAGTGTACATTTGTAATATGAGAAATAAAAGAAAAAATAAAAGAAATCAGAAAAGTTGCATTTTCTGGTACATAAAAGAATAATAAATAAATATATTTGGGTAAAATAAAATATATATATATATATATATATATATATATATATATATATATATATATATATATATATAAACCACAAAACCAGTAATAAGTTGCATGGGTATATTTGTAGCAATAGCCGACAATACACAGTATGGGTCAAAATTATTGATGTTTCTTTTATGCCAAAAATCATTAGGATATTAAGTTAAAAATCATGTTACATGAAGATATTTCGTAAATTTCCTACCATATATATATATATATATATATATATATATATATATATATATATAAATGTATCATTAGTAATATGCATTGCTAAGGACTTCATTTGGACAACTTTAAAGGTGATTTTCTCAATATTTAGATTTCTTTGCAGCCTCAGATTCCAGATTTTCAAATATTTATATCTTGGACAAATATTGTCCTATCCTAACAAACCATACATCAATGTAAAGCTTATTTATACAGCTTTCAGCGGTTGTATAAATCTCAGTTTCCAAAAAATTGACCCTGGTTTTAAGGTCCAGGGTCACATATATTATTTGAATAATAGTTCATTTAGGTAATGAAAATTATATTTTAGCATTATAATATCCTACCATTTGTAAATTAGAAAAGGAATTTAAGAATAAATTTTAAAAAAATAATAATAATAAAATAAAATCGATCAAATTAATTATTTACAATGTTAAGGAAAATTTGGGGGAATATGTGCTTATTATCACAATGCAAAAGAACTTTCACCTTTCAAACAATCAGAGAAACAGTTAATATTGCTGTGAAACTAAGAAGTCTCAGCTGGGGAGCTATTGTGACAAAAAGTAATAAGAACTACATTTCCCCAGATGCGGGAACATCTAAAAAGTCTCCATCGGTTACAGAGGCCTGTATCTGTGAAGCCAGGCAGAAATTAAGACCTGCGGGAAGCGAATATCCAAACCCTCAGCAAAAGACTGCTAGTTGTAGCACAGTATGCTCTACAGTCTTAATTCTCACCGTGTGCATTATTGTGCTAGTACTTGTGATTTCTCAACGGTCGGCTGCAATTGTCTTCATGTATACTTAATGGGATTGACTGTTAAACCTGTTTTCTGGTCAACATGGACCCATTTTTCTCTAGAATCTGGAAAGCCAGCGGAAAAGGGTCTTAGCAGCGGCAATGTGGGAATTCTGCCTTGATTGTCAAGTTATTAGTTTTACTTGTGTTTATTCCTCATCTCGGTATTGTTGATTTCTCAAACCCCGAGGGGGGACAGAAGACTAATTCTCACCTCTGCAGTCTGACTATGAGATACTGAGACGCTTGCAAGAATCTCCTCACTCCCACCAAACAAGAACATGCTGCTTACACTAGATCAGTGTGAGAATGGAGTTTTGGAAGCTTTTGATGCCATCTTTTGTAGCCACCAGGGAATGTTCTTTTTTTACAGTTTTGTTCCAGAGGAAAGAGAGTAGGGCTGACTTACACTTGTTTTTTGGATATTTTTGTGAAAACTTTACATTTTAGTTTTTAATTTTTTTTATTTTAAAAGAACAGCATTTATTTGAGTCACTGTTAATCACTTTAATGCATCCTTGCTGAATAAAAGCTAATGTTACTTTTGAATGGTAACATATATCATATGAAAACATTTTTAAGAATAATTCATACTGGAAAATTAATCATTTTAATTAACTTATAATTATAATTACATTTTTAAATGTAAGGGGGGTATCAGGAGACGTTTTGTCCTTACAATACCTCATAAAAGTCTAGTTTTACCCATTCTTCCTGAACCTCCACTGGTTTTTCCACTTCAGTTGGTGCAAGCAGACGAAGCGAGAAGGATTCTAGAAACATGTTCCGGTCTTAGTTAAGATGTCAATGGTGTGTGTGCTTTCTCAAGGTCAACGCACCCTAATAAGAATGCACCAGGGACCACTGTTATTATCAGCTAGCAACGAAATGGCTGAGGTAAAAAAAAAAAAAAAAAACGTAATTACTCCCAGGCATGTGATAGATAAAAGCTCTCATTGCCTCGATCAGGGAAGGGATAGTTTAAGGTGTTGATTTCCCAAAATGCCTCTTTTTTGTTACCTTCGAGAGTTAATTGTGCTTTACGCTTTCGAACATCTATCGCTAGTTAAAAATCATGACATGCCCTTCAGACATAACAAGCTCCGCTATAGTTTCTGGGCAACATCTAAGTTAAATGCCCTCTGTGGAATCCTTGATAACTGTTGAAAATCAGCCGATCGGGCCTTGGACGTGCTGTAAAACTGCAGCCATCACTCTGTGTCTGATGTGGAGGTCAGCGCCAGCAAAGCCAAAAGGGCACATCAATTTTTACAGCCCTCCTGAGGACGGGCAAGTTTCTGCTTCTCTCTCTATCACCTTTGCTTGTGGGGTGAGCGGATGTTCATTGTTTCTCAAGGCTGTTATTTGTATGATGTCTGATGAAGCATGTGAAGAGGGCAGAAGGACTGCTTTCTGACCTGAACACGATGGCAATGGATGAATGGCAATGCAACTATTTACTTTATGGATGTTGTCTTGTCTTTGGCCGTTAAATATAGCTTCACCTGCAATGTGATTCTGAGTATCCATAAAGCTGAGAACTCTTCAATGTCAAATTGGTAAACAACATCAAATTATTTTATTTTCAATTAATTTAGTAATTATTATTTTTTTGAAATCTTTTTTCAGTTTTTTTTTTTCTGTTTAAAAGTTTATTAATATTAGTCATACTTAAATAATATTATATTTAAAAAATACATTTTAATAATTATAAATAATACATTTCTTTTTAAGTCTTTTTAAGTTATAGTATTTATTAAAATCTTGAATTAGCTTTTATTTTAGATTTTTTAAAGTAATTTATTTATTTAGATTTTTTTGTTTTAGAATTTTAAGTTTTAGTACAGTAATTTTATGTGCTTTTGTCATTTTTAGTAATTTTGTTTTAAATATTTTTATATAGATTTAATTGATTTTTTATGTCAATCTAATCTCTAATATTTATATTATCTTTATTTCAGATACCGCAAATGATGGAATTTTTAATATAGTGAATAATATACTGAACAAATTTAAATTATACATTATATATATATATATATATATATATATATATATATATATATATATATATATATATATATAAAACAAAGATTTTTATGATTATACTGTACATGGTCTATGTAATTATTATTTTATAATATTTATTATTGAATGAATTGTTGTAATGTAAATGATCATTTACATTACAACAATTCATTCAATATTGAATAATATATATTATGATAGAATAATTACATAGACCATATGTAATAATCAAAAATCTTTGTTTTCGCATATTTAAAATGCTGAAAAATTAATCTTTGGACATAATTATAAGTTTATCTTCAGTTACAGCTGAAGTGTGGACATCATGCGTACAGTTGGAAGCTCCGTTTGATTATCAGACATCATCATACGCTACTGGTTGGTGTCCTACTTTCCAGCGTAGGAGTTTTGCAAACTCAGTCAGTGCCAGCCAATCCTTCAGCTTTCTTTTTGGCAGCACAAGGACGCAGCGATGGCTTAGACAGCTTCAGGGGAGAGCAGAGCCAGAGAGAGATAAGAGAACAAAAACAAACAAAGCTAAGGAAGAGGAGGTGGGGGGGGGGTTGGCAAGAGGACGACGATGAAGAAGAAGAAGAGAACATTGTCAGGGATCAGGGTGACCCTGTGCCGCACGCAATCATCTCCTGCCAAATTCCGGAGAAAGGAAACCAGGCCACCTTGTAATCTTTACTTACGGCAGTCGGGCACAGTGTCAAATCCACTGCCTGTTCACATTCTAAAGAGATTGTCTTTGAAAAGTCTGATACTTGATCAAAACATCTAAATTTACTCTAGAGTGAATATGTATTCTACCTGAAATGGTTGCTTGTGTTTAGCGTAAGAGCAGTAAATAGTTCCCCGAAGAGATTTCACGTCAACCCTTCATTCACTTTCATTGTATAGAAAATCAGCGTTAACATTCTGTTCAAGAAATAGTTCACCCAAACATGGAAATGTGCCGAACATGTACTCACCCTCAGGTCATCCAAAATGTAAATGAGTTTGTTTCTTCATTGGAACAGATTTGGACAAATCTAGCATTACACCATTTGCTCACCAATGGATTCTCTGCAGTGAATGAGTGCCGTCAGAATGGGAGTCCAAACAGCTGATAATAACGTCACAATAATCTATAAGTAATCCACATCCAGTCCATCAATTAATGTCTTGCAAAGTGAAAAGTTGCATGTTTGTAAGAATTAAATCCATTATTTAGATTTTTTTTAACATCTAACTACTAAAACACAAGTCTTCTATCCATAATATTGCTTTCTCCAGTGAAAAAAGTTGTCTTGTCTGAGTATGCGCAGAACAGAAACGAAAACAGTCCAAAACAGTTCTAAACAAATATGTGGGTTCATTTTGATGTGAGAAGACAACAGGGGATGTACTTTTTTTTACTGAAGGAAGCATTATTATAGATTATCAACTCATATTTTGGCCAAAATCATTAAAACTGTTACACACAGCTTTTCAGTTCACAAGATGTTAATTGATGCACTGGAGTCACGTGGATAACTTGTGGATTATTGTGACGTTTTTATCAGCTGTTTGGATGTTCTGACGGCACCCATTCACTGCAGAGGATCCAGTGGTGAGCAAGTAATGTAATCCTTTCAAATGAAGAAACAAACTTATCTGCATCTTTGTATTTGACAGAAAATCATCAATGTAGTAGCTGTGCTTGTTTGTAAGGCTATTCACCGTGATGTTCTGTATTGGGCTCGAAAAGCAGTTTGAGTGTCCCTGTAATCAGAACAGGTGATGTTTCTGCCAGCTGACTGATTACAATGTTGTGGCTTTTTTAAAAGCAGAGCCCGCTGCCCTTTCCCTGACAGTGTGGGTGACCTCTCACATGGGTCTTTTGTTGGTACAGTGCCTAGAGAATACACCCATTTGCATTTTACAATTGTTTAACAAATAATCACCCCTGGCAGGCTATTATCCCCCACTGTGACCCCAACACACATGAACACACACACAGCTGTGACCTGGCACGCAGGGGTTTGTTCTCACTTATGCAGGAGATAAACCAGCTACATCTGTGAGACTTATTGTTGCATTAACGCTGGATATCTTTAGATACATAGCTAGATAGATAGCTAGCTAGCTAGATAGATAGATAGATAGATAGATAGATAGATAGATAGATTTGTTTGTCTCATTAAACTTCATTTTACTTGTCTGCTTTCAGTAGATAATTTTCAGTAAAATTCAGTGGGCAGTTTAAATGAGTCAAGACTCTTTCCATAAATCATTAGAAAGTATTTCTGTGTTTCAAAGTGGCTCTGTTCAGAAACTAAAGCAAGGTTATTGTACTACAGATAAACCTGGTTTCTATGCTATGAAATTATTGTGGATAGAATTTGTTCTCGGAAGGTTGATGAGAAATTGGGCTTTTGATTGCATGCTTTGGTATTTTGGCAAATTTCACAAGTTAGTTATATTGTTAAAGTAACATGCAGGATAATGGGAATTTGTTTTTCTCAGAAGAAAAATCTGAAAAGGAGGAGATTTAAAGTTTGTTCTCCATTTAATCAAATTGCTGAAACAATTGTGATATTTGAATTCGCTGATACACTGTTGAAAAATTTGATTCAACAAAACAAAACAAAAAATACTTTTCAACAAAAAGTATGAGTTTGTGCTCTAAAATTTAGCCAACTTGAAATGTTAAAATATATTAATTGACAATTAGGATATTTTAGTCTAGTAAACTTAAAATTGTAAGGCAACATGAACACAAACATTTTATTTTATTTTATTTTATTATTTTATTTATTATTTTTTTTTTTATCTTTTTAATTTGACATCTCTATTGTTTCATGTGAGATTAAATGGGAACAAATACTTTGCTTAAGTCTATCACTACTGTAGTCTTTTAAAAAATGTTCAGATTTGTTTATTCTGAGATCCCCAAAAAAAGTATTTATTCTCTTAATAATTTCTTGAGAAATTGGCCACTTGACACTTAAATAACTGAGGTCTCTTCTGAGGTATGAAAAGACAAACTCTGAACATGGGTGGCCATAAAAGCATCAAGTTGAATCTCAAAGCGGAGATGAGGGGAGGGTTTGAGTTAATGTGAGGGGTTAATTTGGGTCCAGATTTTATTATTTGGACAGTTTTTTTTGCAGTTGTCTGCTCAGCTTCCTGTGTAGTCCCTGCACAGCTGACATTGGGCGGTCCAAGACTGAGACAATCGGACTCAAGAGTATACTGGTTAGAAAATGCTTTGAGGGTCTTTGTGTGTGTGTATGTGTGTGTGTGTGTGTGTGTGTGTGTGTGTGTGTGTGTGTGTGTGTGTGTGTGTGTGTGTGTGTGGATACTGCTGTTCTTGTGTGAACTGGGAGATTCCCTCAGGGCCAGAACAGGTCGCAGCTGTACAGAACAGTGTTGTTGAAATGTAAGAAGTGTGCGAATGAGTGTGTGTGTGTGTGTGTAAGTTCACTCTGTTTGTGTTAAGACAGCTGATGCATGAAATGGAACTCAGGTAAGCGCGGGGGCCCGCGGCTGTCTTGTGTCTTCCACTGAATGATTTTACTCTGGTGCATTGATTTTGTTTCTCACAAGCTCACAGCCAGCAGAAAGAATCAGCTGACCGTCAGAGGCCTGACGTTTGACAGTTTAAACCCTCAGAAACATATCATGCAGAGAGTGTTACATTACACAGACCAGCAGACACACTAACAAACCAGCAGAGCGGATTTGAGTCAAATAGATGTGAATTCAAATGTTTATTTTCTATTTTGCTATTTATTTATTATGTTATTTGTTCTATAATATATTATAATAAATATTTTTTATTACACTTGGAAATAGATTTCAATTCAAAGTCACCCCAAAAATATTAATTTATTTTGTATTTTAATGTAGATTTTATTTATTTTATCATATGTTTTTTTATCTTATAAAAAGTATTATTATTATATAACACATAATAATAGTATTCAATTGTAAGTTTTTGATGTTATTTAAAATATAATATATAACAATATTCGGGTAAAACATTGTTTTGATTCAAATAGATTGAAATTCAAAGTTTTTGGGTGAACTATCCATTTGACTTCTCACTTTCTTTTTCTACAGATTTTAAGAGATACATCCACTGGTAAAATGAGGACACAAGCCCCATTCAGAGCCTGTAAGTGAGACCTGCAGCTTGTGTCAGCCAGCAGAGCATTCTGGGAACTCTGAATAAAAAGTCTTTAGTCCTGATCAATGGGAGCCACCGCTCTGTTAGTGGCAAAATCAATACAGTTTTCTTTGCTATCACAATAGGCTGTCTTGTTGCAAATGAGCTCTGAAACAGAGTTGTCTGGAAGAAATGTCCAAGCAGAGCAACCTGCTGAAGTTCAGAGTAATAAAGAGGTCAACAGCTTCCATTACTGCTGCCGTCTGCACTGAGAACAGTCATTATATTCACTGTTTGCTGCTCTCTGAGTTTCATTGTTCCAGGCAATGAAGGATGAAAGAACAATATGACCAGAAAACATTCAAATCAACACGATTTGCTGGTTGCAACAATTTTACTCCTGTAATTTAACATACCTCCTTTCAAAAGTTTGGGGTTTATTTTTAATGTTTTTGAAGGTCTCTTATGCACCAAGGCTGCATTTGTTTAATTAAAAATAAAGTAAAACAGTAATATATTGTGAAATACAGTATAATTATAAATTAAAATAACTGTTTTCTATTTGAATATATTGTAAAATAAAACGTATTCCTGTGATTCTAAGCTGAATTTTCAGCATCATTACTCCAGTCTTCAGCTTCACATGATCTTTCAGAAATCATTCTAATATGCTGATGTGGAGCTTAAGAAACATTTATTATTACCGATGTTGAAATCAGTTGTGCTGCTTATTTTTGAGAAAACTGTGACACTTTTTCAGGATTCTTTGCTGAATAGAAATTTCAAAAGAACTGAAATTTGAAATAGAAATCTTTTGTAACAATGTCACTTTTGGTCAACTTAATACATCTTTGCTGAACAGAAGTATTCATTTCTTTCAAGAAACACCTTACTGACCCCAAACTTGTTAACTGCACACTGTATTTCTGAGTGAAAAACAGCAAAATGGAGTCTTTAATATCCATAATGTGACACAAATGTAATATATATATAGTTTTGACTGGTAAATAATAATATATCATGTTGAACTATAATAGGCTATTATTACATTAGTTATTACATACACAACCTTCAGTATGAGAAAAGAAAAAGTTTCAGACTACATTTTGATCAACTTTCTTGTGCACTGATGAATCATGTCTAGTAAAACTAGAGACATTTTATAGCGTTTTTCAAGACAACATGGCATCCGGATCAAAAAGTCTATAAAATGTAAATTATTGAAATGAGATTTTCTTTTGGCATCATGCCTCTAAATCAAATGGAACGTCAGTGTGTCGTGAGCTCATGAATCAAACTGCAGTCAGAGAGTTCAGCTCACTGTGAGAGACGTTCTCCAGCTGAGTGACCTTTAACGCATACCCCTCATTGAGACGGGATCATTTTCCCCTGAAGAGATCCATCAGGATTCTGTGTACGAGTTTGTGAGGCTGAGATGAGAACAGCTGTGTCTGTGAAGTATAGACAACAGTAAAAAATTTTTTTTTTTTTTATCTGAGAAGATGTTATATTTGTGAAATATAGCTGTTTGCATTGTTTGCAACAAGCTCGCTGCTTGTTATAGCAAGGTTCAGGAAACTTCTGAGGTGCAAATTATATCAATAGTAAGTTTTAAAAAGATATCATCACAGTAATGTTTATTTCTCTGTCTCAGATCCTGGTCGATTACAAGTCCATTCAGATCCTTTTCAAACCTTTTGTTTCTACACTCAGCTCAGTCTCTGAGGAAGGCTCAGGGTTAATGGCACAAATGGTTCAATGTATGTGTGTGTGTAACCCCTATCGGCACACTGCCTGATAAATGTGACCTTGCTGTGACCTCTCCATGCAGAGGACAGAATTTTTTTTTTTTAGAAAGTTGTTTTGAATTAAGTTTATTTTTCTTACCCCATTTGCTGATTTTTGTTTTATTTATTTTTTTGTTTTTAGCTTAATTCTTGTACTTTTTTCAGAAAAGAAGACCAAACGTCTCATGTCATTTCGCTTCTTAAGTATCTTGATTTTAAGAATGTTAAGATATTTGTTCTAGAAAACAGGAAAAATACTAAGAAAATTATTTTTTATAATATAATGCAATGAAATTTAATAAAAACTGCCGCTGTCCAGCACAAAAATTATAACAACAACAAAAAAGTATCATGAAAGTGGTCCATACAAAAATTAATTTCATGCATTATATTTCAAGTCTTCTAAAGTTATGTGATATTTTTAAGTTATGAACAGACTAAAATTTAACAATCAGACTTAAATTTTTCAGTTTGTCAAAAAAGAAAAAAATGTGTGACAGGGACTTGGTTCTATCCATCGTTTCTTGATTGGATTTTGAGATAAGGTCGAGTCATTTCTGGTGTCCTTTTACCAGAAGATCAAGTTAGGACATTTTGATAAAAAATTACAGGTATTTATGGAAAATATGCACAACATATGCACAAATTAATGATTCACAATAAGATCAATAATGTGCATTTAACAAATATATGAATTTTCATTTCTCTTTTATTAATTTCTTTAATTCTTCTTTTCTTTGAGTCATTTGGATCATTTTTATGATACTTTTATGGTGCATTTTTTTCATTTTGGAGCTTGACAACCACCTTTTGTGTTCCCCAGAAGGAGGAAAGTCACACGGGTTTGGAGCGACATGAGGTTGAGTAAATGATGACAGAATGTTCCCTTTTGCCTGAACCATTCCAGTGACACCTCAGTCATACAGAGCTCATATCCAGATCTCAAAACCCACCGCACTGTCTCTCTCTCTTCCTTATGCATCGATTATTCATACAGCCTTTCTCTCAATGCCGCACCTCATACTGCCGAAACACTGGTGCTAATAAGGCTCATAGCTTTCCTTGATGATTATGTGTGACAGCTTGGTCAGGAATTAGCCTCACTTTCACCCCTCTGAGAGGCACAGAGTGCCCATGGCGCCCCGCGGTCAGTCTTCTGACACTCCCAAACAGAGTCAGGCCCGAGAACCGCCTGGATCCAGCACAGCCAGCCTCCTGCGCCCGGGGTGTGGCCCGCTCTCTTTGTTCAGCAGACATTTTAACCTTCATCTCAGAACAATAAAACAAGAATAGAGCGAATGTGTGTGTGTGTGTGTGTGTGTGTGTGTGTGTGTGTGTGTGTGTGTGTGTGTGTGTGTGTGTGTGTGTGTGAAAGAGCGAGACAGTGGGGGTATTTGACACATCTCCTTAAGCCACTGTGTGCTTTATTATCTTTGGCAGGCCTTATTGGTCGTGCTAATCAAGTGAACGATTTGCCACCCTCATTCCCGGGACTGACAAATGCATTACGAACCGAGGGGGACGTGCGACCTTGAACGTGTCACCTGCAAACCAGCTGGCGCTCTCTCCGCCAGCAGGAAACGACCTTTCGGAGGTCAATAAACTAAATAATTCACAAAGGTTATTCGCTTTGCGCTGAACGCACAACAAATCTGTTAACTCCTTTGCAGCTGGACTCGATTCATAGCACTAATCCAGTTTCGATCATGTTCATGACACAGGACATATGCTTGATTTCTTTGCCCTCTCGGACTCCAAACATGAGCACCTCATGAATTATTTAAACATGAGTTAGATGAGAAACATTTAGTGGCATTTGATATTGCAGGGCGTTTATGATGTGTACACTAACTTCACAAATTTGGCAGAGATGATATGAGGCTTGGGACTGATGTCTGTGCCAACAAATTATGATCATTGAAGTTATCAGTGTACAGCTGCAAGCCTCTCCAGATCATACACGATCTCATATGCATGAGGTAAGAGAGTCAAGCGTCACGCTTTAAAGGTTGCACTAAGAATGGAAACATCAACCGCCGTAGCCAATGAGATGAAAATGCACCAGCAATTCACACTAGGACAGAAAACACAGTTGCTAGTGTTAACTGCTGATAACTTTTTATTATCATCACTAGCCAGTTGTTATATCTGAGTGGCAAATAACTTCTGTATGTCAGATTATTTATTTATTTTAATCAGCAGGGTCACCTAAATGCAACTGAAGCAAAACTAAAAGCCTGTTTGCACCAAGGGTGCTAAGTACAAAAATAATGATAAATACATTATTCCAAACCAACATATGATAACATGTTGTTTATTACAGTATAAGAGTGCACTGCAATTTTGTCGTCTGCCACTTTAAATGCTCAAGCTCTTTAAAGTCGGGTAGATCCTGATGTCAATGTTTTTATTGTTTATCCATTGGAAAAATAATTGTTCTGAAAGTGATTCCAAAAATAATGTTCCTCTGTGTCCTTATTGTTATATCTGTGGCATGAACTTCCATTTTCTCATAGAATTAGAATGATTATTTTAACTTTAAACAGTCATCGACTTTGAGTGATGGGCTTCAACTAAATTAATGAAAAGTAAGTCATAACTGTATATTTTCATGCGTTTCTAAAGCAAAATAATTTGTGAAAATCAACAGATAGTGAATTATATCAAACCACGCTATTTCTATCTACAAGTTATAGTAATAAAAATGTCTTTGTACTCTTCTTTTAAACAAGAGTTGTGGTTTGTGTGGGTCCTAATGCAACCTTGTTTTGATATAACTAAGGTGTAGTGTATTATTATGATTGAATCACCGTGGCCAACTCCAGCAGGTGGGGTTTGTCTGAAGATTAGATAAAACAGGCGCTGGCTTCCATATGGCACTGAGACTCCCTAAAGATTAAATATGTTTACTTACCCTTGGACTAGGTACGTCAAGGCAAATACATCCATATGACTTAGCCAGTGTATGGTCTCCAACATAATGACTAATTCATGATACTGTTCCTCACAGGTGTTTATTAGATGGACTCAAATGTCACCATGTAGTTCCCATCTGCGTCAGGATGGCCTCAGCGTTTCCGCTGGCCTTGTGCTACACTGTAATCATACACTGCATAACTGATGTCTCAAAGCTGCTGAAACATCAGTATTTTCCAGCAGATGCAGAGGGTTTGTAGCTGTTACATGCATCAAAAGCTGCGCACACCTGGCAGCGTGCTGCGGGACATTTCTTCTGGACACAAGTCTGACTGCAGTAATGACTGTGGATCCAGTGGTTGTGATGTCTGGGAGGATGTGTATATGCACAAGTGTCATGAAACCAGAAAAATTGCTAACCTAAACAGATCTGTCTCACACCTAGTGTTGGAAAAACATCTTATTGAATCCCAAATGGTTCTCTTAATGTAGTACTTTAATATCAAATGCATTCTAGTGAATCAGTTCATCCAGGTTATCTAGTGAATCAGTTTTCTCTCAAATATGCAGCATTGCGTCTTTTTTTTCTTCTCTCAATCCCCAAGAGCAAACCCCTTTTCCACAACCAATTCTGAAGATTTCATAGGTAATGGCTTACATTAGTAAAGATTTCATTTCATTAGCATTACTGTGTAGTATGATTGGATACATCCATGATTTTTCTGAACTGTATCCATGAACTTTTCTTGGCAAGTGACTGATTAGGTTAACCAGTGGACTCAGATCTGGGACGGGGTTTGCACTAAACCTGTTTAGGAAAAAAAGATTTCTAACATTTATCGTTAGAATGTCTGATTTATTGTATAGAGTGAATGAATCGGTTCATTCAGACATTTTATTTAAATGATTCACAAAAAGATTCAGAACAGAACATTTTGGATCTTCTTTTTCCTAGTGGAATATTGTTTACTTTTGCTGTTGATTTCTATATTTTTAACTCAGTCGTATAAATGAACTTATATTATAGTTTTTAAATTAAATTTAGTGTAAATAAATAATTAACTTTCAAGAGACAGTGTTACTTTACTGTATACATATATTTCTAAACTGGACATGCATTTGAATTAAGGAAGCAAACAGGATGCAAAGTTAGATTTTAAAATTAAGTAGAATTAATTAGAAATTGAAATTAACACACTTTAACTATACTTAGCTTGACATCATCAGCTTGACAAAGCCTTGTTCAAAAGATTATCAGTGAATAATGAATAGTGGTTTTTGGTGCAGAAATTAGACTAATTGTAATATCCTTTTTTTTCTTTTCTTTTTTTTTTGAGTTTGACAGGACCCAGGTCAATGTATGCCTTTATAGTATTCAAGCAGCATGAACATTCCTCAAAATTTATTCTCATGTTTTACAGAAGAAGAAAAAATCATGCAGGTTTGGAGCGGCATGAGGGTGATTAAATGGATGAACTATTCCTTTTAAAGTCCAAGGAGGTAGATAAATACAGAGAGATGGAGCGAGACAGTGAGAGAGGAGTACATGTGTGAGGGGCGGGTGAGATTTTCACAGTGTGAAGGACAAAGTTAGTGACCCGTAGATTATTCAGAGGAGATTGTGTTTCAGGGCCATCTGAAGGTCAGACTGAATATTTTATCTCTCTGCTCTCCATAATTTGTTTTCAGCAGTTGGAAACTGTTTAATCACAGACGGCAGCGTAGAGGTCATCCTTACATCAACATTTGATCTGTTTGCAGCATAAATTATAGGGGAGCTACAGTCTTCCTTTTTTAATAGCAAAATGTTTGTATATGACCAGATGTCTTGTAACCAGACCTAAAAAAACGGTGCACATGGACTTCACATTAGAGGCTTAATCTGTTTGCTGGATGCAGATAACAGTGGGGCAACGAGGGGTCTAAAGAGCATGGCTTTCACACCATGAAGGGTCACGGCTGCTATTGACTAAAGCGCAAGGTTGATGTGTCTCATTTCAACTCTATTTGTATCTGTTCACTCAATGCATTCCATCTCATATCATCTGTTTACCTAGAATATTCACTTTTTTATACTAATCTAGAATGCTTAACTTATGGTCATATGATGACATTCAAACACACACACTACTGAAGGCAATATGTCATTGATATAACAGTGTCATGGAAATGGTAGTTGTGTAGCAACTACACAGTCAGCAGTCATTGCTCTGCAGTGCCGTATGCTGAGATTTCCTCGGAGTGAGTGTCTCAGAGGGACCAGAAATACATCGGGGACTGCAGCGCTGTCCAAGTGCACTGGTATCACCGTATCCATACTGCAAGTAAGTGATGTGACACAACTAGACTGCACCTATTAAATGACCATTACATAGGGCGTATCACATGAGCTCCACTCCTATTTTGATTTACATTTAATGTAAGCAATACATTGCATGATTATGGTTCCAACATGTCCATATGATACTATTCTTATATGCTAATCTCCAGATTCTATCCCTAAATTGTAATCATTTAGAGCACAATCTGGAATCGCTGCCTAACACTGTGTCTGCTTAACTGATACATGACGTTAACTAATCACATAACATTTTATCTAGCTGTATATTACTGCCATATCTGGCTGATGATAATAATTCCTAATTGTAACATTGAAAAATGAATTTTCTATAAGGCTGCTTTGAAACAATATGTATTGTAAAAAGCGCTATACAAATAAACCTGATTGTGTCATTAATCTGTAAATCACAATAATGATTTCCGGTTCATTTTGAATTGGACATTAAAAAAAAAAAATGACTCGCTAAAAAAAAAAAATGACTCGCGGTTCAGTGAAGGAGTCATTTGAGTAATGACTCTGGATGATTTAATGATGATTCATCATTCAGAGTCATTTGAGTGAGATGATTCACTTTACTGAGTGAGTCTGATCCAAACTGCTAAATCACAAGTAAGACCAGGGCTGTTTTCGTGAATCTTTTTGACTCATTAAAAAGATTTGGTTTGTAAGAGTCATTCATTCATAAATCAGACATCACTGCCTCTGCTCTGTTCAGGTGTGCACTCTAACGAGAAGATATATGTGATAAAATGGTATATTACTAGATTTTAAATTATTTTTGTTTATATTTTTTGGTCAAACTTTAAAGTGTGAATGCCCACGGAGCATTCTCATTTTGTTGGATCGTATTGCTTGTTTTCAATATAGACACGCATGAGAGAGAGAAAGATAAAGTTAGAATGTGTGAAAAACAGAGAGAGAGAGAGAGAGAGAGAGATGGTTGTTGTGGACTGCAGTCTCCCCCCTTTGAACAGGGAGTTTTATCTCTACTACATACGGCCTGTTAAAACGGTCACAGACTGTTCCATGCTGCTCTGATAATGAGCAAACAGGGGCAATTGAATGTCAATGCCCCCGTGGGAACAGAGGAAATGTGTCCGGGGGGGCCATGGCTGCTCCCCTCCTCCCCCCTCCAACGCCCTGAGCGGCCGGTCTAGAGCGAGAAAGAGGCAGTGTAACCTTGCGGAGTTGTCTCTTTGTCCTCTGATCGGCTCACTGGGTGGGGTGGCGTGGGGGGTCTCGCTGACAGCTGAGTTCCCCCACAGGTGGGCCTCACGCAAATAATGCAGATTGGGCTGTTTTAAAGTCAAAGGCTGATTTTGACCTTCCAGAACTTTATTAGGACGTGACCTTTGGGTATACTTATCAATCTAGACAATTGTTGACATATATCATATCCCTCAATTTGGTTTACCATATAGACGTGTTGAAGGAATATTTCAATCATAAATGAAAGTTCTGTCATTTTGTACTCACCCTCATGTCTATGGATGCTGTTATTTTGTCTGTGGAACATAAAAAGGATGCACAATTTATCACTACCATATTTTTTATGGGCTGATATTAAAAATGGGTATCAATCGATATTGGATATTTATTTGTGCATGGTCATTTTAGATTAACTTTACCATAATCTAAAGCTGACTTAAAGTATTTTTTTTAAACACCAATTATGAACACTGTTAAATGCAATATTTGGCAAATCTTAGAATAAATATTGTTATTTGTTTCATATTATTCATCATAATGTTGTGATGCTCAAATTCACTTTTTTTAGTTTTAACATTTAGACCAAATATTTTTAATATATAATATTTCATATTTATATACAGTATAACAATTGTATAGAATAGAATTCTTTATCTTATACTTTCATATAAAATATACAGTAATTCATGTTATCAACATTAAAGGTTGATTGATATTGGATTTTGCCAGTAATGAAGTTGGAAAATCTGGCCAATGAACAATTAATCGACCAGTAGCTTTTTTAAATATGTTGTATGAATGACAACTTATTATAAGTAAACCAACCTAAACTAATTGATAATTATTGATGAACTTCATTACAAAATAAACAATAATGACTTTAATTGAATGTTTTGCAGATGTTAAATAAATGTAATAAAACTAGCTGTGCTTCATCACACACTGACAGTTTTTTATTATCATTTCAGTGCCGATACACCTCTAATTTAAATAATAATTTTTAAATTGATCAGTTATTGTCTATTAACATGAACATTTTATTATTGATGCAGTTTCAATTCAATTTGATGTATTTCAAGTATCCTAAAGTCATATAAAAGCTTTGAAAATGACTTTTAAATGATCTCTGGTCACAAGACAATAATGTCTGATCCTGTAATTGACATTTTATGTAATGCAGTGAAAGTGGCCATATTGGATTTGAAATCTACAATTGGAGGCAAAGTTCAGAAGTTCAGGCAAAGCTATCATATGGCTTCAGACTTGGAAACTAGCACAGAAGATTTATGAAACCTACTGAGGGTGAGTAAATATTGATAGAGGTTTAATTTTGGGGTGAACCGTTCTTTTAAAAGTAGAAACCTCCATACAGAGTTTCTTCAGTTACATCCACAATGAAGCTGATATCTTTAACAGATGTCCTAAACACAAACACGATACCTTATCAACCACAACATCAGCAATCCGACACGGACCAGGATGACAAGAGAGGTTCAATAACTCAATCCTTTTAATGCTCAGTAATAAAATCTCACCCAACTGTGTTACTTAGAAAGCCGATACACTGTCTTTTAGAATGTGTTTATCTCAATCTGGAAGGATCCAGAAGTCCACAAGGAAAAGTGTACTTCTTGTACAAAAGCCTGGCCTACAAAAAAAAGTGGCTTCTCCAGAGAATGGTGTGTTAAGTTAGAAACAAGGCCAGACTCAACATGACAAGAAAGATGTCAGAGCGTGTTTGTCACCTGATGAGAATCATGTCTTGGTGTCAGTAACAACTCCAATGCCTCCTCTGAGAAAAAGATCTTCGGGATCGCAGTAGGGAAAAGATCAGAGAGGAAAGAATAACAACGGCACAGAGTGCTGTGATGGCACATTCAAATCCCACAGCAGCGTGGAAATGTTTTTACAAGGGGCTCTGTCCTTTCCATCTGATAGTCAAATGAGGCAGAAGAAAAGCAAAGCAGCCCCTCCCAGACCACTCTCTCTCTCTCTTTCTCTCTCTCTTGTGCCCAGGGATTAACCAAAGACCACAAAGTAGGTCAAGAAGACATGCTCGGAAAGCGTGAGGAAGGATAGACTGCAAACCACCTCTCTGTGACAGGCCGGGACTTGTCCTTCTGTTAGATTTCGCCACACGTACACACACCAGCGGCAACCTAGATTTCAAATTTGAGCAAAGACACAGAAGTGACAGCCAAAGTGTTTGAGAGCCTGCGAATGTAGGTTAAATGCTGAAGATGTAAAGAGGGACATCTAGAGTAAATACTCTTTTCCCCATCAGCCACTGGGGAGCTTTAACTTATTAAAGGCTAAACTTATTTATTAATGAAACGACAAGCTCAAATCACTCATCACTTTTGATTAACGCAGGGAACGTCATTTTGGAAACCATTTTTATGGCACGAATGCACTAGAGACTCTCGTCTTGCGCCTTTGGATTCTCCCATTTTTTGCATCTTTGAGCCTAAGGGAGCGAAAAAGGATTTTTAAAAATAGGATGAAATCACCTCCTGCCTCTTTCTGACATATATCATGGAGATATCAAGAGGCTAACGGGTGCTCAGACAGACTTTGAACCCCTGCGAGTGTTACGCTCGCTTTAATACCTGTGATGATCAGTCATTGAGCACTCTGAAAGCTTCCTGTTCAAGATATAATCCTATGAGGCCTATTTTTAGATGTATATTTGGAGCCCTGCAAAAACAGAATATTAAATCTTATGCCTTCATGCCTGTCTGATTATTTATGAATACATCTTTATCTAGGTCATGACTTTGGATGCTGTGATCACCTGTGTCATTTACTCTCAGTTTAAAGGAATGGTTTTAATAAAGCCTGATTCATGTTGCTTTATTGTGTGTGTGTGTGTGTGTGTGTGTGTGTGTGTGTGTGTGTGTGTGTGTGTGTGTGTGTGTGTGTGTGTGGGTGTGTGTGTGTGTGTGTGTGTGTATGTGTGTGTATTTATTTTATTGCCTTTTGTATCCTTGTTCATGATTTTTTTTTATTTTATGTTTTTCTGTAAATGTATTACTGGAATGCTAGATTGTGTTGTGTTTTCATACACTTTTGCACGTAACATAATTGGATGATAATTTAATTTTTTACATATTTATTTATTTATTGTGTTTTGTATTCTGGTTCATGTTGTGTTTTTTATATGTTTTACTGGAATGTCAGATTGTGTTTTTTTTGTATGCTTTTACATTTAACATAATAAGATATTAATTTTATTTATTTTGTGTTTCATATTGCATTTACACCGCCATCCCATGCACCTCCAGTGTGATCGAACAGAAATCAAAAATGCAAATCATCACTTACATATTAAATGAGATGTTGTATTAGCTAAAACATTTCCATTATATACCAAATGTAATATATATATATATATATATATATATATATATATATATATATATATATATATATATATATATATATATATACTGTATATATATATATATAGGGAAATTTAAAATGCTTTCCATTGTGTAGCATCTCTACACATCATCTGTGTAGTAGTTTAATATATTGTGTATATTTCCTTATTTGTATTTAATTTTCTTCTTATTTTTTCTTCTTATTTTTCATTTTTTCGTAAATTTCATTATTTGTAATTAATTTTCTCTTGTTTTTTGCAGTCTAAAAAGACTTACATTTCACTGCTTGTTCTATGTCATATAACTTGTATGTGACAAATAAAATCTTGAATCTTAAATCAGTTTTTGCGTTTTTCATTTCTTTATGAACACAGCAGTAAAGGGTGTTAATTGGTATTAGTGGCAAAAAAAGGGGAGGCAAGTTTCAAAGCACAACATTGTGTTCCAGTGAAATAATTAAACAGATAACCATATATTGTTGAGTAAATCAGAAGACCAAATAAGAATTAAGGCGAGCAAATGAAATGTAAAATAGTGTCACCTAATATGTTGCACTAGCTAAACAACAGTCAGGTGTTAATCAAGCAGTTTAGCACATTAATATCAAATTCATGTTTCTGTTGTTTTTTTGTCAGAATCTTATTTGAATAGATAATGAAAGCTCCCGTGAGAAAAACTTGACACTTGTTTATTTGACCTCACTGCTTTTTGACTTGGCAATTCTTCCACCTAATTTGTTTGGTACAAATCTAAGAGAGTAAATTTGGATCTGATGACATTTTGACCTGATGTTGCAAACAACTTCCATAAATACACTCCTAAGTATGACTGCCCTCATGTTTCCAAATACAAAGGTAAGAGGTTCAAATGACACTGTTCCATTAGTTGCTCACGTAGTTTGTCATGTTTCTGAAGATTGCAGAACTTTGTCTAACAAGATGTATTGATATGCATTTGACCAGTGAGGTCTTGCTGCAAGCATGCTTATTTTCTTATGTCGTCTGATCTCGTGTCATATCTCTCATCATCACGTCTCTTTTCTTCTCTGGCCATCAGATACACAGAGGTTAATGCATGTATGGGGCCAGAGGTCAAAGGTTAATATCCTCTGACACAGCGGTCTCTTCCCCTTGAGACAGTCAGGCGTCTTGAGTTCAAATGCCCTGGGCGACCCGCTGGACCTGTGGAACCAGAGAATAAACCTACCAGAGATTCAAATCCCCACTTCAGTGACAGCGAGTGCAATGAAGTTACATTTGAAGTAATTTTTCATTCAGTCTGAGACAGTTGTTTGTGACAATTAGTTGAAAATATTAATTATAAAGTGCACTAAGAGGATAAATCTATATATAATTTGGTTTTGGAAGGATTTTAGGAGACATACACTAGTGGTAAAAAGTTTGGAATAATTAGGATTTTTTTATGTTTTTACAAATACTTATTATTATCAGTATTGAAAACAGTTGTGCTGCTTTATATTTTCTGTGTTCTGAGACAAAATCTTTTCTGAAATTCTAGAGGCAACATTTTGGGATTACTGTTTTCTTCTCAGGACAATTTAAGCAAAATCTCCAGCTGCTCTCCATTCCTTCTCATTGCTGTTAGGGAGAAATAATTGAGCTAAAGAAATCTCATTTGTGACTTTTCTTTCCTACGGGTTACATTTTTAAACAGGTTTTGTATTCATGTAAAAAAACAAATGAAAACATTGATTGGAAGACCTAATAAATATATGTTTACTCTGAATGCAAAACCTGCCAGTACATGTTCCAAACTCTGTAAAATAACTGTGATGCATTAAAGATGATTATCAACAGGCTGAATGGGAGATGATGTAGTCCATAAAGAATATGTTGAGGATGGAGGCCAATGTACAGAATGACTGAACAAAAAAAAACATACTTAAACACACATACGTCTCTGTTCTGAGGTCAAAGTTTGAAGTTCCGTGAACCATGGTTCTGTGAGAAGTTTTGGAGCACAGGTCACAGGCTCGAGATGGTGAAGGAATGAAGGGTGGATGTTGTATCTCCATTCATGTGGCATGTGAGGTCATAGTTCAAAGATGAAAGGTCCTCTAAGTTCAAAGGTCAACTTGGTGAGATAGTACTGAAATTGCTGATCCGGTGTGTTTCCGGGATCCAGGAACTTGTATCTGAATCACATTTGGAAAAAGCGGATTCATGCTGAAATGCTATAACAATGCTTTTAAAAAAAAAAGTTTTGTCCAATTTTCATTGGAAAAAAAGAAACATTTAACCTCAGTGGACAACAATATATTAGTTTCTTATTATACATGCAGTTAGACTGAATATTAGAACGGTTAGATTACCTGCAATTACACTATTGGTCCTGTGATATGGCTTTAGTGTTTTGTTTGTTTTATTCTGTCAAATGAGTTGCAATACAAATGTTTATAATTTTTCTCTTATAAAATACAATATATCTAAAGCCATAAAGTCTCTGTTTTCCTAAGAATACTCCAGATTATTAAAGGTGAGAGGTGAGTTGACGCACGTCTCGCTGTGCGCGCGCACGCACGTACACACAAAGCGTCTCCTGTAGCTTTAAACAGCGCTCGCTCACTCGCTCGCTCAGTCAGGGAGGGCAAGAGAGAGAGAGAGAGCGGGAGGAGGAGGAGGAGGAGTGTGAACGTTGCGGAGTTCTCGGGGATTCCGAGAATATACAGTTCAGACTCAGACTCGACAGTGACCGACGAGTTTTTGGACTCTACTTCCATTTGGCGCCGCTCAAGCTCGGATAGCGGAATCAGGTATGTGTCGAGACCACTCGAAGCTCACCGAGCAGCTGGAAAGAGTCCGCTCCGCTGCATATGACTCTGATGTTTGCATCTATGTTTATTGTGTTCCTAGGAGGTGCTGAAGGAAAAACGGAATGTGAGACACCGGACGTGTTCTTAGGTTCATAAACAGGACGCCGTGGTTAAAAGTTGAACTGTTTTTAACTTGACACGGCGTCTTATAAACGTAACAGCGAGACCAAAGACTTGAGAATGCATGCTGTGTGGATCGCAGTGGTCGCTCCTGTCATTTAGTTTCCATTTTGTTTCTCTGTTACAGTCAGTGCGATCTTACCGCTTCATTTATCTGCTGGGTTATTCTTCATACACGGGTTAAGAACTAGTTATTTATATTTCTGTTTCCAAGCCATATCATTTATTATATTTTATAATTTAATAATATGTAATGCAGTGTAAGAAGCATTAAATTTGGTTTACTCTTGTGATCTGTACTTTTCCCTGTACTGATATAGGCTATATATATATATATATATATATATATATATATATATATATATATATATATATATATATATATATATATATATTCTGTCTTGGTTAGTATTAGTGCTCTCCAGAAAGGTATTTTATAGTTAAGAGCCATTAATAGTCATAAAATTCATTAATACGCTAGGTTAAACCCTTCAAGATCTTACCTGACACACATTTTGGACTTTACATTGTTTATAGCCTAGTTTTCTGTATCTAGGTTTCCTGTGGGTTCAGTCAATAAAATTGGGAGGTCAAGGGTTTAAGTTTAAAGATGGTTAGAGATCATAGTTTGTGTTCAGTATTGGTTCAGGTGGCTTTCTTTGGTAAAGGAAAAGATCAGTTACTGAAAAGTGTTTGTCATAGTCTGTCCAAAGAGCATGTGCATGTGTTTTGAAGAGTCAGGACAGAGTGGATTGAGAAATCTATTGTGGATTTCATTTTAGTAGCCTATTACTTGATCCATTAGTTTTCTTTCACTCTCATATCTCCATCAAGAGAAAATATGCATATTCATTAGTCTCGTCATCAGACATTTATTTTAAGAATCAGACATTTGTCTGTTAGATCTACAGTACAGGTGCAAAATAATTCATGTTGCAATGTCAGGAGATTATTTGGAGACATTTGAAGAGATGGGATAGAGTCAGGCTGACAGCACTATGCGACCTGTTATCTGACTTCTTAAAGATTGATGCTGACTTGTTATCTTTGCAAGAGAAATTAAAATGAACACATTGCGACCTAATTTCTCAGAGGGGATGTCAATACAATGAACACAGTGTGGTTAAAACCATGTTGGGTCATCATCATCTTAAAATAGTATCCTAAACATCAACTTCAACATTCAGTTTAGTCTTCCGGCTTAGATCTTTTTATGTTGTTTTACTTTTATCAAAGTATTTATCAGGAAGGGGCATTTTTCACAGGAATACTGAAGCACATGGTTTTAGCTAGTGCAACATAAACTTGCATGGTGTTTTGGTCATAAATCCATAGAAGCCACGGGCGCTTTACACTCATTAACAGGTCAGTTGACAGCTCAGGGACACAGTGGTTGCGTGTTTGTTCCTTGTGCAATGAATCTTGTTTTATACAGGGTATATCAGTGATAATAGGTGGCCTGGAAATCAACAGGAACTGATGCTGATTATACAAGAGGTCTTGTACACCAAAAGAAGTGATGAAGACGGTTGTCTGGCTCAGGGAGTTGAAACGCTGAGACAGTATGAAATACAAGGCACAGATTCTTCTCCCCTCAGCCTTGAGACAGAGGCGGGGCTTTCATTTATAGCGATGGATTGATTTTTTGCTGATTGATTTACTGTAAACGATTTATAGTTTGCTGAATTTGCGGTGAAGGGTCGCTGGGAGATGCAACTCTGATAAATTGAGCATCACCACCACACATTCGAAAAACAGCAATGACCTCAACACATCTACCCACTGACCAGCCAATGCATTTTTGGACAATTCAGTCTGTACACGTCATGTCCCCTTATGCATATTTTGGCATAGTTAGATTATGGGCCAGTAAACGAAGTTTATACAGTATACTACACTCTTTAACACATTTTACCCTAAATGTGGTAAAAATTTCTAAATCTGGCTGTAACTAAATGTTAATTTGGGCTTGTTACCATTTAGCAGCTAAGCATGAACATTTTGCAAAGAACAGTGCATGAAAAGCATGTAGGTAATCTGTAAACGCCCCTACAACGGACAAATGTTGAACCTAAGAAACATGATATCGACAACTTGTATAACACGCAAGTTAGTTTAATATAATTACCCAGCTAACCTCTAACTGCCAGCTGTATTTTTGTATCGCCCATTATGTCCTGAGGCGAGATGGACCTGGAGGTCAAGGAATCCTGGCAATTGGGTTCAGGAAGATTTTACTGCTCCTGGGGGACGTTACTGATGGTGTCTTATTTTAAGCAGGTTATATGCTGTGCTAAGTGAAACGCCAGTCCTTTCCAGTCATTCTGGAGTTGTAAGGCTTAAGTCGATCTCTTCTCTTTGAGCCGAGAGATGAATACATGCAGATTTCGCAGTCCAAGGCTGCAGCGTGCCAAGCTGTCCTTCACACCGAATTAGTGGCCTGTCCTTTCAGAAACCTTCAAAGCCCTGAGAAGGACACAAACCCTGCAGTAATGCTGAAGAGATGAACACTCGCAGAATGATCTGCAATCAGTGCATCTGTACGACATTCACAGAGCCAGCGACAGGAATGAACCCGGCTTCATTATTTCTGTCATCTAAAAGCTTTCAGATTGCACAGGCCCAAGCAATTATCTGAAGAGGAGTTTTCAGAATTTATAAATGAAAGATGGATGTGTGGGTTATGAAGACTGGTGTTTGTGGTTGAACCATTTTAATACACTTTATTTTGTAAGCAAGTGTTTCAACTGAGGGCCTGAGCCAGATCATAGTTTTACAATAAAAGCTAAATCTGGACTCCTAGAAATGGTGTAATACTGGTCAATATTTAATTTCAGCTGCCTTTTACTCATTTACATGGACATAATTTTCTTAATTAAAAGAAAGTGGCTTTGAGACATCTAATAAGGTCTTAACTGTTTTTAGCAATATTGTTATTGTCGTCTTGTACTTTGATTCTCGGGTAAATATGAAAAAAATTAATTATTTTCCATATGATTAAAATAAATGGAGTCCAGTGTTGCTTTGGGCCTTATTGACTTTCATTGTACGGGCATAAACAGTTACAAAACGTAAACCAGTTACAAATAATTTCTTTTGTGTTCTGCAGAAGAAAGAAAGCCAAACATATTTGGAGCAACATGAGGTTGAATAAATGAAGGCAGAATTGTCATTTTGGGGTGAATCATCCTTTTAAATCACATGCCGACTTCCCTCAACAAAAAGTAGTGACTGGCATTAGCAGCGACCGCTTGTGATGGGATCACGTGAGATGGATGTCAATACCAGGTGTAAACCAGGTCTTTGTATTTGTCTTTGAAATAATAGCTTCCTGCTTCTGTAGGTGTCATAGGGCCTTTGTCATACAGGCTGTTTCATGCAGAGGTCAGGGGTCAAACACAGATTTACCTCGCCTTGTATTTTTGAGCACAGAGCTGCACGCTAAAACCCCAGAAAGTAATAAAGTCCTGTCACTTTCGGAGCAGCCCACCCGTCACTGGCCTCAGACTGCTGAATCACTTAAGACTTACTTAAGGGGTTAAAATGAGCTGAGCTGTTGCCAGGCAACAAGGGACACCTCAGCAGCCACTAGATGTGGGGTGTAGCTATCCATCCCTCATGCACAGCCAGCGGTGAAAGCGTTGAAAGATTCACACCCCATGCCCCTGCTCTCAAAGCACTCTAATGCTTTACACAGCAAGGCATGCTGGGATATATTTTTATGGACCGCTGTTTGTATGCACTTCTGCCACAAGTAGTAGACACAAATGGAAAGTGTTGGATTTTTGTGTTAAACTAAACTAAACCTTTTCCATGTGAATTGCAATTCCCGTGCATTCATGTTCACGCTGTACGCATCCCAATCAGGCGTGGGCTGTTGATTAGCTGAGTTTGAGCGCATCTCTTTCAGTAGTTTGGGAGATGTCCTTGGACAGACGTCCTTGTGTCCTAGCAGAGCGCTTGGGGCTTATGGAGGCAGTGCCTGCTTTCCTGGCATTAGCGCAGCACTCTGACCTTGACCTGACTGATTTGACCTGAAAGCTTTTAAGTAACTGTCTAAAACAGGATTCGCTCATGTGACACCATTTGAAGGGCTTATGTGTCACACTTGACTTGAGGTGTGGGTGAGTGTTTTTTTTTTCATTCACATTATGATTTAGGTGCTTCAGTGCTGTGCATGATGAATAATGATTCAGTGAATGATTTTGCATAACACAGAAAAAACGAATTGTGGTGGATGAAGACTTTGCCAGGTTTTAGTTTGGTCTGGTGGAAAGAAATATTGTTAGACATAATTCAGTTGTTTATGCAACATGCTACGTAAGCCAAGTCTGGAAATATTTTATGTATTTGGCTCTGAAATGGTACACCTTTTTTATTGCCACTTTGAGTATCTGAAAGGCGCTTCATAAATGAAATGTAATATTAGCAGCAGTAGTAGTTGTTAACAGTAACATTATCATTAATAGTAATAATTAAGGTATTTAAATGTTTTATTATCAGAGAAATTGTCATTTCAACTTAATAGCCATTGTTGCAAAGTATGCTGTAAGACATAGTATAGTTTTTAGTTATTATCATTATTATCAATACATCAATATTGTAATATTAACATTTAAAAAACCTCAGAAATATTTAGACCCATGTATTATTAATCTAAAGTTGAATAATAATGTATATTATTATTATTATTATTATTGTTATTATTATTATTAAAAAAATATAATAAATCTTTTTTATAATTAATTATTTATTTGAATTATTAAAAGTACCTATTAGAAAACAATTATTATTATTTTTTTTTAAATGGCTTTTCAGAAATGAATTTAACTTCCCGACTATATCAGCATTTTTGCTACTGTAGCTGGTATAAGGTTCATGTACTCCCAGCGCACTGTGATCTGCAAAGTATGCCTTTTTCACAGAGCTGCTGTGGTGAGAGCTGGTATTTTTCACCCGGTTAAAACAAAATCAGTTCTGCTTCAGTGGACCTTGAGCTGAAGCCAGAATTGAGTATTTTATTCAGCTAATGCTGGATATCTGTGTGCCTGTCCTGAGACTGGATGAGGGTCATGTAGAAACTGGTTCACCTGTGGCCGCTGACCTGTGGTCGATGTTTACATGTGCTTCCGCTCTGCTTGTGTAAGTACGTTTACATGGCTGATTCGTTCGCAAAGGCCAGACGGCTCAAATAGAGCAGATCTTTTCTTTAAGCCACCTGTCTCTGTGTCCAAGGCTGCCCTTGTTGGTTATATTAAGGTATGGCTTGCCCTAAATACACTTAAACAGGTTTAATAAAGGTGAGTGATCGGTTTGAATCAGCTGCTTGTTGTTGTCCTTTAGATTTGTTTATGTGAATGTGTGTTGATGTTATGTAATTTCATAGATTTTCATTTAAGCTTATACGTTGCTTACCTATTATAAAGTGCTTATACGGTTTCTAGAGTGATTCTTATAGGCAGCATTTGTATTTTTAGGTGGGTGTTTGTAGTAGTTTTGGGGGGCATTACCAGAAAAGGCAGATAATTATTAATTGGGGATTAGGCATGGGTCGGTATGAGATTTTGACGGTATGATAACCTTAAGCAAAAATATCACAGTTTCACTGTATTTTTAAATGACTGGGTAAAAAAAATATATATTTTTTTTCACTGGACACAATATATTTTGTTTTTGAGCAGCATACAGAATATTAAAAACAGCAGAATTCGTTTATTTTTTCTTTGATTTGTTTCCTAAAAAGAAATCGAAAATCCTTGAAACCGGTAATCGTCCCATGCCTATGGGGGATAAACATTAACATTTTGAGCAATTTTCAGCAATTTTGCACATTTAATTTGATTAAAGTTTTTCATGAGACATGTCTAGGGTGCTGAGTTTAAAACTGGCAGAACCATTTGTTTGTGTCAGAGACAAGCAAACTCGAACTTGGGTTGTTGTCATTGTGAGCCTGATCGATATCTGTTCATATGCATGTGTTTGTGTTGTTTGAAAATATGTTCTCGCCTTACAGTAATGAGACAAGACTTTCACACCACTGTTAGCACAACACAACTCCAAGTTCCTCCAGTGAGATGCGGTATAAAATAAAAATTATATTTCAGTGTATATATAATATTTTTTATGAAATCATTTTTTATTTGATATATTTATTTGATATTTTTTAATTGTATATTTGCTTGTGGGTATTCCATAAAATACTGGTAATATGTATATATCTCAAATAGAGCAGGAAAAAATATATATAATACTTTTAATAATATTTTATATTATATAATATATAATTACATAATTTATATATATTAAATTTTTATATATATATATATATATATATATATATATATATATATATATATATATATATATATATATATATATATATATATATATATATATAATATACTTATTAAAATATACAATTGTTTATAATATATCATTTTAATATTTTCATATTTATTTATTTATTTATTTTATTTGTGTTACAAATCATTTTCCAGTGTTATTTATTTTATTTATTTATTTTAGTGAAATTTGAAACCTAATTTTTGGCCATTGTTAAAATGGCTTTGCTGGTATTTAACTAAACTTGGGTCCATCAACTTTTGAGTTGTTGCTGTCATTGTTTTCACTTATGAGTAGGCCTGTCACAATAATCAAAATATCGACTTATCGCACAATATATTGCCCATTATATTTACTTAAAAAATAATGTCACCATGTTTTTTGCATTGCACTTGTGTCTATGTCTTTTGCAGCATCTCATACATAACGTACATACATTAAAACATGCTTCTACAAAAAAAAGTGTAATCTGCAGATATGGCCTTGTTTAGGGATCTGTGCCTTTGTGCATACGGACATCTGACTGCTAAGTAGAGATTGTGTTTTTCAGCAATACAGTGCACCCTTAATTTACAAAGAAAAAAAGGTCCAGGAAAAATCTGTAGAAAAATCTCCATATTTGTGATTATTGTTATTTGTTTTTTTTCTAGTTGTTACTTTGGACTTTTGATAGAAAATGTTTATTTACTATCTATTCAAGTTTTTTAAGGTATCTAATATTTTAATACTTAATTTCCACAATCTAAATATTCTTAACAATTAAAAGTTTCTTGTCATTTGAAAGTGTGTTGGCCTTCTTGCATTAATATGCTTTTATATTATGATTATATATTTAGTGGCATAAAAGGGTCTTAAAAGGACAATAACATTGTTTATCGCAATTATTTCTGGGGCAATATATCGCACCACAAAAAGTTGTTATTGTGACAGGCCTACTGATGAGGTCTTTTTTTTTTTTAAAGGCACTGATTGATAAATTGTGTGTGATTCATGCATCCATGTTAAATGAAGGCATGTGATGCATGTGTTCCCACCGTCTGATAAGACCCTCGTACGTCACTGATGTAAGGAGCGCATATTCTCTGAATACTGGGGTTAATGAACCTAGACTTTCTCCTGTGTTAGTGTTTTCTCTTCCTTTTTCTGAGCTGCCTGATCAGACTCTGCAGCAGTCTTTATGCACTCTCTTTGAGAAAAAAGAAAGAAAAGTGGGCCATGGTGACCTATTTTTCTCACAGTTCAGGCAGGCCGAGGGTTGCGGTGCTGCAGTCAGTCAGATGGGGTGCAGGGGCTGTCGCCAGACGCAGCCAGACACACAGAAGTGGGTCAACGGCAGGGGCTGTGTCTTGTGAACGGCTTGTCAAACAGTAGTGAAAGCTGCAAATGAAGCACATATTATACACCCAAACCTGTCCATGGAGGTCTGCGGCCTCTCGGGGCCTTCACACCCATTGCCTTCACTGGGACAAAAGCTGAGAAAATACAATATAGTCTCAGTTACAGTTCAGAAACAATGGTTATGCATTGCATACTGTACATGCATCACAGCTAAATATAAGCATGTGGAATGAATATATATATATATATATGTTTGTGTGTATATGTGTGCGTGTGTATATATATACACACACACACGTGTATATATATATATATATATATATATATATATATATATATATATATATATATATATATATATATATATATATATACACACACACATATATAATATATAATATGTGTATATAATTATTTTTTTTTTTTTTACACACATACATATATTATACACGCACGTATACTATTATATTCGTCTCTGTATGTATAGAATTTTATTTATAATTTAAAAATATTGAAAATTATTTTTTGGTATACAAATCTCTTGACTCAAATATTGGCCAATGAAATCCTAGCCTAATTTCAGTTAAAGTTCAGAAGATTTTTATTTATTTTTATTTCATGTATATTATAATGTATTTATTTGTTTTATTATTTCTATCATTATTAAAGTTATTTTTAAATATTAATTATTTATTTGGTTACACTTTATTTTTAGGTGTCCTTATTGCAGTGTAATTATACATTTAAGTACTGAGTAATATTAATTAACTACATGTATTTACAATATGGTTAGGGTTAGGATTAGGGTTTGGCTTAGGGTTACTTGCATGTAATTAATTGTTATTATAATAGTAAGTACATGTAACGTGCTACAAGGACACCATATAATAAAGTTTTACCATTTATTTTTATTTTTATTTATTATCTTCTCTCACTGGTTTTGTTAAGCGTTTCCTCAAAGTCATTGAATTTACGAAGTGAGGCTCACAGCTGGAGTCAAGGTTTTTTTCCCATGGCTCAGGATAATTAAGATGACATCAGTATCGCCACACTGGTGAAAGCCAGGAGTCATGGGAGAATCACTGCATCATCATTACGCTCTTGGACACAGATCCCAGTGGGTGTGGCTTTTATGACAGATTGTTGTTTTTGTACAACGTAAAAGGTCAACGGATCCTTCAGCATACTGAGAGAAAGTTCAATATTTGATTTAGGCGAACTGTTCTGCATCTAACAGGCACGGGGAGACTTTGACCTGACCCGGCGTTTCAGTATTTGAGATGCCGCTCTTATCATGAGTGCTGTGAGTAATGGAAAGCAGGTCGGCTTGCACTGGAAGTGTAGGGGGCAACTGTAAAACATGTCAAATGTAACAACCTCAATAGTAGTTTCAGAGTAATGACACATTACTCCAGAAATGACTCTGTAAGGGTCTCCCCCTTTCCTTCAACTTTGTGAGAAATTTTTGACAATACATTTTTTTTTTTGGAATGTCTGGTTTGTATAGTTTATTGACAGTGCAAAGTTTAAAAAACTTTGAACATGAACTAATTATTTGTTTTATACTGGGTTGTTGGTTAAAAGTTAACATGAATGACAACTTGGGCTGTTGCTAGTACATACAGGATGTTATTTTGTTTGTCGGGAACAATTATAACACTGAATTAAATTAACTGAACTGAAATTATTTATGATTAAACATGATTTTATCATAAATATCTGGTATCTAGCTGAAGACAGATCTTGTTAGCTGCTCAATATATATTATTAAAATGACTGAAGCAATTTCAGTTCATCATAATGCATGTGATGTTTGCTTTACATGCATATTATTTCCTGGCAGCTATAGGAATTAGCACCACATCAAATGGAATCTGTTCATTATTATTACTGAAGTTTTAAAGCAATGACATTAATAATTTGAGGTGTATTTTGGGTTGTAATCATATTAATATTTGAGATTATTATACCGTATTTTTTAAGTTTTAAATTAAAATTATTGGAGTACAAAAAAAAGAAAATACTTCTTTCTACTTATTTCTTATT
This sequence comes from allo-octoploid hybrid of Carassius auratus x Cyprinus carpio, assembly GCA_024542945.1. Lineage (NCBI taxonomy): Eukaryota > Metazoa > Chordata > Actinopteri > Cypriniformes > allo-octoploid hybrid of Carassius auratus x Cyprinus carpio. Next base: position 14,676,761 of record CM045024.1, on the reverse strand, counting down.
TCTACTTATTAATTTAATGTTTAATTCAATGCGTTACTTGCAGTTTCTTTGTAATTATTTGTGAAGTTTACCAGCAATTTCTGAGTGAAAATTGTTTAAAAAAGTTTCAGTGTAGTTAAGATTAATTAAGTGTTAGACTTGTCATTGTAACAGGGCCAAAAATCACATTTATAATATATAATTACATAATTTATATATCACGAAATATATAAAATGACATTTTATATGACATTTTATATGACATTTTATATATTTCGTGATATATTTGGTTTATATTGATCACTATATTATATTTATTAATCATTACATTAATGATTATCAGCTAAACTTTGTATGAATGACATAATTAGTGGCTAATGGAGGCTGTTACTTGGATTCAATAAACAATGCAGAGTAGAACTAATAGCACTGTTAAACCGTGGTATAATCACTGTAATGTCTCTCATGACATGTTGCTTCCCTGCACACTTCCCTACTTTGAGTCTGATCTAATAGCCCACAGACTGATGCCTTGGCATGAATGACCTTTAGTCTAATTGAGTGTATCGTGTTGCTCAAGGATCATGTCCCAAACAGGGCCAGGTGGGTGTTCCCGTGGTAATCTGATGAATTCCAGCGAAGGTGAGGAGAGCAGTGACGTCTCGGACTCCTGCGTGCTGCCAGAGGAGTCCATGGCAGATGGTTTCCAGCAGGATCACATATGACATTCGATAACGTTACATTCAGGAAAGGTCAGTTGGCACGGCAAGGCACTGCAGTGTCTCCAGCGAAGGACACGATCAACACGTTCCCGGGCAGGCAGGCGGGATGCATGTGCACGTTGTGTTCCTGTTAGCTGCGAGGCAGGGTTAGTGTTTAAACATGACATTTCTCCCCTCTTCCCCCACCTCGGTGTCAATGTACAGAGGACAGTCCAAATATTTGTTTAAAGTGATGAACCTTGTGTAACCAAGGGCACTGCATTTGCATGGTGATAAAAGGCGCTTCATGTTCTCCTGTTTTGCACTTTTATGATAGTGACTTGAAGTGATAGGGAGAAGAGGAGTGAAATGACACATACCAGCAAGCAGATCTCGCTGGTGGACCAGCAAAGCCATGATGTTCAGCAGCAAAACATGCATGTTATAACTTTGTTTCTATGAGAAGATATTTCCTTAAACCCTAAAATGATCATAAAAGTGTTAACAACTTTACAGCTCAAATAATATTTTTAACAGAAGAATTAATACAAGTGCTTTTAAAATATTATAATTTTAATGTTTCTGCTTTTCAATCCTCCAGAAGTTAGGCCCCATGCACTTCCATTGTAAGTGTCTCACTATAACGTGATGTGTCGAAATGATTTTGTGGTAATCAGTGTTATACCACAGCGTTATACCACAAATGCTTTTTTAAAAAGATGCTAGGACACTTTTTGTTTTCTTACAAACCCACTCATGTAGAACTCAAGATGATAAAAACCAAAACCAGCTCATCCTACTATTCGATGAAAGCTTTGTGGTGGATGACGTCTCAAAGTTTGTTGGGGGGCTTCTGGGAACGTCAAGTAGTTCTTCTGCAAAAAAAACCCCTTGTATTCCACGTCGGCTTGGCTAGTGTCTCAGATGCTGTGGAGAGTCATCTAATCCCCTGAAACTGAGACAAACAATCTGGAAGAAGGTTAAAAATACACCAGTGAGACATTTTGAAATTCTGCCTCTGTCTGAGTTCAGTGTTAAGGTTAAAGATCCAGCATTCAGATAAGACTCCCCCGCTGGGGAGGAGATAACAGGCACGCAGATTGAAAAGAGAGAGAGAGACGTTTGGGGTGAGGGGGCTAGGGATTTGAGATGTCTATCTGGCAATGTGAAGGTTTTTGTCTTGCAGATCCAATTCAAGGACGCCTGCAGGCAAGGCAGCCCTGACTGTGCCAGTGATGCATCTCAAGGTCACATACGCTCACCCTGTGACTCTCAGCCACAACAGGAAAAGGGGGGAGCGGGGGGGAATCGGGGGCACTGTAAAATCCTTCATTTACCCCCACCCCAGTTAACCCCTTGATATCTTCCTGTGACCACGGATATTGTGGCTGCGTTGAGGCACCAGATGCTTATCCTCAGATGCTTTGAAACGAATCTGTAGTGCCACATATTCCGGTGCATCCAGTAAAAGTGTGTGCGGTTTTTAAAATGGGGCTGAAATGGAGTGGGAGAGGTATTTATGTAACTTAGCCATTCAAACGGGCATGCTAACTGCTTCCTCTCCTGCTTTTAACTCGTGCATCCATTTTTATCTGTGGCGATTAACGGTTAAACCTCTGTTAAGTCTGCAGTCTCACTGCCCTAGTGCCCTGCGGTCACACATAAGCTTAGTGTAAAATTCCCATTTTACGTAACACAGCAGTTTAAGTAGTTTGGACTGAAAGGATCATTCTAATGTTGAGAGAGCATTTAAAGAGCATTTAAATATATATACTTTTTTTTCTGTATTTATTTGTTCAGTTTTCTTTAAATGTACTTCTAATAAAATATAAAATATTTAGTCAAAATAACTTGAACATAGTGTTGAGAGCACATTTAAAGGATTGTTTCGTGATTTTCTATTAATTTATATTTTTCTGTGTGTGTGTATATGTGTGTGTGTGTGTGTATATATATATATATATATATATATATATATACACACATACACATACACATACACATACACGCTTAACATATTTTTATTAATATTAGCATTTAAAACGGAGGTGCCCAACTTTTTAATATATGTAGGGCAAAAAAATCTAACTTGATTGAAGGCCGTGGGCCAAAAGTATATGTTGCATTAAATCCAATTACATTACATTAAAATTGCATTTAATTGCATGGGGGTTTTTTTCCCTCTCTTCTTGTTGATGTGGCATAGCTCGAATCAAAGGTCATCCCAGGCTCAGGTTTGGGCATTTCTGATTTATAGAATTAGTTCAAGACTTCCATTCTTCTGGAGAACAGAAATTTGAGGAATATCCAGGCCACTCAGTGTACTCTGAATAAGAACTAAAGGTTGTCAAGCTCTAATATGAAACATGTAAATATATAAATAAATCAATGTGGTTCATTTGACTTGTGCATTGTATTTCAGTTGTTCTAAAAGTTAACAATTGCTTTGTGTGAAAAACGGACAAAATTGCACAAGTTGAAAATCTTGAATGTCTTTCCTTGCCGTGTTCATAAGAGTTCCTAATAGAAGTAGCATTTTCTGATTCACGAATGAATCATTCTTTGAGCTGTATTTTTCAATGAATCATTTGATCTAATTCTCAGAACTGCTATAAATGAATCTATTACAAACGGGACTGTTTGGATTCTCAAGTTCAAATTGGCTCAGTAATCTAGTTAGAGAGGTTAACAGCCTAATTGATGGGAAGATGAATACCAGCCTTAACTTTGTACTTTTCATTGCATAAACCAATTAAATGTCTTCAGAACACTTCGATTTATAGCATTTGTACAAAGATTACCACATTTGTAAAAATGTATGAGCTACTTATATGATGCTATTTAGTTCCTTTTGAAGTCTGAAAGCTTCCGTTTATTGATCAGTATATCATTTCAAATTTCTCAGTTGGTGTTCCACAGAAGAAAGTAAGTCATATGTTTTGAATAAGTCAGAGTAGTTTTTCTTAGCACTAATCTCTTAATTTTAGAGTGAAGCCGGTTGACCTGATGTTGACTTCGAAAAAGAGTCTATCAAAAAGCAGCGGTCGTGTGCTTGAGGTATCTGTGCTAATCTAATCTGTCCCTCAGGCGTCCGTTATCACAGTTTTGCGACTTTTCGATTAAACGGAGAAACCATGGAGACTAAATGACAAATAACCACTGTCATGGTTCCGGATTCTCTCTGTCGTAAATCTTCCGCCGGCTGGGGTCCTGCTCATTTCATTTCACAGTTGCAGATTAGTTTCCGTCTTACTCAAAACAGAAGTGTTTTGAGATGATAAATTATACAATCACAACAAATTTGTCAACAGTTTCTGTGCTCCCTGACACATTGTCCTAAAACACACAAACCCAAACAGACACACATAGCACAGGAATGTGGCGGGGGAAGAGCATAAATCTTTAATATTAATGAGTCTTGCTGTGGCAGGAGACCCAGCAGCTTTGTCCCTCTCTCCTCTCGGCTCGCCTACGCTTCCTCATCATTTAATTAACAGTAGGGAGATATGGAGGCCCCAGGCCTGTGAAGATCTGATTTAAACATGGAAATGGTACATTACTGTCGCTCTTTTGGCAGAAAAAGTTTGGAGAGGAAGTAAAAAGATGATTTGGCCCTCCACATTAGTGTTAGGTACTGCAAAATACCTCACGATATATGTATTATGATACACAAGTCATGATTCAATGCATCACAATGCTTTACAGTATCATAATTGGATCACAGTTGAAACCGCAGCATGTGTGTGGAAGTGAAACTGTGGTTCAGTTAGTATAGTTCATTTGAGGTGTATGTGAACGCAGGTGGTTGACACATGCACTCTAGAGAGATTCATCATAAAGACTCATCATAAAGTTGCTGCTATCTTATAACCCTCTCAATGCGAGCGGCTGTTGTTGTTGCAGTCTCCGCTATTTTGTTGTGGTTGTTGTTGTTCCATTTCTTTAGTTTTGTTTTCTACTGTGAAGCAATGGTCTGGACCACTGTTGCCACCTTATGGAACAACTTATTAGTGCACAACCAAGTCAATCCGCATGGACGACCTGTGCAAACAAAGTACGCTTGGTTACCAAAATCGGGTGGTGCTCATACAGTACGTGCGTCACACTCACTGTATGCGGACCCTTGGATATGCATAAAATCCAAAGTATGTTTTGGCCATTTCATGTCACTTTCGTATCACCTTATGGCTTTGGCCAAACTAGGAAAAGCAGAGTTGTTACGAATTAAGACAATCTTTTTGTTCCTTAATTGAGGAAATTACATGAATGTAAAAAATAAGTACTGATATAAGGATTAGTTGAAAATCTGTGTTTGTTTGTTTTCCCCATTAAAACCTGAAAACAAACAAAAAATTAAATGTAAAAAGTAATTTTAAAAAAAGTTACATTTTACAAAACAATTTTTAAATGCTTAATACAACAAAAAACATGTATATTATACTTTTTTTATTATTATTTTAAAAAATCCAATAAATTGCAGTTAAATCGTTTTATTAAATTACGCACAATAGCCTTCTAGTCTCTACTATATATCAATACATGTTTGGACAGTACTATTTTGCCTAAGATGATCTGCTTCTTAATTTAAGAAATTATGAATAAGAAAATGATTAAGTAAATATTGATATAAGGAGCTTATATATAAATCTCATATTAGCATTTTTGTTAAATTATGCAAAATACCCTTTTAGACCCTGTTATATATTGATATATGATTGGATCAGCCCTTTTCGCCATGTTTTTCAGAGTAGGTATTGGTCTTGGTGAATGGTGCAGGATGACCAGGGAATGCCGGTAATCAGGTTCCAGTGCCCGCATGCTAGAAACCTGGAAGCGTCGAACATCATGTGTTGCCCAGGCACTTGCCTTTTCCTGGAACCAAAGCGGTTAATGTTTCACTGTAATTGGCACCCACAGCTGCTCTCCAGTTCGACAGGGATGAGTTTGGAGCCTCTGCCTTGCGTGACAGCTGCCTAATTGGGCATTCTTCCCTTGTGGTAGGTGCCGCCTCCTCCAGCCGGGCTGCTGAAGAATGGCAGAGGATTACAGATGAGGACATGGTGACCCTCTCTACCTTCCTTTGGAGAAGGGGGGGCAGTGTGATGTAGTTCAATGCCGTTGGGATACCAGGAGGAGGAAGTGAGAGGGTGGGGTTCTGCCAGGTGGTGGATGACAGAGTGTCACATGACGGTGTCAGTGTGTCAAGGGCGCAGACATCAGCAACGCTGCGACAGCCTGTTTTTTCTGTTAATTCGTTTTGAGGTTTTCACTCTAGTTTTATAGCTCCTGGCTGTCTTCACACATCAGTTCGTAGAGGATTGCATCTTCCTGTGTGTTCCTGTGCAGCGTCTCTGTCTACTCTCCAGCTGTGTGTGAAACTGCCAAGGTGAGGTTATGTCCTCTTGTTAGAGGCAATTAATGACACTCGATGAGTAAAAAGTGAATTATTCCTGCCAATGTAAAATGTGCTTTTGGCTTTACTGTACCGCTTCCCTGTTGACCACAGAGCAGAGGGGACTAACAGCACAGTGACTAGCCGTGGCCTATCTGTTAGTTACATACTCTCACACATTAAGCCCTACAGCTCATGTAGTGATGTGATTTTGAATCCAGCTCAACACATCAAGTCAACATTTCACATCCTGTTTCTTCTTCTGCCATTCATTTTCTTTCATCATTTTATTTTCATATCAATAAGAGACATGGCCTAGTAGTTAGTGGATGCTTTGACATGTTGTATAGAGGGACTTGTGTGTTTGTTTTTTTGTATTTTTTAGGTAGAGAGTGATTCTGGGAGGTGGGGTTTTATAGATTCATATCCATCTCTAAATAATGATGAATTGTTTTTCTCCTCTGACATATCTTTCCCCTTGGGTGACTGTTCATGTGTTTCTTTTTGTTTACCTCGGATGCATCTGTACCTGTGTGTGATGGCTGCAGGTGCGTGTTTGGTTTCTGTTTTGTAATTCCTGGCTGTATATGTGTCCACGTTCATGTGTTTGTGTTCAAATGGGGCCATGCAGCTGGGGTTGTTGTACTCCAGGTTTGACTTTCACCTCGTTTCCCCTGTAGCTGTTTTGAAGTGTTGAGTGGAACGACCATATAATCTGTACTCTGACGCTCACGCACAGCCTTGAGCACAGCAGTGATCAGCCCAGCTGTTTTCTCATTCCCTCCAGCCGAGGAAAGAGTTTAAATGTGTGTTTGAGTGAATGTGTGAGAGCGTGACTGGGATTATTTTGTATGTGTGAGTCTGTAGAGAGAGAGAGATTCATTAGCATTCTGCGGAGGAGTCCTGCCGGTAGAGCAAATTGATTACCACACTTCACCTGTCTGAGCCTCCTGAGATCTGCAGTGAAGACGACCGTTCTGTCTGTGCTCCCGTTGCCTCCGTAACGGAGGGCTGCTCTCATTAGCCATCATTAAAAATGAAGCTTATAGTCGGGACACTGTTGTTTTACGTAGTTCTAGCAAGTGTGAAGATTGCTGCTGTAGTCCTGAGGGCTTTGTTCAAGTGGAGATTTCTAGAGGTTGTTAAAGGTGTTTTCTTGGAGAGGAATGGATCGTTTGTGCATTTGTGTATGCTTTAAATTGACTCATCCGTCTAGGTGACCTTTTGAAGGAAGACAGCAGTAACATGGGAATTCATATCTGTGCTAAACACTTGTGAAGTGCTGAGGAATGAACCTGAATGAACAAGAGTTGCACTTTCAAAACGGTATTCCAACTTGACTTTGACCTAGAACTGAAATCTGAATTTGAACTAGGACTGATGTTTAAATTTGAACTAGAAGTGGAATTTAAATTTGAATAGTAGAATAAAAAAAATTGAAAAAAAAAAAATTTTTCAACAGCAAAAAAAAATAAATGTTTTCTCATTTGGAGAAAAAGTAGGAAGGAAAAGGAATTCAAATTCCAATTCAACAACTTGTAGGAATGCCCAAATCAATTCAAAGCTTAGAGGTGTAGCAGGATCTGTTGTGTAGTAGGAGGAGGAGCAGAGTAAGATTGATTTGGAACTGCCTGTGTTGTGATTAAGGAGACAGTGGGTGAGTAGATATGGAGGAGTCAAAGTGTTTTCTGTGAGTTGCAGGAGAGTGCATACACTCTTCAGCCCACGATAAGAGAGGAGAGTGAATGAGATGCTTTAATCGTACTCGGGTGGCATTTCGTTGGCATGTTCTACCAGCATTTTTGCCAGTTGAAATGATGTGCCAAGAGGAGGAACCCAGGTGCTTTGACTTTTCATTGGTTAAGTGCACTTTTAATTAATACATTATTAATACAATCTCCGTTTTGAATGTAATTTCTAGCTGTACACTGAAGTTTATAAATATGAAAGTTCTGGAAAGTTTCTTATGAGCCAAGCAGCAAAATTATAATGAGCTGAAGACAATATTGATCTTATGCGATTATTTCTTTTATGAAATTATTGGCACAAAGTAATTCAGCATAAATTTTAGACTTTAATTTTATTTTTTGATTATATTAATCTACTATGCCATTTTTTGTGTGTGTCTTCTATAGGGCTGCACAATAAATCGCATGCGTTTATCATGCGCATCTCGTCAGTAAAGCCGGTTCTATGATTAGTACTAATCACAGAACCGGCTTTACTGATGAGATGCGCATGATAAATGCATGTGATTTATTGTGCAGCCCTAGTCTTCTACTTCTGTTTTTCTTTTTTTCTCGTTTTTCTTTTTTTCTTTTTTTTTATATGATAAAAACATATATAAGGAAACAGCAAGTTTAGTTTGTAGCGTTTACATGTTTCTTTTAAATAACTTCACTGTCAAAGGGCATTTTTGTTTTGTTTCTTAGTAAGTTTGTTTGTTCTGATTGACTTGGTTTTAGATTTATAGCAGACTCAGTTTGCAGAGCTCCATGGCATCGCAGCAGCTGTTTATTTGCTCTGTGCTTTACTCCAAAAAAGCAAGAGTTCACTAGTGTGGACATTACAGTCGTGTTTGTTTAGGTGGCACGTCGCTCCTCTTATTTAATTTTCTTGAGCCATATTGGATTTACAAACTCTGTCCTGCGTATCTGAGTGAGCGCCCGTAGCCTGGGTGAACACCAGCTGCTTACAATAACATGATGGAAAGTGATTCACATGGCTCCTTTTCCTTTAAAATTTCTTTAACCTTGGCTTACCTTTAACGCCAGGGAAGCGTCTGCCAGTCTGGTGTCAGATATTAGCGATATGCACAGCAAGGACTGGGTTGTCACTTTTTATTAACACTGAGCGCTTTGCATGGACTCCAGCTGTTGCTTGCACAGAGACTCAGGCGTACTTGACCTTGACTCGCAGCACAGTTCTTGCGGCTCACCCTATTTTTAATCATGCATTTTAAATGGTGCAAATGGATTATGGTTCCTTATAATGGGGATAATTCATTAACCTTTTTTTGTTAGGGTACTTTGTGGGACTGGTTGAATTCCATTTAATTTCATACCCCACATGTGAGCCTCACCGGATTGGCTTTTCATATCAAATCCCTGACATTTGCGTCAAGAAGTCCAGCGTTCGCAGTTAAGGCCTTTTTTTTTTGTCCAGCTCCTCAAGGGAAATTGCCTCTTAGCAATTGATGATGGTTTGACCTTCCAGCTTGTGGTGTCTGGGTGAGCAAAGAAAGACACCCTGCCATGATAAAGCTTCCTATCTGCTGCTGTTCCCTTCACCACTGGCTAGTGAAATCACTTAAAGTGCTGTTGGGTGTGAATGTTTGACAATGTCAGAGATAATGGATTATCACTTATTTTGTATTTCTTGTGCAGAAGGGTCATGTGTGGGAAAGGCAAATGGAGGGTATGCTGTGAGATTGCACCTTAAACCTGTATTTCCTGTCCCTTGTATGCCTGCTTCCTCTCAAATTAAGACTTAAATTATAAGTATTCATATACAAGTCTTACTTGTTGGACCCCAATGGCTTTAATTTCAGGATTGAAACTCTAAAGAAAGAAATAAAGGTTTAGAGTGACATCAGTGTGAGTAAATGATGCCAGAATTTTAATTTTTGGCTGAACTATCTGTTAATGTTTTTCTTTTGTTTTCGTGAACGAGATTTTATCTAGCCTGATCTGATTGAAGCCCAGTATTGATTTGTCTTGAATGATGTGTTTACTTCATTGTTCTTATGGTCCACTTTTTCAGCCTTTCTGTTAATCTTCTTTCTCTGTCCATCCCAAGTTTGGGCTTGTAGGGTAGCAGCACCTCCTTTGGTGGGAAATTAATCTTAATCTGGCCCATTAAGATTAGCGTGAGACGTCAGATGGCCCCGTTCTAGTAGGTTGTCCTCTTTGTTTTTAAATTCAGGTCAGTGGCCCAGGCTGATCATGTAACTGAGTCTGAATTAGTTAATGAATTAGTTTTCCTCCTTACCGTTCTTGCAGTCGTAACCTGTTGCACCTGACCTTTGCAACTTAATGCAGTTTGCATCAAATTTAAATGCGTCTGACCTTGTGCTGATTCTCACAAGATTTTCCTGTCACGTCATCTTGAGGAACTTAAATTACTACGACACATTCAGGATATTTCAGGCGTGAGCATGCTGTTGAATTGCTGTAACAGCATCCCAGCTCAAGGTCGAGCTTAACTCCTCATCAAACCACTGTAACATGTTACCCTGTTGCTGAAGGGGCAGGACATGGAGGGTAAGATGTTCTCTGGCAGCTGAGCACTGCTTTAGGGGAGCTGGAATCCTGTATTAATTAACCTTTGTGGTGGTGGCCCTGACAGTGGGAAGTCAGGAGTGTTTATGAAAGCAGTTCTGACAGAGTTCAGACCCGTCGAGTAAGCAGCCAGCGGTGCTGTCATGTTATCTGATGCCATGGCTCTGTGGAGGAGCGGTCTGACAGGTGTGCCGTGTGTGCCCCTCTACACCTGCCAGCCCTGCCGAGCAACTACTGGCCTGAGCGTGAGGGGCTGCTGACAACCTTTTTTGAATGGGTATTCACTTCTTTAATCCTGTTATGCCAGGGAGACTGTCATATCTATTTTATTTATGATGTAGTCTCATTGTACTGAATTTATTTTCTTATTGTATGTTTTACTTTCATAATATGACTTGGTATTTGCACACTGTGAAAGAGAGCAGTTCTAAATGCTGCAAGTGAATTTAGGCATTGTAACATTTTGTGAATGACATTTTTGTGGTCATTAAAAGATGCTTAAGCATAGAAGGCAAGAAGTTGTCCATCATACTAACAAAGTTTAAGCACATTTTTTTTTTGGATGTTTATGCTATGAACCAATAACCCTGTCCATGATTTAAGAAACTTTAAGATGCTTAAAGACCTTCTTGACAAATGAGAGCAAAAATTAAGAGGTCTTTAAGAAGAATCTCAGCTTGGTGTCAGAGCAGTTTGATTGACAGTTGCTGGAGTCCCGATAAAGAGTTTGTCAAACAGAAGTTTTATGTTCACTCTGAAGTTTTTTTTTTTTAATTAATTAGTTATTTTGTTCTAATTGGTTTTGACAGAGACTTCAAAGAAAGTTACAGTGGGTGTTTTGATGATGCTGGGATGTTGATGCCAGTCACTCATGTAGTGTTTTTTTTTTTTTCTTGTGTTGTAGGTTCCCGTGTGGCTACATCTGAGATCAGAAGAGCAAACAGGCATCACTGAGCCTTTGGTTCCTCCCAGAAGATCTCCCAAACATTATGTCATTATGACAGAGAAACCTCCTCATTCCTCTGACTGTGCTTACAACATATTTTAAAGCAGTGTGGATTTACTCATAGAATGCACAGTGATGCCAGCTGGGTTTTCATGCTTGACATTACAAATGCCCACTGGTCTTGTATGTAAAGCCCTTTGACTGAAAAGGAACAAAATCCAAAGTACTGCTGGAGTTCTCTGCTCTTTTCATTTATGGCACAGATCTTAAGACATTTTCATTAGGTGTAAAACATCACATCAGGGCATCCTACTGTTGAACATGACTCATGGGGTGGAGTCTGGCCCTGAAACTCACCAGGATTCTGCTGCTTTAACATATCTGGAAGGTGTGCTGATGCATCCGGTCACCACTGGACCTGCTGCCACTGCTACACAGAGATCTGAACCTGTCCACAACAATGAAGAGAATGCCAACAGGGTGACTAGGGTGTTCCAGCTACCTAACCATGGCTCCCCCTCGCCAGACAAGGGTAGCCCACCTAGTGCAGCCTCACAGCACCTTAAAAAAGCCAGGCTGCTTCGCTCAGGAGCATGGAGTGAAGATGACACCCAGAAACGAACAGGCGCTGTAGTGGAAGTGAACGGACAGAGAAAGGAGCACTACAAAGGAAGCCTGGATGGCTCTGGGCAGGGGGAGAGCACCTTGCTGGCTTCTCTGCTGCAGTCTTTCAGCTCTCGGCTGCAGAGTGTCACCTTGTCACAGCACATTTCTAAAAGCCACAAACCGCTTAACAGGGACAGCAGAGAAAGTGCTCCTGCTGATAAGGAAACCTACCAGAGTTACGGCACAGCATCAGGCCGCCTAAAAAGTCTCATGAGGAAAAGCAAGCAACAGAACCATAACACTGTGCCTTACTGTAGGCAGAGCAACCAGAACCGAAGCTCTGATTCTCCTCATTCTTCTCAAAGTTCTGCCCAGCCCACTAGCTCTGAATCCATGTCCTGTACAGAGCGACTCAAGGCTGTTGCCAATATGGTATGGACTAGGTCCAGTCCAGCCCCTTCACCCAAGCCCAGTGTCGCCTGTAGTCAGCTGGCCTTATTGCTGTCCAGCGAGGCTCATCTTCAGCAGTACTCCAGAGAGCAGGCCATAAAAGCACAATTAACCAGCCGATCAGCCAGCGAGAGGCTAGCTGCAATGGCTACTCAACAAACACAGGATAAGAGGCCTCCCAGCATGGGGCAGCCAACAACTGCCCTAGACATGCTAAGCTCCTTAAATATTCAAAACGGAACACTCCCCCCACCAGCGATAAACTCCAGCAAAAAAAGCCCTTCCATTTCCTCACCCTCTACGAGAACCCCCAAAGAGAGACGACCCTTTGACAGACATGGTCGACCACCGCAAAACTGCAGCAGCCTGTTGCTTTTACTTCTGAACAGTCACAACTCCCAGCAGCAGCTCACCAGGAACGGACACCTGGAGAATGACAATGGCATTCTCCCGAACCGGGCCTCCTCCCTGCAGTCTGACAGCGAGTACTCCAACCAGGATAACAGCCTGACCAAAGACAGCAGTGATGCTGAGAGCTTCTCCAGCTGTTCCCCCATCGACCTCTCCATGAAAAGCAGAGCGCCTAGCCAAAACTCTGAGGCCTGCTCTTCCTTAACCCCCTCTGTGGATAAGCTCACAGAGTCTCACATAAACAAATGGAAGCTGGAATCTTCTGTGCCAAAGGTCCGTGAGGTCACAGATCTGGATACCATCCCAGACGTGAAATCCCATGATAAGGTCACTCTAATGCAGTTACTGCTGGACCGCAAAAATAACGAGAAGGTAAACAAAAGTTCAGATAATCCTAGTTTGCGGCCTGATGCAATAATCAGCAGCTTGACTGCAGGCCCGCTTAAACGGATTGGCACACCTGAGGACAGCAGAACACTGAGTCCTCTGGACCCTCAAACAGCTTCCTTCAGCTCGATCTCCCCTTCATACTCCTTCCCTTCACCCCATGCCCAGTCCTGTCCCTTAGATCTGTGTAAGTCTAAAGCTCACTCAAGTGAAAAGTTGCTGGAGCCTCCTTTTAGTGCCAGCAAGCTACTACAGAATCTGGCCCAGAGTGGTATAAAGAACTTGTCACCTTCTCCCCCTCCTTTACACTCTCACAAGCCAACAAGCAGAAGGAAAAGCCCAGAACTTGAGCTTGACAAGCCTCAGGTCCTCTTGGATCGACTTGTTGTTCCACACAAGCGGAACAGAGCCTCCATGCTGGATGGAGGTTCCCCTCCTGCTCTCCCAGCTCACAAATGTGAGCATTCACCCTCTGCATCAACACAGATAGAAGACCTTCTCGAGAAGCGCACAGTACTGCAGCTTCTGCTGGGAACAGCTTCCCAGAAGGAAAGAACCAGTGGGCATAGAGTCTTGGAAGTAACCTCGGGGGGACTGGAGAAACGTCAGATGGGCTCTGTCAACTGTGACAGCTCAAACGGACCTTCTCCGGACCTTAAGATCAAAACCGAGCCAGTAGAGGAAAATCTTTCATCCAATAGCTCTGATGATGGGGTATACCATCAGAGACGATCATCACAACACTCACCCATTGCTGAAGCACAGGACACAAAATCTGAACTATGTCCTACAGAAACAGCTGCTAAATTTGGACTTCTTAGCCAGCTTTTGAAACACCAGACTGCTACCTACCATTCAAACCCACATACCAGGCTCCTCAGGAACTCCATAAAAGAGGAGCAAGTGCATTTTCAGAGCCCCATTCCTAAAAAAAGAAAACTCTGCATTGAGCTAGCAGAGCACCTAAGTAATAAACTCTGTCAACCATCTCGAGATATCACTTGTGACAATCTGGTGTCTGGAACACCTGAGTTTAATGGTAGAAGGCTTGTAAAACCAAAAGAAGAAGAGTTAGTAAGGAGTCCTAGGAGTAAAACCCCTCTCTCCAGAGAAAGCCAAGGCTTCAATGTTCTTAAGCAACTCCTCCTGTCAGAAAACTGTCTGAAAGAGCTATCCCAACCCAGAGGGACCCCAAGTCCCTTCATCCCTCAGGCAAACTCTGCAGCAAATGGAAGCTTAACTCAGTCTGGTTTCCCTCAGGAGTTGTCGAACTTACCGTGGAACCCCTGTTATCTCAATACAAATCCCAAGACAGTACCTGCTTCTGTTGATACCACTGCGGGTTCGCTAGTTTGTGCTAAGGGCTCTCCAAAAGCCAGTCCTAAACCTGTTAAAAATGAACTTGAGGGATTTCCTGGAGAAACTTTTAGCAGAGAGGAGAGATCCAGTCCAGACTCACCCCCTTTAACCAGGTCTAATCCTATTCTTTACTACATGCTTCAGAGGGGAAACGGTCAGCTCAGACCTGAGATCCGGCATCAGGTGGAGCCAGCCCACTGTGTCATGGGTGCAAAAGTGGAGCCGCGTATTGACTATGAGCACAGGATAAACTCTCCAGTCCACAGACAGACTCACAGCTAGAGAAAAGAGAACCTGAATGGCTCTGTGGAAAAATGGTAGATATGAACTGCCAAAGACAGAGAGAAGCTAAAGAATTGTGTGTATGGTCATTTGTCTATAATACATTTTATTTTATTTTTTTCCATTTTAAAGCAAGAACTGAATAAATCTAACCATGGAACATGGTAATTCAGTTTAAAACATTGGCTTTTCAATTATTTAATTTGTACATTTGTTTGATTTTGGTATTTTATTAATGTCATAATGAGATGTCACATGATTCTCCATGATATAATTATTTTATATGCACGTTGGATTTTTTTTTTTTTTTTTTTTGTATGTATTGTATGTATGCTGAGCTAACTTTTTTTCCCCGTACTATGTAAAATGTCCACCACAAAAAGCTTTTCCTTTTTCCACAACTGAAACATTTATGAAGAACATCCTATTACTGTATGTGTATTATTGATGAATCCAGACATGTTACTGTTAATTTCACACTATATTAATTTACAGCCAAATCAGGACCCTTTCCATTTTATTGAGGCAAAGAAAACTATATAGTCTAAGCACAATATTGGATTTGTGGCATTGAAATGTCCAGTTATAAAGTATATTTTCTTACAGCGGAATTTAAAGGAACGTCAGTGTAATCTATCAGGTATCTTTCTTGGAAAACTTGCTGAGGTCAAGAGGGTTTTCACATGCGATCGCAAGGCAACAACATTTACTGGAATGTTCTATAATCGTAGCTTAGTCAGATTTACAGTGCTTTATTTTTCATCAGGAATGAAACTATAGCTTTTATGTGGTGATAATGGCATGACATTTAAAAAAAACTGAATAAACCTGAGTGTCATATTTTTAGCCAATTAAAAGTACCTTTTTACAATTTTGTATAATTTGGTTTTTTTTGGATCTTATCTAAATATCCTGTATGAAGCATTCATGTATTTACGGTGTCGACAAGAATTTGAATATTGAAAGAGAAGATACAGTTTGTCCACCAAAGCCATGATGGGTAATTATGATATTTATGGAATATAAATGTTTCAGGATACTGTGTGAATCAGATGCTCTACTGTGGGAAGGGATTGGAATTCAGTCTGAATCTTTTGTTATTTTCATTTTTTCTTTTTTTTTTTTTTTTTTTTCATGGAGAGGCGCATCACTCGAGTCTTAAACATTATCCAACAAGAAAATTGCAGATTTTATTCCATATTCTCTGTACGATTCATATGTTTTGACAATGATTAGATACATTTATGTACATATTGCTTTTAAGATGACTATTTTGTATTGTTCAAGACAAAAAAAAAGTTTTTAATGTCTTGCATTGTACATAAGAAAACTGTAATAATGTAAATATTGGTACTGGAGGATGACACTTTTCTGCATGTCTATGTTGTGCTAACGATAATCTTTGTTCACATCTACTGCTCTGTCCGAGGCTCTTTGCTGCCTGTAGCATGCACACGCATGGGGAGTCCCTGTATTATGGGGAAATGTCAAGTCTTAAAATAGATGTTTTTATCATGGAGAGATGGGTACTGAAACCATAATCTGTCTGCAAATGCAGTCCATGACTGTTCAAACCTGAGGAAATACGTGCATATTTTTTCCTGAATGGTTTAGTTTGTTCTTGGTTTAAAAAAATAAAATAAAACTAAAAACAACATTGCTTTGTTTAATTTAGAGTCACTCAATGTTGTAGCTCTGCATTGTGAATAACTAAAAAAAAAAAAAAAAAAAAACTTGTTTTCATATACTGTGATGACTGGAGCCTTTTGGTTTTCTTTTGTTCTGTCTTTGGTGTTTATTTGCACTGATCGCGTAATAAAATATTGAAATGCACACAACTGAATGAAGGTTTGTCTTCTTATTTACATACGCAAGGTTACAAAGCTTTTTTAATAAATAACCTTACAGTAACCTTACATTAGGCCAGAGTTTAAATTTTAACCCTTGATATTTGTCGGTTTTACAGATGAACATGAGTTAACCTGTTGAAAACAAGCTTTTATTATGAAGGATTTTTTTCAGCAGTTTAAATTGCTCAGATGTACACAGAGCATCTACAGGCAACTAGATGTGAGACAGGTAAACCAACACTTAACATTATTTGAACTAGCAGCATTCATAATGACAGTCATCTCCGTTTCTTTGCCTCAAAGTCATAAGTGAGCACAATATATAAAAAGACTTTCCAAACTGGTATTTGCGTGACTGCCATTTCTCAACAATGGCAGGAAAGAGATGGTAAGGAGAAATTGGAAAACATTGTTTCATAATCATGGGAAAACAGGTAGTTGGCTTCCATTTTCAAAAGTTTCTTGTCCAACCATTGTGAGAGAAACGCATTGATCTCAATTTTGCACTTCCTTTTGGCCACTTAAATCAAACTTCAGAATAAACATTACGAGACAAAATTGTTGCATTGCATACATATGGATTATAACATTTGCCAAATGTCTGGTAGATGCATTTGTAAGACAAACAAAGTCAACAAAATATCAAGCCTAAAGGCATTTATTTGAAAGAAAAATTACACAAGCACAAATTTTATGAAAAGATATTTCACAAAATAAATTTATTAGGTTTTAAATATAAATAATTGAACTGTATAATATTTGAAGTCATGGCAAAAATAACTCTTTAAGTGAAGTTTCCGAACTTATTTAGGGGCTGATGGAAAAAAAAGATTACAAGTAGTGATTTTACATTTCACTGCATGTTTCCACTTTCAGGTTCTTTTTGAAGGAGAGGCTTTTGTCTGCCTTCCTTCCCTTTCCTTAATCCTCTAATAAGGTTTCTTTTCTTCAACTTCACATAACCTTTCCTTCATGTGAACTTCTCCATCCAGAGATACTTATCATGCTTGAACTGCCAGTAACCCCCGGTTTCCTTTTGGCTTCAAAACAGAGGAGAGGGCAAATGCACAAGTCACACGTCTGAACCGAGGTCAGCGTTTAAACTGCACAAACGGCCGTTTGTCTGTCTCACATCCTCTGATATCCTGGATTGTGCCGGTGGATGGGGAGGTGGCCCAGAAAGCTACTTACAATTTAGCTATAGCCCACTACACAAAGGAAATGGTTTGGTCTTCCAGGAAGACAAAGTACTTGGGTCAGCAAGGTTCAGCAGGTTGAGATGGAGGTTTGGAGCCGCTGTGTGTATTTTCTGCATTGAAGCACGGCCTCCTGAGTCAACGTTTAACCCGAATCCATTGCAATCCACAGCTGCTGGTGTAGAAAACACTCATTCACAGGTGCTTAATTACATCTGTGAGCTGATCTGCTGGAGTGATTCTCACGGGTTCCTGACCAAACTGGTCTTTGACATGGATATAATTGTGTAACATTAATTTTAAGATCTTAAAGAGACAAAGCTTCATCTATCTATCTATCTAAAGGCATTTTTCTGTATGAACACAAACAGCCATTAACTTTGGTAAAATCACTGTAACATATCTTCATCTAGCCTCTTTCTTTAATCGGTGCTGTGTGCTGGAGGTATTCTTTGTTTCCATTGTTTCACCCGCCGTGCTGGATGCTGGTGGAGGTGAGCTTCTTGAAGTCTGTGCCAGAACCTCAGGGGTTGTGACCTTTGTCTCTCTCTCTGACATCTTTAGCTCACTCCCTGTGGTTGATCTGCAGTTGCCCTGCAGCTGTGACCCCCTCCCTCCCATTTCCCAGCAGCCCCCTCTTCAAAGGCCACCAGAAATGTGACAGCTGGCAGAAGAACTTCTCCTTTCATTAAGAGTGCTCACTGAGCCCTGTTGTTGATCGCGGGCAACTGGTGGTGTGTTGACCTCATGCCACAGAGCATAAAAGAGCTTAAAATGGATTCACACTTAACTTATGTTGGAGTTAACATATAATGGGTTAATGGCACAATAAACCCTAGCGCAAAGAAAACATATTTCCTTATATATGAATGATCAATATATGAAATTATATATTGATAACGGTATATTCGAAATTATACAGAATAATACATTGTGTAAATATATTACTATATATTGAATAATACGTAAGGAATTGCCTCTTTCATATATTGAAAAATATGTGACAATATCTCAAAAAATGTATTTACTTATATATCAAAATGTATGTAATTTTATATTAAGTAATACACTTTATAATTTGTATGCATGTGTATTATATAATATATAATTAGCCTCACGTTGTACAATATTAAGTTAAAATATATTAAAATATACAATATAAAGATATAATAAAAAATAGAACATTTTATATATTATATATCACATTTATATCTTTTTGTGATTTGTCTGTCTCTCTATTTCTCTTTTTTTTCAGATTTTTAATAAAACTTTTGTTTTCCTTAAAAGATGGTCTGTGTATGACCAGCTCAAAGTCATGGATTTTCAGTGCAAACATTTCCACAAATCACTTCTAAATGTGAAAGGGTGCTTTAGTTTCAAGCAATCTCACTGAGGCTAGATTGAGATTAGAACTATTGGTACTGAGGGCAAAGGTCAGAGAGTACTGCCGTAACTAATGCATTCTTACAGAATATTGCCGAAGATTCATCTCCACTCTCAAAGTTGAGGAAATTCCCCAGACTGACCCACAACACCTCTGAACTTCATATAAATGTTAAGAGAGCTGAGAGTTAATACAGGTGGAGGTCAGATTTATCTGATTTAGTTTGATTAACACCATGAATTCTACATTGTGAACTCTTCAGGAACATTGCTACAAAACAACACTTTCAGTGTTATGGTGTGCCTTGTTTGAACACATAATTTTTTGAAAAGACTGAAAAGGTGAGTACATAGCTTTTTATCAAACAAGGTCTTAAAAGCAGTACAAACATCCCAACCTCTCATTAGTGACCTCTTGCTGCCTGGGTCAGAGCTTATGCAACGTTACATTGACTGAAAACATGTACATGAGCGCCACCTGCTGGTAGGACACAGGACATATAACTTCTAAGGACTAATACGAATCGATATGAGGATGCACATGAAGCAGCGTGCACACTCTACTTAATTAATTGCTTTAATATTCCGTATGTGAAGGGTCATACTTACACTTTTAAGATACTACTAATAAATAAAAATAGGATAGAAATGCATGTCTGGGCTGTTTTAACTGAAGGAAATTTGCACTGACTGATTTTAAAATATTTCAGTGCCATTAATTTGTCTCAAGATGCAAACCAGTCATGTTTATTTCTAAGGCACGTTTATAAAAACTTCTCAAATGTCCAGATTGAACTATAGCTAAATCCTGGCTTAATCTAAGACCTACTTATATGTCACACTGTTCTTTCTTTTTTTATTTTGTGATTGACAAAAATATGTCATACTGCATACCATATTTAACTGCGTTAATTTTCAGTCTGTGAAGGGTCGTTCTAACAATTTCATAAAACAGAAACAGAAACACACAGTTTCTTCTGTGTGAGAGCTTTCACCTTCTTTTCATGAATGTTACAGAATTTAGAGTCAGCTGACTTTGGCCTGTTTGAATTCAACAGATCACCTGGGCATGTTGTCATATGTGCCAAATGTGTAAAAAGCATTTCAGTTTACCACAGTTTAATAATTATACCCTTAATTCTGTTGGCCAAAAGCAAAGGTTTGTTTGTTTTTTGTTTTTGGATATTAACTCTTACAGTTTTATGAATTATTTTGTGTTTCATTATCGTTTTGAAAAAAAAAAAGATATATATATATATATATATATATATATATATATATATATATATATATATATATATATATATATATATATATATATATATTTGCTGGTTTCCTTTGTGACAACTTACCCCATTCAGTGTAACAGTTTTTATATATGCGTGCACAGGCAATTTTATTTTTGGGAAATAACATCTATTTTTTTTTTTTTTTTTTTTGTCACGCCTTTGTTTATTAGATTTTTATTGCTGTATGGGTACATTGTTTTGTTTTGTTGTGTGCGTGTATGGGTGTGTTTATATCCATCGCTATGACGTCGACGCGCGCGCGCGCGTGTGATTCAGTCCCAGCTAATGGATGTCAGAGATGTGAGAAGTGTTCGTACTCTACGAGTACTCTGCAGCGCCGATGAGTACAGTGTTTTTCTTTTTTTAAACTCTCCCATTTTAAACTACTCTAATCTATGTATGCGCCGTTTTTCCCCTCGAACCTGAGTCCATTTCGTCTGGATCGGAACCGGCCATGACCGTGGAGCAGAATGTCCTGCAGCAGCACTCTCAGAAGGTAACGCGCGCGCAGACATACCCGGTTCGGTCCGGTTCGGCCCAGTTCGGTTCGTCTCGGCTCGGTTCGTTTGGAGTCACAAAGAGGTTTATGGGCGAGTTGAAAGTTCCAGTGGTTCAGTTTGATTGCTGAGGCCTAGTGTTAGCATCACATTAGCCGCGCCTCACGTTTCTGTTTTTGCTATTATTCGCTGGACTGTTTATGCTTACACACATATGCGTTTTAAATCAGTTAAACCGTTTAAAACAATAAAAAAGCAATACATAAAACCGCATAAGCCCGCTAAACTCAACGTTAATCAGTCGCGTTTGTGCTAACAGAACTAAGCTACTAAACTTCCCCATCAAAACGCACTTAAATCTCACTAAATACCCCGCAAAGTCTGAGTGTTCAGAAGTGTTATGGTATCTCATGTAACGTTAGAGTTTATGTTTCGTGTAGCGGGTTTGTTTGTGTTCTGACACCCACACTGCTGCTTCATAAAATGTATTCATACTTTTGTCCTTATGTTTGTAAACATTGGCCGTTTCTTGTTGATTGAACCGTATATTTGTGTGTTTGTCCGTTTATCTGTTAATCCGTTAATCTGTTTTTAAACTTGACATTTTATCTTGTTTTTGTTTATGTCGGTTTCAGTTTCGTCTGTTTGTAAACAGGCTCTTCAGTAGAAGTGTCATTAGGTTTTTTTTTCTCAGTTTTATTAGTTCATAAACATTAGTCTGGTTGATTTGTGTTATTATTTCATTTGTTTGTAAACATCGGGGCTTTCTTTTTCTTTGATTTAAATTTCAACTATTTTTAAACGTTTATATTTTGTTTGTTTTTGTCATTTTAGCTTTTAAATTTAATATCATGTTTGCAAATAGGCTCTTAATGTGTTTGTTTTTTATGGTGTTATTTGTTTGCAAAAATTAGGCTTTTCTTGTTAGTTTTTGTAGATTAAAATGGAATCTGTATGTCTTTTTATGTAGTGGCCGTAAAGTGCTGCTTTGGTTTTAATAGAATAAAGATCTATTTAGTTAAATAGGCAGATAATTTATCAGAGTATTATGCAGTAACTGAAGAAGTGATCTTAATTAAACTGAACAAGTTACAGCAGGTGGTGGGGAATATAAAACTATGTATTTTGCATAAACTGAAAGAGAACAGGCTGGAAGTTTCAGCAGCCCTGATTTGGCTACGAGCTTGTGTTGCTTTATCGTGTTATTATTGAGAAATGTGTGTGACATAGTCCTTCTCAGGGAGGGGTGTGCCACCTTCAGAGGGCTGGGACGTGCACGCTCCGCACATACCACGTTTCATGTCATATCTTGAATATAAAGCATACAATGCATTAAAAGGTCAGTGCAGCATCCGTTAGCCACTGGCTATTAGTTTATGTAATGATGTCACTAACTTAGACTTCTTATGAGACAAGCAGAAGAACATTTGTATAAGATTCGATAGAGCCCAAAAAGCAATGGTTAGACGAGTTGAAACAGATCAGTCATGCTGTATTTCGGTCTAGGGAGGAGTGCTGTTCCTCCCTCTTCAGCCTGGCACAGTTTGTGTTTGACTCATGCCGTTCCTGATTGCAGCCAGGACTGAGATAAAGGGCCAGTACTCTCGGTTTCCCAGCCAGAGGTGTGAGATGTTGTTCTGTTTGCTCCTGAGTGGTGCTGGTGACAGCAACCAGTTGGATCCTGGTCTTGCAGAGCCGGACTTTTAACTTTTAATCAATTTGGCAGCTTATTCTGCCAAAAGAACCCACTTAGACAGGAAGAGACATGTAAAATGACCAAAACAGTTTGTCTTGTTTTTAAATGTGACATTTAGAAGTGGGTAAATTTGAGAACAAACAGGTGTGCTCATGGATATTATATTTATCTCCCCTGGGACATTGAAATGATTTACAATTTTAAGTAAATAAAAATAAAGAACTAAAAATTATATTTAAGTATCACAACATTAGAATGTGCAGTTCCTTTATTTTTATATATTTTATTGTTTTGGATTTTGTCAGTGTCGGATGTTTAAAAATGTGTTTCTCTTGTTGTGTTTTTCTCACAGCACCAGCAGACATTACTGAACCAGCTGAGGGAAGTTACTGGAACTACAGATGTTCAGCTGTTACAGCAGGCACTGCAGGTGAACCATCTGTTTCATTAACTCACTAACTAGTATAGTATGGCTCGTATGTTTTATTAGCAATAGATTTGGTAGATGCAAAGTTGATGTTATTTGCACAAAGACAAGTAGTTTCTTAGTGCATGCAATGAAAGGTGTTCGAACATCTGTATTTGTGTCCAGGTTAGTAACGGTGACCTAGCCGAGGCAGTGGCCTTTCTCACTGAGAAGAATGCCAAGGTCCCACAGCAAGATGAAGCCACCTATTACCAGACGGCCCAAATCACCAATGATAGATACATCAGCGTGGGCAGCCAGGCTGACACGAGTACGTATTTAAATCTCAGAACAATGATGGGCCGGAATCCAGGGGATGGTTACACTGCTCTGTGGTGCAGTACAATGAAATGCCATGGCGCAAATTCAATCTGAATGAAGAACCAGCTGTAAATGCTCTGTTCCTGACAGCAAAATGATTTCTTTGCTTTAGATTTCAGTCTGTACTTTAGTGCCTGAACTTAATGAGGTTGATCGTAGGATTGATTCATTAACTGCAAGAATAAATAAGCACTGCTTTGTCAAACCAGAGAATTAATATTTATTCCACACGCCCTGCTGAAAAAAAAGAGATGAGATATCATGTAACTAATAACAGTGGGAGTTCTGGCAGCTCTCTTATAAAAACATGCACGTCATCTCAGAGAGCCAGACCTTTTAAAGAGCCGACCTGCCACTCCTCCCAGCTTGCTTCAGATGATGATGAAACAATCTCTTGTCCTACTGCTGAGAGAATGCTGATGGAGGGAATATTAGTTTGGCATGCTGCCTCATGTTTTTATTTAAACTCATGACATGCGCTTAAGAGATATTCAAGATTTTCTCCATCACTGTGACAGTGTTATAACCTCTAGACCAGGCCGATTTATTGGATGATATTTAACAATTTAGACATTCTTGATATTAGCTGTTTGAACACAAAATTGTTAAAAATCTAGTGACTGCCTCATCAATTATTAGATTTTCAAATAGTTATGAGTGAATATTGCTTAAATACTGTGTAAAAAAAATGTTCATTTAATTGTGAAGCATGTAATATTTTAAATTAATTTTTCTCCTATCCCAATTTTATGTGGAAACAAGTCAAATTTATTTACATAAATAAACAAATATATAAACAAATAAAAAAAACACACACTCATCATTTGCTAGTAACCCACTTTGTTTACTTTCAGTGTTCCTATGATTGTTTCAGATGTAATTGATCTCACTGGAGATGATAAAGATGACCTTCAGCGGGCCATCGCTCTCAGTCTGGAGGAGTCAAACAGGGCCTTCAGGGAGACGGGCATCACTGATGAAGAGCAGGCTATCAGCAGGTGGGGTTTAAACTGTACTTTTAACTTTTATCCTGCTGAATATTTTGTATTATTGTAGATTTTAGTACAGAAAAGTGTAAACAGACAGGAGTAAAGTTGGTGTCTGTGTGCTTCAGAGTCCTGGAGGCCAGCATTGCTGAGAACAAGGCCAGCCTGAAGCGCACGCACACAGAAGTATGGAGCGATTCACCCAACCCTCACGACAGGAAGAGGCAGGATAACTGTCCCGTAGGGCTGAAGAACGTGGGGAACACGTGCTGGTTCAGTGCAGTTATACAGGTCCGTGTCAGCCGCTGTGATTGCTTTACAATTGGAAACACATTTGCTTACTTAATGAACTGAAAAACAGCAAATGACAGTTTAATTAATTAATTTGAATTGTGTCTTATTTGATTACGGTAGTCCCACGTGTGTTGCAGATCTGAATGAAGTCGAGTGGCCTTGTATTGCAGTTACTAATGCAGAGATACTGCTGTATCAGTGCTGTTAATTGCATCAGTATATTTAATTCAGAGAAGATGAAATGGAACATGTGCATCTAGATTTTGTTGGATCAAGTTTAGAGCTCTGGAGTAGATGAAATATGCCAAGAAACTATATATTAAACAATGTTCAAACATTTATTTATTTATTTTTTCCTGAAAGAAATTAATTTTTAACTTTTATTCAGCAAGGTTACCTCAAATGTAAAAAATAAGCTTACAAAAATGTCAAACTTTCAAAAAAATTCAACTTGAACATTCTGTTCATCAAAGAATAGAAAGAAACGAAGAAATGTTTCTTAAGCAGAAAATCAGCATATTAGAATAATTTCTGAAAGATCATGTGACTCTGAAGACTAGAGTAATGGCTGCTAAATATCAACTTTGCCATCACAGGAAATAATTTTAAGTTTAATACATTTTTATTTTTTTTTGTATCGAATAAATGCTGCTTTGGTGAACAAAAGAGACTTCTAAAAAAAACAAAAAAATCTTACCGACCTCAAACTTTTGAACTGTGTGTATATATACAGGGTGTTTAAAAATATAAAATAACCACTTTCGGCACAGTCAAAATTATGCGTGATTATATTGTTTTCTCTGTTAACAGCTCAAAAATGACACAAAGTGGTGAAATTGCTTTATTTGGCCTTAAGTGTCTTAATTGCTTTTATACGACGCTGGTAATTGCAATTGCAAATGTATGATTGTTTATTATTTTATTCATTTGTTATTACATTTAATATTGGTTATTACTGTAATTATTTATTACTACACAACGACTATTTGATTGCATTTATTGGCTTTTTAAAACAACTTTGAAGGTGACTTCAGGTTCTACTGAGGCCTGATTATTTGTATCTGTTATACGATGTCAGAACATGAACCATGTTGATAGTTGAGTAATGATCGCTGAGTACTGTCACATGCTGTTTACCTCCTGTGTGTAACCTGACGCCTGAAGAAGCCCCCGCTCATGTAAGAACAGCAGCTGCTCTGACACTCACAGCTCTGTGGATTTATAGATCTGGACAAGGAGACACTAAATGTGTGAATCTGTCACCAAAAACAATCCGTCAGTCATTCACACAATGATATTGGAGTGACACTTCAACTAAGCGTGAGAAAAATGCCAAATGCTTTTAGGGGGAAACACATGCAGTCTTTTTATTTTGTCTAATGAATGATCTCAAGGTTGTGTTAATATTAGAGCTGGCACACACTAATCTCAAATACTGATATTTATCTTTTTATCTATGTATTTCAGTCTCTTTTTAACCTGCTGGAGTTCCAGAGGCTGGTGTTGCATTATTCGCCCCCTGCACGGATGCAGGACTTGCCCCGCAATCAGAAGGTGAGATTGCCGCCTGATACCCAGCTCACATGCCATAAGAGCTTCCATTTCTCACCGAGACACACTTCCAGCAACTGTGACCTTGTTTGAGCCTCAGTTGCATGCTGTGACATTATCGTACTGTTACAAGCACTGGTTTTCACCCAACTGACTGGCCTGTGACCAGATGAGCTGAAGCAGAGGAAGGACTTTTTCAAGGTCCCTATATTCTAGCTGTTAAACTGTCACACCGGCTTTTCCGGACTACGTTTGAAAGTAAAAGAAGTAGTGGACAGTGTCTGGCTCAGCAGGCTAGCTGCTGTCTGTGTGATTTCTTTCTTCAGCATGTTCCTCTGGAGACCCTGAGCCTGTGAACAGGGTCAGCAGACATCGCCACTAATCTGAGCTTAACCTCATCCACTGATAGAAGACCACAGAGCCCTGAATTCATCCTTTTCGCTCTCTTTATTGCTTGTTTTCTTGCATCTGCTGAGCTCTTGCTAGACTTTAATCTATTATCAATTAAAAGTGTCCTCCAAAGAAGAAAATCCAGATGATCTGGTGAAGGTTTTTGACCCCTGTATGACATTGAAATATTTGTAAGACAAAGATATCCTTACTTGAAAGCAGACAGACCTAACTAATCAACTCTAATCATCCAAATCTACTAAACAATTCACCATCATACCCTATATCAGTGTATGTTAAGTTAACATACAACATCCCAAAACCATTGATTCATTTAACATTTTTATGCATTCAGCTCACATTTTATATAAGTTATGTACTCCTTGGGAATCAAACCCATGACCTCAAACCCATGATGTTGCTGGAGCTAAGCTCTGCTGTTTGAACTGCAGAAACACTTCATATGCTGTTAAGTTTTTAAATTGGTCTCCATTTGCGTTCCCATAGGAGCACAGGAACCTGCCCTTCATGCAAGAGCTGAGGCATCTCTTTTCTTTGTTGGTGGGTTCCAAGCGAAAGTATGTGGACCCGTCCAGCGCCGTGGAGATCCTCAAGGATGCCTTTAAGTCCAGTGAATCTCAGCAGGTAAGTTTCTGTAATTTACATACAGTATATAGTCTTAAAGGGACAGTACACCTTAAAGTCTTAGAAATGTTACAGTAGTATCAAAAAGCGTGTTTCATTCCAAAGATCACTGAATGGGTAAAATAGTAATTTAAAATGAAATTAGGACTTTTTGGGTGCAATATAAAAAGTAGACTCATAAGTGAGCTTCAGGGAAAAATTGAGACCAGTTAAAACAAGAATACATTTGTTCAGGATTTGAACTGGTGTGTTTGTTTGTACAGCAGGATGTGAGTGAGTTCACCCATAAACTCTTGGACTGGCTAGAGGACGCGTTTCAGATAAAGGCAGAGGAGGACAGGTAAGACCATATACGTCCCACCAGAATATCTGATGACCATCACTTGCTTTCACAGTTTTCCACTGTATCTCTGTGATCCTGTCATATCAGTCAGAATGATGTATGACTGTACCACAAATTCAGCTGGAACAGACATTAATGATGATTAATGTGGTACATTAACCTAAATGACTTCAATTAGCACCGTTAAATTCCTGCTGAAGACAGTCCTCGTGACTCCTGCCACCAAAGGACACAGACTCCTGTTGTTCAGAACATTTCCAGCCCCCTGTGACTCCATGTTTGCTCTTGTTCTACACAGAGAAGGAGAGAAGCCAAAGAACCCGATGGTTGACCTGTTTTATGGCCGTTTTCTGGCTGTTGGTGTCCTGGAAGGTGACTATTCATCAGCTGTATGAGCCCTCTCTCCTAGTTAATGAAAAGTGACCTTGTGTTAATGTAATGTGGAGAACCCACGTTCTAAATTAATGTAATTCTCATTGATGTGTGAGTGGTTTTGGGC
This sequence comes from allo-octoploid hybrid of Carassius auratus x Cyprinus carpio, assembly GCA_024542945.1. Lineage (NCBI taxonomy): Eukaryota > Metazoa > Chordata > Actinopteri > Cypriniformes > allo-octoploid hybrid of Carassius auratus x Cyprinus carpio. The sequence goes on along the minus strand of CM045024.1, from coordinate 14,648,562 downwards.
TTATTAAACATGACAGCACTTGATCATAGCTGGTTACATACAGACTGTATAGTTAATGAACTTTTTACCTTGTGAAGATGTTCAGATCTTAAGACTTCTTGCATGTCACTTGTTTTGATGGCTTTTGAGTACTTGGCTTTTGTGTGTGTTTTTACAGGAAAGAAATTTGAAAACACTGAGATGTTTGGACAGTACCCTCTGCAGGTGAACGGCTTCAAAGATCTGCACGAGTGTTTAGAGGCAGCCATGATAGAGGGAGAAATCGAGTCTTTGCATTCTGCCGAGAACTCTGCCAAATCAGGGCAAGAGGTTTGTAGAGAGGTTGTCTCTCTCTTTTTTTTTTTTTTACTTTTTTTTTCTATCCCAGTGCACCACAATATGCTCAAACATTTTAAACTGTTCCCTTTTCTAAGATATTCCTTCTGTTTGCTGTCCAATCACAATCTTTGAGGTGCAAGAAAAAAAAAACATGACCTCTGACCGAGATGTTACATAATGGCTTTTCAGTCATCAGTGCCGCCCTGGGCAGATCCCTTTGCAGCTGCTTCCTGCTAATTACTTCAGCTGAGTGCAAATAAAGAAGGAGATTCTCTGGTGTGCATTATTCTCAGCACCAGCAGGCTGGGATGTTAATGAAAGCCCAGCACATCGTGTCTCTCTCAGGGCTCAGATTGTGATCAGGTCACCAGTGTTCATTCCAGCATGGGAGGCGGAGTTGGGATGGCTCACATGGATGGGCTTTTCACGGAGCATGCTGGAGTTCAAATACTGCTAAACACAGATTTCTGGAAAATACATTTATTTGTTTGTCTAACTTTCATTGTTGACATGTATAAGCAAAAAAGACATTGGCTTTAGTGTTATATGTTAATTATTGGTGTGTTTTTTTTCTAGCACTGGTTCACAGAACTCCCACCGGTTTTGACCTTTGAACTGTCTAGGTTTGAGTTTAATCAAACCTTAGGCCGACCTGAGAAGATTCACAACAAGCTAGAGTTTCCCTCCATGCTGTACATGGACAGGTTAGTGCTGTTTTTTTATTAATTTTCAAACTTTTTTATTTTTTTTATGTTTAAATGTTTTCAAAATTACTTTTGTCTGTGTTTTTGAATGTTTTGTAAAATGTGTGAAAATCTCACATTGTCTTGCATCATTCCCCAGTCCTAATCCAACCAACATCAATGGTGTCATTGTAATATTTGCTTAATTTTTTTTCTTGGATTTATAGGCATACTGAATTGTGATTAGCTCTTTCTTTCTTGTATTTATTGTGCCTTGTTTTTCTGTATTTGAGATCACTGGTACAACAATTTTTTTTTTGTACCAGTGATCTGGACTTTAAAGTGGACTCAAAAATTTTTTTTTTGTTTGTTTTTGTTTTTTGCTTCATCAAATGATAAAGATCCTGTATATGCAACACAAAATACTTCCAGTTTTCAGTGAAACTGCATGTTGTGTGATGATTCCAGGTACATGGACAGGAACAGAGACATCACACGGATAAAACGAGAAGAGATCAGAAGACTAAAGGAGCACCTGACCGTTCTCCAGCAGCGACTTGAGAGGTTTGTTAACTCTATTTAGCCTCTGCCCTGATCTAGAGGGAACTTGCTGTTAACTTGCATAGCAGGAAAATTCCAGCTTTCAACATGAAAGCTGCTTTTATATTGCTAATGGAAAGATGAAAGTCACATGCTGAGTTTTGGCTGAAATTTTCCTGAAGAATGAGTAAGAGGATACTGACTGACTTTCTGTTTCATATTTCTGCTGTTGGTTATAGAAAACTAACCCTTTTCTCATTTGAAATCCATTTCTTAAAATGTTCCCTGTGACAGGTATCTGAGCTATGGCTCTGGACCCAAGCGGTTTCCTCTGGCCGATGTTCTTCAGTATGCCATGGAATTTGCGTCCAGCAAGCCTGTGTGCACGTCGCCTGTGGAGGACATTAATACAACAGCACCACCTGGTGGCACGACTGCACAGCTGCCACCTCCTGCAAGGCAAGTTTTTTCACCTGCTCCAAGCCTGAACATTTATTTGGAATAGCTCTTTTTTTTTTTTTTCCCTCTAATACATTTGTGAGATATTAAAGTGTTTTTCTGCATGGACTTCAGCACAGGGGAGCAGCCGGATACATCTGTCCCAGCCGAGGGTTCCGGCTCTGGTCCACAGGCCCAGCAACAGCAGCGGGTTTCGATCCATAAACCGTTCACTCAGTCTCGTGTGCCCCCAGATCTACCCATGCACCCCGCCCCACGGCACATCACAGAGGAGGAGCTGCGGGTGCTGGAGGGCTGTCTGCACCGCTGGAGGAGTGAGGTGGAGAACGACACCAGGGGTACAAACACGCATGCATGCAAACACATGCTTATACTTCTTTGGGCTTTGTATATTTACATTTCTGTAAATGTGTAGCAATTTTTCTGTCTGGTTTGTGTCAGATCTGCAGGCCAGTATATCTAGAATCCACAGAACCATCGAGCTTATGTATTCTGACAAGTCCATGATGCAGGTGAGAAGCTTTTTGAGATCACAGATAGTTTTCAAACCATCTCGGAAATTGCCACAGAATGAGTTCATTTTATTTATGATGATGCGTTTCAGGTACCATACCGGCTGCATGCTGTTTTGGTCCATGAGGGTCAGGCTAATGCAGGACACTACTGGGCGTACATCTTCGACCCACATCAACAGCGATGGATGAAATACAATGACATTTCTGTGACAAAGTCATCCTGGGAAGAGCTGGTGCGAGACTCGTTCGGTGGATATCGCAATGCCAGTGCATACTGCCTCATGTACATTGATGATAAAAAGCCATTTCTTATTGAAGGTAACCTAATCTGCATATGCAAAGTTACTCATTTATTAGTCTCTTATGAGTTATCAACACAGGTAATGAGCTGAGTAGTGAAATCTAAAAGCTTCTATTTTCCATTCAAATATAAAATGGAATCGGTCAGTTTATTAATTTAAAAATAAAAATGTAAATAAATGTATTTTCAAATGGCAAAATAAGTAATATGTTTAAAACGGCATATTTAACAATTTATTATTTTAAAAATTACTAAAAATGCAATTTAAAGCACAAAACATTTTATTAATGTGTTATTTTATTGTTACAACCCAGATTTAAAGTGCTTTTATTTGTCAGTTTGCAAACTTGTCTTATTTAACTATATTTTGAACAACTTGGAAGTGTGTGTATTTCTTTGACAAATTGAAAAATTATTTATTTAAATTTTTTAATTAATAAATTAATTCTTTATTTTTTAGTGACACTCCAATTCCTCCATAATTTATGTATCTATATTTATCTGTATTTTTAGAGATTTGCTAAATATGACAACCTCCTATTCAGGGTGTTTTCAAAGAAGTAATGTTTTTTTTGTAATCAAAATTTTCGGTGTAGGGATCTGTTTCAAACTGTCTGTCGTAATCATAATTGGCTTTATTTAAAACAAATAGCAGGTAAGATGTGTTCACATTTCGATCCATATGTGTGTGTGAAATGGCTCTGACCTTCTGTGTGTCTCAGAGGAGTTTGATAAAGAGACAGGGCAGATGCTCAGTGGCTTGGACAAGCTCCCTCCTGATCTAAAGGAGTATGTGGAGGCAGATAACAAGCTCTTTGAGAGAGAGATGGAGGAGTGGGACGCTCTACAAGCGCGCAAACTCCAGCAGGAGAAACTGGCACTGGCTGCCGCCAGTGTGGCCGCCCAACCCATGAGCACTGAACCCTGCCCTCCAGACAACACAGGTGAGCCTTTCACATGTCTGAATCTGTGGCCATATCATCTAAAACAACTGTCCTTAACTCATGGAAACTCACTCTCTGCTCCCTCAACAGCCTCTCAGCATGACCCAGAGTACATGGAGCAGCAGTCGCCCACCGGAGACTCCAAACACCTGCAGGAGGACACCGAGAGAGCCATCAGTAAAGCTGCAGCTGAGCATGATGAGAAGAGTCCAGAGGCCCTGCTCAACACAGTAAGACATACATAAACACTTGATGAACAAGGTCTGAGTCCTTCAGACGGTTCTGGAGACCAAAACACTCTTTAAAGGGTGCGTTTAGAAAGTTCTGTAGTTGGATGTTGGGCAAACTTTCATGTCTACAAATGAGAAGAAATGCCAGTAGGTTTAAATTGTGTCTATTTCTTTTTTAGGAAGTGAAATATGTGTTAGTTTTCATGTCACACTGTTCATGCTTTTTTCATCTGTCTTAGAAACACACCGGACTTTGGGTATTTGGTTCTGATCAATCAGATATCCAAAAATAAAAAGCACTTTATCTATGTTGTTGTATTTGCGCTTTGCTTCATCCATCAGAATAATGTGCATTTTTTTACAAATGATTATGCAGTTATTTTTTCATTATGTAGATAAGGTACTTCATTCATTATATTACTCATTAGCCACTGTAGATGGAGAAGTGTGTGTTGCTTTAGCTGATCTATTTTTTTTATAGGTGCAATTTAGTTCTGTTTAAGGACAGAAAACAAAATTTGCAAAACAATTAGTATGTGTAGAGTTTTGCAACTCATTTGGAACTCATTAATTGTAATAAAATATGTTCAGTAAAAGTTTAATTAAATATATTTAATAGTGTTTTTTTTTGGTGGAACAGATTGAGTTCTGATTAATTTGTGTTGGGTTTGGCAATTAATTTGTAATTCATCAATAATTATAATTTAAATGATATTTAAAACAATAATTAAATATTTTTTAGGTGAAACATTCAGTTTTAAGGAGAGAAAATAGTAATTTGTAAAAATAATTTGTATGTGTTGTGTTCAGCATTTCATTTGCAATTCATCAATAATTATATTTAAAATATATTAATTAAAAGAGTACATGGACATACTACTGCCCATGTATTTTCTCCTATCCCAGTTTAATATAAAAAGACAGCTATAAGTGATTCATAAGACGGAGGTACATTTATCATCTGTCATCGAGCTTGTCTCATTTCAAACAAGTGAAAATGAGAGCAGCAATAGTTAGATTTCCCTAAAAAAGCAAAACGGTTTGGGGTGGAGCTATTTGTTTGTTCAGCCAATCAGAAACATCCCAACTGAAATTGGTGACACTGGTGGCAGATAGTACCAAATCTGGTTCATAACAAACCAGGACAGTTTTATCCATGATCTATATAATAGAGAGAATAATAATAATGAATGAATGAATAAATAAAAAGATTAACTGGATTAATTTACCCACATGGACATGCTCTCTCAGTTCATCTAGCCCGCTTTCTTTTTTGGCAAGCTTTTTTTTTTTCTCTCTCTTTCTGTCTCTCTTAGTCTCAGTCATCACATCCCGACAGCGAGGTGACCTCTGACCCCTGTCCTCCCCTTGACCCTGAGCAGGACGACTCCGCCTCCTCTCCGCCCGCACCTCAGCGGGTGGTGGAGGTGGCCATTCCTAATGTAGGAACGTTTGTCATTCAGACGAAGGAGGGAGGTTATGATGATGAGGTAGAGTCCCAGAAGGCGTTCAATAATGAGCGTGCAGCCCTAAATCTCCCAGCATCCCTTTCACAACCTGCCAAACATGCCAAACCCATTTCAGATTAACATTATATGCAAGTTACTCCCAGTGGACTCCCAAACTACTAACATTGCCCCCAGTAAAACATTACAAAATAGGAAACATTCTGTTGTGCCTCACTTATTTTTCCTTCATGAAGCATGTAGCGCAAGCTTAAGATCATAGTGTTATTTTCACTTTAATTTACTGTCTACACAGCTCACTATGGTGTTCATTACTTATTTAAAGAAGCAAAAGACACAGTAACCTGCATGATGATCCTGTTTTGAATGTTTAATCATCTTTAATGCTGTGGGCATGACATCGAATTAGCTTTTCAATTCAAAGCTAATTCGTTTACTTCAATGGGTTGGCTTGAGTTCATTCGCTGGTGGCTGAGCTGTGGTGTGATTGGCATGTGGACTGGCCAATGAGAGTTTTGGAGGAGTAGCCGGTGTAGTAATATCCTTCCCTCCTTGGGCAGGCGATGATGACCCCAAACATGCAGGGTGTCATAATGGCCATTGGCAAATCCAGGAGTGTTTATGACAAGTGTGGGCCTGAAGCAGCGTTCTTCAAGGTACATGACCTGCTGCATGCCACACCCCCTGTGCATCACATTAGCTCTTTGACCACACCTCCTCCCCTGCGCATCTCATTATCTCTGTTAGCTCGCTATTTACACTGCAGGCAGTGAAAACCCTCTGCATCCTGTTTTATTATGCAGTTAATGTTCTTTATTCATTATATTATTTATTATCCACTGTAAATAGAGATGTGTGTATAAAGTTTGTTGACACCTAAGATTGGATCGATATCAGCCTCTAGTTATTTGGTATCAATAGTGATGAAACAATTATTGCTGTCAATATAAAATTCAATGTCAGTAATTTGTATTTATTTATTTGTTTATTGTAGGTGAGAAAAACTAAATATTAATTTGTAAAATAATTTCTATATTTTGGGCGTTGACAGTTCATTTGTAAATCATCAATTATAATGTCATTTAAAAGAATGAAATTATATGTAATTTAATTTTTGTAGATGAAACAGAATAAACAAAATAGTGATTTCTAAAATAATTTATATGTGTTGGGTTTGACAATTCATTTGTAATTAATCAATAATTATAATTGTATGTACGTGTGTGTGTGTGTGTGTGTGTTTGTGTGTGTGTGTCTATATACAGTGCACAGCATAAATGAGTACACCCCCTCTAAAACTTAACAAATTCAGCAATTACTCTTTACTTAGAAGACATGTTAGGGTTTTCTATAGATATAATTGTCCAACAAGCCTGCTTGATCAATTACCAAAGAAGAATGCCAAAATTATTCAGCAAACTAAGATTTTCTTACACCCTCCTGAAAGTTACTAAATAATAAAAAACAAAGTGTATAGGTTTAAGGCTATTTTTGATCAACAGGTAAGTATATTGAACCAACACTTTTAAATATAAGTAATTTCCTGGCATTTAAAAGTGTTATATAGCCCACCGAATCATACTCAGAATTAATGCTGGCAGCAGTGGAAGCACTTGAGAGAGAACTGCCAGGTGACTCATTTCTTAGCATAAAAGAGGACAATGCTACAAGAGGAATACCAAATTTTTGTTCAAGTGTGAAAATATAGCAGAAGTAGCACCGACATTCAAAAACAATGGAATTGTGCAAGGCTTCTGAAATATTCAGGTCTTCACTTAAAGTTTTCATTTAATGATTTTTGCTAGAAAAAGAGCAGGAGAAATAATAAGTGTCTCAGAGCCTGCAAAAGCTATGAAAAGAGTGGCACTTTATCTCACAGAGTGTGTCGCAGCCTGCAGAAGTGACATGCATGCTTGTTGTCATCACTAGAATTACCTACTGTAGCAAAGCAAAATGAACTCATTTAACCTCTTCCAAGGCACATATTTACAAAATAGAGACTTCTGGAAATCCATACTCTGGTCTCAAGAGACCAAGTCAATAATTTCGGATCTAAAAGCATCCAAAATGTTCTGGTGTTGCTAGAGGAGGAGTAGAGTGAGAAGTGCTTGGTACCCACAGTGACGTTCAGTGGTAGTACAGTTTTATATAGGGATGAATGAGTGCTGAAGGTGTGCTTCATCAATGCTGGCATGAATTCACACACTACTGTGTGTGGTAATACAAAAACCTGAAACAGAAGATGCTACCCTCCCCTCATTCCCTGCATTGTTGGGCATTTTTTCAGCATGACAGTGAATATATGCATACTCCCAAGGTGAGAATCCTTCAGTGGAGATTGAGTTCACTCAATCTTAAAGGGATAGTTCACCCAAAAATGAAAATTTGATGTTTATCTGCTTACCCCCAGGGCATCCAAGATGTCGGTGACTTTGTTTCTTCAGTAGAACCGAAACGAAGATTTTTAACACAAACCATTGCAGTCTGTCAGTCTTATAATGGAAGTGCATGGGAATCACGGCTAAAACATACAATAAAACAAACAAACAAAAAAACATACACAAACAAAACCTAATTAAACCCTGCGGCTCGTGACGGTGCATTGATGTGTAAAGACACAAAACGATCGGTCTGTGCAAGAAACTGAACGGTATTTATATAGTTTTTTTTTTACTTCTGATTCACACAATGTCTGAACTGTTAGAACTCTCCTGAGCGTGTTTGTGTTCTACTGAAGAAACAAAGTCACCTACATCTTGGATGCCCTGTGGGTAAGCAGATAAACATCAAATTTTCATTTTTGGGTGAACTATCCCTTTATCGCTCTTGAGCATTTAAGGAGATCGGCCAGGAGTTAAACAGCACAGATGTGAAAATTTGTCATGAACTTGTACACTCAGTGCCAAGAAGGGCCAGAGCAGTAGCCTTTAAGTTCTGGAGAACATACTAAGTACTAGAATATTATACATTTTCTGAATTAAATCACGGGTGTACTCATTTCTGCAATCCTTCATTTAAACAAAATTGGCTAATTTACTTATCTTACAGAAAATATTGGCATATATTTTGTTGTTTTTATTAAGTATATGTTTAATACGCGTTATTATTCCAATCTTTCCATGAATTATATTAGTGATTATTAAGAAAATACATCTTTTACATTTATTCAGAGGGGGTGTACTCATTTATGCTGTGCACTGTATATATGTGTGTGTGTGTGTGTGTGTGTGTGTGTGTGTGTGTGTGTGTGTGTGTATATATATATTTAAAACATTCCCCCTGCACCTTTCGGATCAGGTATTGAAACTTTTCAAAATGATGTTGAGATACCACAGATTTTCTTTTTTAATCGTTGTATGTGCAGCCCTTCTGTCACCATCTGCTGTCAGTTACATGTAATTGCTGCTGTGTGTTATAAAGGGTTTTTGTTTAATAAACTAGCATGGGTTTTGGTATCTTAGGCTGTGCTGTATTGTTTACTTCAGTCACACAACATGACAAAAAACGTTGAGTACTAATTAAAACGTTAAAGATGACTCCATTAAATCATTTAAAACAGCAAGTGATAACTGAATATTGTGTGTTGTCTGTTAGACTTTTTAACATTCTGTCAAGGGTCTACAGGTGAAAAATATTATTTCGGCTATTTGTGGCACATATTAATGAAGCAAATAAACTTAAACTTAATTGTTTCATTGGCAGATCTCTATAGGCCTCTGTTTTGTGTCTTCACGTGTTGTCCAGCTGTGCATTTTCACTCTGCACGCAGGCTGTTATTTCTACAAGTAAAGATGTTTAAATCACATCACATACATTACAATCACATGCACCAAATCATTACTTTTTTGTATTTTCTGCTGTAGATGGAAAGATTTGATTATTTTCTTGCTCATTTGCATTTTTAATCCATCTAAATAAACACATCCATCTCTGCATATCTCTAACACTCGTTATTTCTTTCCCACTGTCTCTCGACCTCTTTCTATCTCTAACAGGCATTAAAAGTAGAGTACACTCGTTTACTGAGGTTGGCTCAGGAGGACACGCCCCCTGAGAGAGACTACCGACTGCAGCATGTCATTGTTTACTTCATTCACAACCAGGCACCCAAAAAGATTGTGGAGAGAACTCTGCTCACGCAGTTCGCCGACAGAAACCTTGGCTTTGATGAGAGGTATGAGTCATATGAATCTTTATTTTAATGTTTTTTTTTATTATTCTTTCGTTTCATTTTTTAAAATAAAATGTCATTTAATGTTATATTTTTTTATTATTTTTTATTTCTACAAACTGCAAAGCATCTCTCTAAAAAGCAAGTGCAAAATAAAATTACTGCTTTTTTATTTTATTTTTAAATAAATTTGTAATTATTTAAAGACACACTTGTATGGATGTCATTATATATATATATATATATATATGATAATGCCCAGCTGCATTTATTTTACAGGGTTCCCATCATAGAAAGCCTGGAAACATTAGGCAGTTTTAAAATGGGATTTCTAGGCCTGTAAAACTAATGGAAATGTTCACATGTGGAAAAAATTCACATGAATGATTTTGTTGATTTTGATCCACGTTTTTTTTTTTTTAGTTATGCTCCACTCTAAAATATTTTGGCAGCTAGAAAGTTTTAAAAATACAGTAAAACAACTGTAAAAAATCTAAAATTCATATTTCATATATATATATATATATATATATATATTTAATTTTTTTTATTTTTTTGCTGAAATGTCCAAATACGTTTTGGGACAACTGTATTTTTTAACAAGCTTTCCAACAAGTTTGGCTCTGAAATACTCTTTAACTTCACTTATTTATGGCATTTTATATTATACAGTTAGTTGAGCATCAAATTGACAGATATGAAAAACAAGCATTAGCCACACACAATGCCGTAGTTTGACAGGACCACCTCACTGATAACTGATTGATTTTAGAAGAGCCTCCCAGACTGACACAGACAGTGATTATCAGCTCGTTACAGCAGTCGCTGCTGTTTCTGATCTTTGTGTTACCAAACAGCTTCCTGTTTGCACGCCTGAAAGGCTTGTGTCTCGCTACACAGTCTCGTGTGTCTCCAGAGCAGACTGCACTCTCCAGTGTGGAGCGTGATCCATATTCATAAGCAAATTGATTTCTTTCTCTTCTATTTTGAGCGAGGTAATTAGATTGATGTGAGCGTGGCCCCAGATGTGACGCTCTCTTTCCATTTTGTTTTGGGTAATAAAGTATGATTCATGGCCAGAGGACGCAGCTCGTTCCTGAGAGCATCTCATGAGTCACGCCTGAGTTCTAATGTGACGGCCCTGTTCTTCCCTGCAGGTGTAAGAGTATCATGAAGGTGGCACGTGCTAAACTGGAGCTCATTATGCCTGACGAGGTAAACATGGAGGAATACGAGGTGAGCGAAGTGTTTCTTATTCAGGTTTGGCAGCTGTTTGAAATTGAATTGTGAATGAGAATCAGTTTGTGAATTACTGAGGTTGGAAACAGGATGCAGATTCGTCATTTGAATTATGTATTTGGGTTTTGTCGCAAAAACTAAAAGACTTCTTTAAAATTGCAATTTAGTGAATTTAATCTTCCTGTTGTTTCAATTAAAATTCAGCTTCCAGTGGGGCATGACCATTTCAATTAAAAGTAATTATTATGAAAAAAATATACAGTATATAATCATAATTCTGTGTATAGATGGATGGATAGAATACAAAATTCTTTATTACCAAGTCAATATTCAAATGAATATACTAAAAATAATTTTTTAGATAACCTATTCAGAAGGTCTCCCTTTCTTTTTTTTTTCTTCCTGATATAATCAATTTTGGCACCTTTAGCAGGAGATTGTATTTCTTTAAGCAAAAGCGAAGAATTGGATTTCCTAAAATACTTTACAACAGGGTTGGTCAAATCATGGGATGTTGAGGACAAGGAAGCAGTTTGCATGTTCTGATTGCTTTATTTTTCATTGTATTTTGTATTTTTAAAATATTCTAATGCCTACTTCTTTTGGCACAGATGTGGCATCAGGATTACAGGAAATTCCGTGATGCTACAGTGTTTCTGTTAATCGGCCTGGAATTATTCCTAAAGAAAAGGTGAAGCTTTTGTTTTTTGTTTCTTGACTTTTCTTTTCATTCAAGATGGACATGAAAACAATGGAATCAAATGAAATGGAGGAAACCGTCCTTACTAGCGTCCTTTTCTATAATATCAGCACTAGATGGCAGCATATTCTGTTTATCAACTCTTGATTGCCATAGTTATTGCTTCAAGGAACATTTATCATGCAGCCTTTTACTAATTTCGTTATATTTTATTTGGATTGCAAATGTATCTTCTATATATGTATATTCAAGTTAAAAAGCCATATTAATGTGCTCTTTTCATTTATTATATTGCAGTTACGTGGAAGCATTGATGTACCTGATCTACGCCTATCAGTACAACAAAGAGCTCCTGGCGAAAGGGCCATACAGAGGGCACGATGAGGAGCTGATCGCCCATTACCGCAGAGAGTGTCTGCTAGTGAGTGAATCAACCACCTCCTATTAACCCGGATCTACGACCAGCTCAAACTGAGCTCCTAACAGCTCTCAGACCAGTATTATTCATGCCAGTGCACACGCTTTCCTGTAAACAGTGTTTCTAACACCAATGACTGGAACAAATCTGGTTAGCATTTCAGTACAAAGTGCATTAAGGATAATAGTTTGCATATATGTGGTTTTGCAAATACAATTATGAACATTTTATCTGTCAAGTCTAAAATCCTGTTTTCATTTTCTGTCAAAGTTTCGCTTGGGGGAGGGAGTGTTTCTCATACTTTTATGGCATTTGGATTAACTTTAGGTTTAAAATCTGAAAGTTGAAGCTTCTATTTGTTGCTGTTGTAAATCAACGGTAATAAACATTTGCTTTGACGTTGCAATTCACTGCCGTTCTCCCCATCTACTGTATGTACCCAGTGACCCCGGCACAGCTATTGTGCTCGTAATATAATCATCAGTCCTGGAATAGGAAGCATATTGCGCTCAGTGCATAAACACATTAGCGGGAAGCACGTCGTTGTCCTTGTTCCACCTTTTGCGAGGACTGAAAGAATGTCTGATTTTTACGTCAATAAAAACAGTCTGTGATGTGGAGGATGTTTCGTCAAAGGGACGAGTGTTTATCATGTTTCTAGGCATTGATTTTTGTGGGCTCTTTTTTTATGTCTTGCAGAAGTTGAACGAACACGCGGCTGTCCTCTTTGAGACAGGTGAGGAGATTGAAGTGAACACGGGTCTGAGCATCATGAATGAGCTGGTGGTGGCCTGTATTCCACTGCTGCTGGTGGATGAGATGGAGGAGAAAGACATGGTGGCTGTCGAAGACATGAGGAACCGATGGTGCTCATACCTGGGCCAGGAAATGGAGCGTAAGTCTTAGGAGTGGGAATTTCAGTTATATTCTCTGTGTCACGATCAAATCGATTCTCGGTCTAGAAATCAAATTTCAATTCAGTATATTAAAACTTTGTACAGAAATAAGTTCTCAAAGTTTTCTAGATGATAATGTTCGATAGTGTCCTTATATGAATGCATCATCGTTTATGTCAAATTCTTATATTTAATCAGTACATGAAGTTAGAATAATAATAGACTATAGGGCTGTTACCAATCAAATGAAATCAGTATCTAAATAAGCCATATTTGGCACAGAAGCTGCATCTGAAGTGGCATTTAGATTTATTTGCACAGACTTTAATGCACCTCAAAGGTGGCATAAATGCATTTATGCTGCACTTGCAATTTCATAAATCATACTATAAGACTGGTTTAAAATAGATTTTTCAATACAATGAAATGATTTTAATAAGATATACTTTAAATTTGAAACTAAAACTGAGTAGCTGGCGCAAGTCCTTGTCTTAATGAGCAATTCATTGAATCTTTCATTCAAACCATTAATTCAAACCAGCAGATTCATTAAGAAACAAAGCCAGTCACAGGCTGCGTCTGAAATCACATACTTCCTTACCATAGTAAGCAAAATACAGAATGTGAAAGAGTACTACAGTGGGTATAGAAAAGAATCACCCCCCTTTAAAATAATCACTTTTTTTCCTTTGCAGCCTGAAATGAAGACAGACACAGTTTTTGTTTTATCCAGCTGTATTTACTCAGTGCAACTTATAACATCAAAGTGAAAGATGTATCACAAACATATTAGAAAAAGGAAAAAGACAGAATTACTGAGTTAGAAAAAGGATCACCCCCTTGTGTCAGTATTTTGTTGAACTTTATCTTTTTCTTTAATTACAGCCTTTAGTCTGTTGGCATATGTCTCTACTAACTTTGCACATCTAGACTTATTATTCTAGATGTACATATACTGTACATCTGGACAATATTAGTCCACTCTTCTTTGCAGAACTTCTTAAATTCAATTATTTTTCAGGATTATTTTTTATTATTCAGGAATTATAGTGGGGAAAATATGCCCACTTACAAAGAAATGAAGGGTCTGTAATTTTTATGGTAGGTTTATTTTAAGAGATGTGTGATGTCGGATGTGTGCAAACCTGATGACCAACTACAAGAAACGTCTTACCTCTGCGTTTGCACACAAGGGTTTCTGCAACAAGTACTAAGTCATGTTTTGCTTGGGGATCAAATACTTATTTCACTCACTGAAATGCAAATCAATTTCTAACCAATATATAATGTGCTTTTTCTGGATTTTTTGGTTTGTATTCTGTCTCTATATGTTAAAAATACATATGAATAAAAATGACACATTTTTCCCCCCCTAGTAAGTCCACTTTACGGTACAGATACCAACTCAAACTTGTCGTTTTCTTCTCCAGCTAATCTACAGGAGAAGCTGACTGACTTCCTGCCCAAGCTACTCGACTGCTCAACCGAGATCAAAAGCTTTCATGACCCTCCCAAACTACCTTCATACTCCACGCTGGAGCTGTGCGAGCGTTACGGCCAGGTCGTGACGTCACTCACCCCGAGTCGAACCCCCGCAGATGGCAGATGAGCTGCGCAGACTTCATCTCCCCTCCACTAATACACGCCTTCCTTAAAGCAGGGGTTTCCCAAACCTACCGACCTTTCCTTTCTCTATTGCTGCTAGAGATTTTATCTTTATCCTTATGGTATTATTAATATTATTTTGAGGATTCTGTTACATTTTAAAGCTAATGCAACAGTAAGAACAGTGTGAAACTGTGCAGAGACGAAGAAGAAGCATTAGAAGGATAGTTCACCCAAAAATAAAAGTTTAGTCATCATTTATTCACCTTATGTTGTTCCAAACCCATAAGGAGATGTCTAGCAGAATGTTCAAGCTGCTGGCGCCAAGGACAGCCGTGGTTGTAAAGAAGAAAATCATATGGGCTCTAAACTTCTTGAGGGTAAAGAAATGATGGTGATGGTTTTTGTTTTCGAGTGAACTTCAAAGCGAATAGTGGTATCATGGTGGTGTTTTAGACATTGGTGCATGCAGCTTTAGCTTTGTGAAACGAGGTTTGAGGATTCATTTCAATATTATGTTTTATTTTCATTAGATTTTCCCTTGTCATCCCTTTTCACATAAGAAGCAGATCAACCTGCTGCGGTGCCCTCAGTTTGTTGGTGTTACAGCATTGTTTTGTTTAATATAGTTTTTTCTATGGACGGTGAGTCAAAAAGCTGGAGGATCTCGGACAGGTCTGCTGACCTGACAACTGGGACTTTAACACAAGTTTTAAGTGCTGTGATTGGCAGCCACGGGACATACTGTGGCTTGTTAATAAATTGAAAGAATAAAGTTTTATTTATGGCTCTTTTAGGCCAGATACATATTTTTTTAAATGTTCCTAATCTTTATTGAACTTCGCATTGAATGAAACTGTGCTGTACTACTTTGGGTATCTCAAAGAGAACGGAGTATGTTTTCCCCATGGACTGCACCTGAATCCTTTTTAGACTCTTCCTGAGTTTGGTTTACCATAAAAAGTTTCATAGAAACAGAAAAAAACAGGTATTGAGTAAAAAGGCACAAACACTACTGCTTTCCCAAAGAAAACTGGTAAGAACAAGTACTATACTGAATCTTTCACAGTCAATTGCTGTGCATTCATAGTATAATGTGCAGAGTGAATATGCTTTGTTGCATTGTTTCAAGATAGCTTAAAGTGGGCTTTGATGCCAAGCATCAACTAGAACTGAGAGTCTAGCGTTCACACTGGTGGAAAATTCCTGAATGGATGCACTCAGCATTACCATTGTACATACACCCTTATGTTTGTGTCAAAAAGTGTAAATATATATATATATTTTTTTTTTTTTGATCAGAGCAGCTTGTTCAGCGCTTATGACTTTCAAGGCTATTAAACAAATCTGACACAAATAAACCAACCAAAACTGACTGTAAATGCATGATTCTCTCTGGTTTAATGCACTGATTCACAAGCGAGTGATTTGGGGGAGGGGTGTATGAACGTGACCACACCTTCTTCATGTTTGACCACACCCACTCTGTTACTGCACTGCTGTAAATTTCTGGTTGATGCAGTTTTTATAGCTCTCCTGGACATCATGGTACAGTACATTTGAACAATTCCAAGGAGCCATCTTTAAAACCTGAAAGCAGGAATAGGCTTTCTAGGAACAGTTAGATTTCTGCCTGAGCTGTGCACCCAATGACCCAGTTTAGAAAGAAATAAGGTCACTGATGGCAAGATGCAGAACAGTCACTTTATCACAAGATTAACCAAAGACTTGTTTGTTAAACAGAAAGGAATGAATGGAATGACTGAAGGCAGAAATGTGAATTATTCTAAAATGTGGATTAGCTCCATACAGTAATCTATTACCCAGATCCAACCTTGAAAACTGTGTACTGTACATGTACATTAACGTTAAGTTAAGACCAAATGTGTGTTGTTAAGATCAAGTTGCATTTATTTTTGATTAGTATTAGTAGGCTATTATTTGATAATGCTTTCTATTTTATTCAGGTAAAAACTATAATCGATAGCAATAAAAAAAATCACATTAATCCTGGTTTTTGGTGAAGTAATAGTCAGTGATCATATAATTTCATGATAATGATATTATGTGAATTTGGAACGCAGGAGACGTTCGCGTGACGTCAATTTGGCGCGAAACTCTGCTCATCAGCGCATTTGACGCCTCTGAATACCCGGCAGTCTTATACATTTTTGTATTTCAACGACGTTTGTTACTTTGTTACAACAAAAGCGCTCTTTTATCTCTTCTGGATAGTATTTAGTTCAATTGAGAGACAGTCCTGCCCTGTCATGTACATGAAGGTAATGAGTGACTTGTTTGTTTACTTCATCTCAAACTAAACTTACCAACTGATAACTGAAACATCATAACATTTAAAGAGACATTCACAAGATGAATATACATCACGAATAATGTTATATCATCTCAAGTTTGAATGCTGATTATGACACTTGAAGAATCAGGAGAAAGTTATGACACTCAGAAGAAGCTGGTTAATTTGGGGCCACATTTTTCTTTTCATACTGGGAACTGAATTGGATGATTTGTTTACTTTTACACAAATTTATATAAAACGAGAAAAAAAACTTATGAGAAATCTTCATCGCATTTGTGGAATTACAAAAAAACCTTATTAAACTTAAGTTTAATATGACATGACTATATGAATGTACATTAATATAAAGTTTTTTTGTATATTATTATTTCTTTTTTTTTTTTTTTTTTTTTTTTTCGGGTGGCAGCCATTCAGAATATCTAAATTGATGTCCCCCCCCTTATATGTTTTGCTTATTACCTTTTTAGGAATATATTAATCCAGGGCATCTTTATTCCACCAGTATTCATCCAGTATGGGTTCAATAGTTAATTCTTCAATTATTACATTTGTTCCCTCCTGATCCTGAATATGTGCATTCAGCCTAGGATTATTCCTCAATATGAATTTCTTGCTGAACTGCTTTACTGGGACCATCTTAATCTGTGAAGGGATTTATCTGCTTATGTCTCATTATCTAACCATGCCCAGACAACCGGAACTGTTGCTTACCTTGTAATTGAGTTTTTGTCCTCTCGTCTTTCTTTTTCAGTTCAATGAATCATTGCTTTCTGATGCCTTCAGGGGCTTTTTATTATTATTATTAGTTTGTCTTCTAAAGGTCAGGCGGTGTATCTGTTAAACATGACTTGTCCCAACTGTTGACTGTCACACTCTGCTGATAACATCCTGCCCGTTTCCATGGTGATATCTCATTGTCTGACTGTCTAGACACCCGGTGACACCTGACACGTCGGGCCCGGGGGTCGCAGTTGGCCGTGCGAGTCAAAAATCGAAGGCTCAGCTGCCCTCTGCATCTGCTGTAGGTCCACAGAGACATTAGCAAATACATCACAAAATGCAGGGGCCTGTTTAAATCACTGCTTCTTTTAATAACGTGAGGCCATTTCTCATCATTTTACAGAATGACAGTAAAATATAATATTACAGTGTTATATTAGTATGATTTATTTACTATTCTAGTATTTATTGGTATTTTTCAATTAGCTTGTATTTTTTCAGTTTTCAATTTTAGTTTTCAATTTTATGTGCTTTTTATATATATATATTTCTATATAATTGTTATCATTTTTCTGTTTAGTTTTAGTACTTTATCTAAGGCAACATTTCTCATTTTTAAGTTTACGTTTTTCATCTATTATTTATATTTTAGATTATTTCAGCTTTGTTTCAGATTTATTTTACCGAAAATAAATTTTAATGGACTTATTCTAAAGATTTAGTTTTAGTTAACTATAACAGATTTTGTGCAAATTTCTGAACAGTTTGTAGTGTTAGTGTCTGTTTTCTGAAGTCATGTAATAGCTTTGTATATTGAACAAACTGACACCAAAGTCAGAATTCACTGAAAATCTTTCTCTGCACTGCAGCTCTCAAATCAGTGATGTTTGATCTCACTGATGACCAACCTTAAGCATATTTCACTTCATTTACCATCACAGAGATGTCATAAGACTATTCTATGGTATTTGCTGGTTTTCTGTACTTTTTATGAGCTGGTCATTATGAACTATGGTTGTAGAGCTGCATAAAAATCATTTAAAGATGTATTCTTTTTCTACAGAAAATAACAGCATATGGGTTTGGAACAACATTATAAATGAGTAAATGACAAAATAAGAGAGTGCTGCAGGGATGAAGTAAGTTTGTGGGACAAACTGGAAGTTTGCATCACCCTGGTTCCCTCAAATTGGATTTTTCCACTGGCTTTTGGATTATTATAGAAAATAAGCACTGTGACAAAGAAAAATGATACTTAAACGTTTTGTTTATCAAGGTATAATCATCACAACTTTTATCAGTCTTGTAGCCTAAATGTAATTGCCAAAAGCTAAGCTAAGAACAAACTTCAACAAGTTCACACAATTCCATCACCACTGCTAAGATTCTGACAAATCTTTTAATCTTTATCTAAGTTGGAAAGTTTGAGTTAGATTACTTTGCAAAAGTGTGAGTGTGAACACAACAAGGCTTTAAAAATGGATCAACTCTTGGTCTTTCTCATCATGCTGTTTTTTGAGAAGTGCCATAGGTGCAACACAACCCCCAATTGTCTTATTTTGCTCTGTTGCTGTAAATCTGGTCTTTTGTCATTAAAAATTCTGTTTAGGTAGAATTCTTAAGATTTGCTGAATGATCTGACTCTGAAACAGCAGTTTAAAAAAGAACTGACTGAATATGGCCGCTCTATTGTCTTTTTTTGCTGCGCTGAGTCCCTTGTTATTGGCCATTTGGCACAGCACACTGTGTTTGATTTACTCGACATGTTCTTTTACAGTATTATTTTATTTCAGACTGTCCGGGATGATCTTGTCCAACTAAATTCAGGGCCGAGAGTGCATACAGAGCGTAACCGGTTCCTAAAATATCCCCGGTCCCTTGAGGCAGCCAGAGGCTGTTCTCTGAGAACCCGGCAAGAGAGGACGTTCTGTTCAAAGCTATTCAATGGAGATATTTTTTTGTTTGAGATTTTTTATTTTTTTTTCCTTCTTGAACTGAATATCAATCAGTGGTCGCCTCTTTTAGTGTGCTAAAGCTTGGGAAAAGAATCACGCCACCTCCAGGGAAAAAAAAAAATTATAATAATAATAATAAAAGCACGAAAGAGTGAGAGAGAGAAAAATGAGGTGAAATTGCCAGCCATCCGTTCCGTCGTGTTTAATGATGCTCTCTCCGAGCGGCTGTCTGGGTGCCAGAGACCATGATTTTACCTCAAACACTGCTTCCCAGCGGGGTGCGTGGTTATAGCGAGACGGGTCGGGATGGGGGCAGTCATGTTGAGAGAGTTAGGGGGGCTCGGGGTGGTTTCGGGACCCTCTCAAGGACTTCTTCCATGGAAACGCAGCTGGCTGAACAAGATTCCCATCAGTCGACAAATAAGAGACAAGCTGGGCTCTGTCTCCACACGGGCCGCACTGTTACCAGGAGCCGACAGCCAATCGCGTCCCCCCAGTGGCCTCGTTTCGACAAATGGGTCTTTTCTGCGACCAATCACCAGTGAGCAGCCTTGTGACATCATGCAATAATGAATTAGGCTCATGGTAAAGCTTTTCTAAGGCCGATTGGCTCTCCAAATGAGTGATTCTGCCTCAGGAGTCGGAACGGCATCGCTGATGGAAGGCCATCTCTCTTCACTATCTTTGTCCTGGTTAGGGGATTGCACGGTTGGGGCCTTTTGATCGGTCCCCATGCTTCCCAGCTCTGCATTTGGTTTTACTGTGCATTAGTGCTGACCCTGACCAATCACTTTCAATCATCATAATTCTCTGATTACAGGAAATATGCCATGAGATGGATGAATAGCTCTTAGGTCATTTCAACCCTGGACGGGTTCCAGAGTTTCACTTACCTCTGACGTGCCGTCAGTCTCTCTTTCTTTCTCTGGATCCCTCTCTTTTTCAAATGCATAGATGGCAATCGATTCTTCACCAAATGACACTGGAGAATTTAGAGACACTCTTTGAGATATATTTGTCCATTTTGAGAGTATTGGCAGCATTGATATTCATGCCTGTTTGGCAGCTTAACAGAAGCTGTAGTTTCTCCTCGAGTCAGTTCCAAATCTTTCATCCTCCGAGTGAATAATATGCATTTTCTTTAAATACTACTCTAGGTACTACCTAGAGTAAATATTGTCTAAAATAAGTGATATATCAGTCACACTGCTCTCTGGATATAGAGCATTGTGCATTGCAAAACTTACATTGGTTGACCCCTACCAAATGTCCTAGTTTGTAAATAAATCTTAACTTGAATGTTGCTTTATCTATCAAAGGGAACCTGACAAAACTAGAAAATGTCTCTAACCTGACCATGTATAGGTAAAGGTTTAAAGTCAATTAAAATATTTATATTAGGATGTTTAGTGTTAAAATTCCCTTACATCACTCTTTTAAGTTACTCCAAATGTTTAAAATGAATTCAAATGCCAATTTTGAATTATTTGTTATAAACGTAATAAACTGTCACTGTTAACAGCCTAATTTTTTATTTTTTTATTTTTGCTGCAGACACTTGAAATGGTGACGTGAGTCAAACGACCCAGTGCCTCTTTAAACATGATTTGAATTCTCCACATTCTCCGCTCGCCTCTCCTCATGTGACCCAGCCAGCGCAGAAGCTGATATCTGGAGTTTAGGAGCTTCTGGAGAAGGTGACAAAAAAAAAAAAAAAAAAAACACTGATTTTTAAATATTTCATAAAACAGTAAGCATAATTCCTCTATAACGTTTTCAAACAGTGGTATGGTACAATGTAATCACATGACATCATCGAAATGCAATAGAGTGTTCCTGTTGCTCAAACAGTAGAAGAGGGCGCAAGCAACACTAAGGTCATGGGTTCAATATGCAGGGAATGCATAAACTTTTGAAATGTATACCTTAAATGGAATATAAGTCGGTTTGGATGAAAGTTTCTGCCAAATGCAAAAATCTAAATTGCGTGTATAGTTCTGCAAGCGGCATCAAGGTGTATAAATATAAATTTTTTTTTGCATTTTTAATCTAGTTTGGTGAAAAAATGCCTACCTACCTTTTTACAGTCTATTAATAAAATAATGTCAAGAAAGAGTTTAAAATCAAAAGTCTGCATCCGTCACATTGATAAGAAGAGTTTCAGAGGTGGAGCAGGTTGTTTTGCGAAAAGCATGATGACATGACATGATAAAAGTTTATGATGACAAACTTTCAAAAAAAGATGAACCTTTTTATTCAGAAAGTAAATAGGGTATTTTTTTTAGTTTTTTAGACATTATCAAAGAAGAGTAAATCAAATTCATATAAACACAGAACTCTCTTGATATTAATATACTAATGAATAGTTAAAAATCTCAAATGATTGTCTCTTTTCTCTTGTTAGCAGTGCCGTACTTTCTCTAGACACACGTCTGTTTAGCAGTTACGCCTACTTAAACACACACACACACACACACACAGGCTCTCTCACACGCACTTGCCATGTCTGACCCCCAGGTCACGCTGAAGTGACTTTGTGCCCTGTTTGTAACTGGGCCTCTTTGAAAGCGGGCCTCGCATTCCTGCTCCGTCGGACGGGGGATGTCCTGCTTATTCCCAGCGAGTAGGAAGTTTCTGCCATTAGGGATTATGTGCCGTTTCCTCACCCAGAAGCTTTCGGCTTGTCCCCTCCCACTCTTGAAAAAGCAGCGACTTCAGAAACTAGAAAACGGTGCAAATTAAATACCTGCCTCTCTGACCACCAGCCTCAGCCTTTTAGCCCCGCTCGTCTGCGCTTGTGCGATTGCTGGGAGGAGGCAGCCGTGTTCTGTCCGCTTTTGTGTGGTTGTACAGAAGTGCTGCGGTTGGGAGGAGGAGGAGGAGGTGGAGGGGAACAGCTGCTCCCCACACAGAAGCCGGTTTCCCAGCCTGACAGGCAGCGAGAGGCAGCCAGTGCCGGGGCTGTTTTCCCGGGGGCCCTCGGGTTGGTTCGCCAGCCTCCGCAGCTAGGAGGGGAATTTTTATGGCGGTGACGAAAATACAAAATGGACCAGAGCAAGTAGGATTCTTTCCTTCACAAGGCCAGGCGCTCGTGTTCTCCGTGAGTACTCTGCCTTTTTTTTTTTTTTTGCTAAAGTTGCATGGACACAAAGGATCGTACAGTCCTTGTTGTTCTTTTTGTGTGGTTTTGTTTGGCTTCTCTCTTCCTCTCTAAGCTGTCAAGAACTCAGTTTCCTGTGAGAAACAACTCGAGCAGTTTATAACTCACGTTGAGCTGCAGGTTTCGTGAACAGGGAGCTTTGTGCTTTTGAATTGCTGCTGGGCTAAAGGGTCACGGCCAGAGGCATCGGTGCTGTGTGTGTATGTACAAATCAAATACGGACTACGACCTGATAACGACTGTTTATGAATGTTTCTAAATCCTCTGCCGTTGCTTTTGGATGTTATGGGACGCGACAGCATGCTTTGAACTTGGCAGAGAATGAGAAACTTTGCGGAAACTATTTGAAGGAGAGACTTACTCGCCCTGTTAAACACTCATGGCTGCCTGGTTTTGAATCAGTGTTGCTTACACACAGTATTTGAGGAAATCTCTGAACTTGTTCATTCATTTTTGTTTTGCCAGAATACTTTTTAAGGGAGCAGCATTAACCTTAAAGAAATTAAATATGTTTCATCTAAATATATAGTTTATATAAATCATATATTGAGGCACTTTGGTTTGCCATTAAAAGCTACGACTTCATTGAGAGGATGAATTAATATGTAATATTTAGCTCAAACGGACAAATCAAGTAAGATTTTTTACTATTTCTGATTTTTTTTTTTTTACTATCAAGCTTGTTAATTTATTCAGGAATTTTGACAATAGATCAGAACTGGTTTTGTTGTAATATACAATATATATTTGTAATAACGAGTGTCTGCTAAATTATTTGAGGCATTTTTCAGTTTATTTGGCTTGTTGTTGCAGTCATTTTTTAGTATTAATTTTTTTTATTTTGTTTGGCTCTTATCAGTCTGGTGTTTGCCTTTATTCTCACGATTAGTTTTTTTAGACAATCTGTCTGTCTGATACTGTTGCACTTGACCCGTTCTTCCAGAGTCTTGTAAAATGTCTTTTTCTTTAAGAAAAGCCTTGCTTCACCTTTTTCTGTTGCCGCCTCAGATGACCTTGTGTCACAGGAATGAGATGTTTGGACAGGCATTATCGCACGGCTTTCTCTTCAAGAGTGCTGTTTTAAAGCACAGCCAGAGGCATGGAAAAGAGGGAATGCACAAAAAGAAAAAAGGTGGAGGACATAAAGGTGAAGAAGGTCGAGAAGTTTTAGTTAAGCTTATGGTTTCCAGGCCATTTTTTTTGTGTGTGTGTGTAAGGTGGGATGTTGCAGTGTAGTTGTCAACAGAGTACTGAGAAAGAGACAGAGAAAGTGAGTGAGCGAGGGGCCACCGCTGAATCTAGTTCTCTATTTTAGGTATGTAGGTCACTATCCTCTGAAGTAGCAGATCTGCACACCTTCTTAATGAGGGCTTCTGAAGTCTTTGTGGCAGATAGTTTATTTTTGGCTCTTTGGTGTTCTATATTAAAGTTTCTTCAGGGCACATCAAGTTGATGGCCAGGCTTTTAAAAACACAAAGATCTTGTCTCTGATATCCTCTCCAGTCCTCAGTTTAAACCAATGTTTCATTTTATTTGAGGTTCATGCTGAGGAAAACATGTTTCTATTGGGCGAACCCATCAGTCATCTTTTTTTCAATCATTTTTTAATAATATTTTAGGAAAAATCTATATGAATGTATCAGATAAAGTTCTCATCTTAGTATGACACAATTAAAGCTCCATGCAAAATAATTATAAAATTGTTGTTAAAGAAATTTTAGATGGAATATGGCATACCATACCCTAGGAAATGTTAGTTTTCCTCTCAGTTTGTGTCTTTTATATCTATATTTATATAGGCTAAATATGGCAGGATGATACTTGTATTTGATGTTGATATAGACATGTATTGTATACTGTATAGTTGAGATAAAAGGCTGTGATCTGAAAAACTAAAAAGAACAATAATAGTGCATGACCTTTGTGGGCTTCCGTATGTTTGGGAACAGTCATTACTTTAGCAATTCCATTTTGTTACATGAACTTGAACTGCTTATATTTTTTTGGGATGCTGTCCTTGTCTTTCTAATTAATCAGTGTTCCTGCAAGATTTGTAATATCTTTAATTAGGCTGTAGAAACACTGTCTATTTGTTTAGCTCTAGTTTTGGAAATTTCTAGCTTTTGTCCACACATTTTGGAATCTGCATTTGTTCTGGTCTGTGCTGGAGCAGCATCAGAAGTGGTGCAGCTTAGGGGGAACATTGGTTCAGTCCCTAATGAGCAGTGCTGCTCTTAACTTAGTGGTTTTGACAGGAAGGAAAGGAACATTGTTATTTTGTGTGTGTGTGTGTGTGTGTTCTCGTCATTCTGCTGCGGTTCTAACGGGCTAAAAGGTTGATGCGTACTTTCTCTCGGTTGACAGGTAGAAGCCGAGTGCCGAATGTGTTTAACTGCCTCGCAGGCTGTAAATTTGTCACACTGTCATTTGCCGGGAGGAGAGTGAAAACCGCAGTTTGCCACTGAGTTTTATGAGCTGAGTTTTCAGGTGCTTTGTGGTCAGGATCTGGGCCTGAAACATGTTTTTCTAGATATTAGGTTTCTAAAGAAGCTCATGCTATGAAGATCATAACTGGAAGGTTCAGGATTGTGCAGTTGAAAAACTTTTTTGACAACTTGTGAACAGAAACTCTGGTCTCCAGATTAACTTAACTTTCTCTCTACTTATTATTATTATTATTATTATTATTATTATTATTATTATTATTATTATTATTATTATTATTATTATTATTTTCATATTATATGATCACTTTTTTTTTTGCCTGACATTTGAATTATTATCCCTCTTTAATGAGTAATAATTTTATCTTAATTAAATGAAAATAATTTTAGGCAGCTTCTCCAGCTTTGATTCTGTCTCCCAGAGTTTTTAAGAACTATTTTAACTATTTTATGTATCTATTTATTATATTTTTAATATATAAAATCCATTATTTATTTTTTTAAATATTAAGAAGTATTTTTTGTAATCCAGCATTTCTTGGTTTAGCTAAAATATTTTTGTATTTTTTATTTTAAATAATGTTTTGTTTTTATTTTCAAGATTTCAAGTATCACAGACATTTTGTTTAAAGCATACATTTTTCTTGCATTCCTCTGGCTTTAGTTCATTAATTTAGCCGGATTCTGACATTCCACAAATTATTAGTTTGATTACGGTTGTCAGTGTAAAGGTTTCCAATCCCTGGTTTAATGTGATTTATAGAGGGAAACACACTCAGACACACACACAAAGGTTTTGTTATCGAAAAAAGGCACTAAGAAGCTTTCTCTCTCTCTCTCTCTCTCTTTCTCTCTCTCTCTCTCTCTCTCTCTCTCTCTCGCTCTCTCTCTCTCTCTCTCTCTCTCAGACACACACACACACACACACACACACAGTTTGTGTCCTGGAGAGCCATAAAAGAGATGATGTCATGTCTGAACTGGAGACTGTGTGTGTTTGCACTGATCCGTTTCTCATTCAGAACCACTGAATGGGCCAGATCGCTCTGAAAGAGGACTAAAAAAAGCTCTGCAATCCCCAGCAGACGGCCTGAAAGTTCCCTATTCTAGTCAAATTTAATTTAACTCAATCTTCTATAAAAATGTTTACCGCTTTTTTTGTGTGTGTGCATTTTTAGGGGTTTATACCTATTCCAGGTGGATTTATGATGATTGTAAGACTAAAAAATAAAAGAATTTGACTAATTTTTTTCATAATAATCCTTCAGAACGCCTTTTTATTTATTTTTTTTATTTTTTTTTATTTTTTGCTTTTGACAGTTAACTTATTTCAACATATTGAAGACAACATTTGACTTTAGTATGCTATATATAAGGAAAGCTCTAACAATAAAACTATTTTATTGTATTATTATTTTTGTTTCATGGAGGTATTTTTCAAAAAATGGAGACTTTAAAAAATCCATAGGTTAATATGATAAATCTATTTAGAAAGACATCTGGGTTATTGTGTATGATAAATTTCACATGCATTTTTGTCTGATTACACATATTCTACAAACAATTTCAACAAACTTAGCAGGTGTGATGGTTGTGACTTGAACCTTTTACTGATATTTTTAGTGACCTTTCAGAATCATATTACAGAACAAAGGAAACATGTTGTGTTTAGTTAATGTTCACTACAGTTCATGTGACATCATTTCCTACTGACTGGCAGGTGCACGGTGACAGGTCTCTTGGGTGAAATACATCTCCTTGCTTTTACGGTTACTCAGAGTCCTTGTTTTGTCCTTGTTTACTTGTTAAGTGTCCAGCAGTCTTTCATTCTTGGCTTTCTGGTGTCCTAAAGGGACGGGGTGGGACTGCATTGAGACCTACTCTTCATCAAGGGCTTTTGACTGCTGTCTGAAGAGAGGGGAGTATTTCAGACACAAAAGGCAAACACACATATTTAGTGTGAGACAAAGGCTGTCCTGGGCAGCTCAGCGAGGGGTTAAACTCCCCTTTTGTTTGCGCGCAATTAGAAGATCATTAGTTTGTCTTGACCTGTCATCAAGACTTTAGGGTTGAACACTCAAGAAACTGGTCAAGAACATGTATGGGTCATATTTCACCACAAAATGTAAAATTAATTTAAAATAAATTATTGTATATATTTAAGTAGAATCGTAATTTTTTTAAAGAGAGTTAAGCACATTTCACCACCAAATAAACCAAAGAAAAAAAAAACCTCATTACTATAATGTGAAAACAATACTGCCATATTTGAATTGTAAAATATTTATAGATAATGGTAGTATTTGTTGTACTGCTTAATTTTTTATTTAAAAAATCATTAGTTATTTATAAAAAAAATAAAAAAAAAGATCCATTACATTACATAAAAAAAGCAAAATGCATAATTACTATAGTGAGAGTCACCAAAATATTGGGAATTACAAACAAAATGATGTCGTATAGTGTCTGGAAGCGATACAGTAATTGGAAAGCAGAAAAGTTTGCCTAATTGACATTAATGTCATGATGCAAACCTTGATTTATTATTCTTTAGATTTTCTGGTGAAATGTGTCTCATGTTTGCATCAAATTCATTCTCAAATTCAAAGCTGTTGTATTTCTATTTTTGTATAACTACAGTGTATATTTAGTTTTTAGGCTATCTAACCTTTCATTTTCTTTCTTTTTCCTTTTCTAACTACAAAACCTACTTCAAGTTTTGAGATAGAACAATTAACATTCTTTGAATGTCAAGTATATTTTAGATTTTTTTTATTTTAGAGTTTTTGAGACTAAAATTCCTGAAAATACAAAGGGATCCTCCCGTTTTGGAGCAGGCACAGGGGAATGCATTGGCAAAGTGTGTGTGTGTGTATGTGTTGGACTAAAGCACCCTTGAGAGGCAGGTTTAGAGGCAATAAAGGGAAATCTGGGAAGTGGAAACTCAATAGCGGCAGGGGCTTGTGTTGCTATTGTGCTCATGAAGTCTCCAGCATCTGAAGACAGCAGCCTGTGAAGTAATGAGTCGTCTAGGTTTATATTGACGGGTCTGGTGCGGTGGCCAAGGGGACGATTACATTTGCTATTGAGAGTGAAAGGATTACACATCTAAAATAATTGAAATGCAGGGAATGAATAGACGAAGGTTGAAAATTAGGCTGTGTTCTGCTTACCAGCCTCCTTCCGTATCCCATTCTGATTTTTTTTTTTCACCCTTACGTGATGCCTCAAGAGCAGCAGCGTGGAGATTATAGTTTTGTTTTGTTTGTTTTTTTTTACACATTTTCAAAAGTAAACTGGAATTGACTCTATTG
Source organism: allo-octoploid hybrid of Carassius auratus x Cyprinus carpio (assembly GCA_024542945.1). Classification (NCBI taxonomy): domain Eukaryota; kingdom Metazoa; phylum Chordata; class Actinopteri; order Cypriniformes; species allo-octoploid hybrid of Carassius auratus x Cyprinus carpio. Next base: position 14,620,167 of record CM045024.1, on the reverse strand, counting down.
ATGTAATTTTAAGATAATGAAATATAAACATTATATTATATTATATTATATTATATTATATTATATTATATTATATTATATTATATTATATTATATTATATTATACTATATTATATTATATTATATTATATTATATTATATTATATTATATTAATTTCAAATTATTCATGTTATTTAGGGCTGCACAATTTAAAAACATTATGTTCTTTAATCATGGTTATTAAGTTGATTAATAGAAAAGATTTATTTTATTATTTTTCTAGTTTTGACATTGAAGTTTTACCCATCTATATATTATTATACAGTATATATTATATATCTTTCGATATGCTATATATTATTTATTACTATATATGCTATTATATGATATTTTATTACATTAATAAAAGTTATTCATGCCATTTAGGGCTGTACAATTCTGATAAAAAGATGTTATTTTAATCATGATTCTTATTTTCATTAATAGAACTGATTGATGGAACATCATTTTTTTATTGTTATAATTGCCCTGTTCTAGTTATTGGAGGTTAAACCATCTCCATTGCAAGACTGTGATTGTTTGCAATACTCAGCTGATGCAAAACATGTTTTAAGTCAAATATTTTTATGTAACAGGACATAAATAGACATAAATGCCATGCTTTTATTTTTAACTTTAATTGAGTCCATCTGTACTATTAATTTGATTAATTGTGCAGCCCTAATATCCTTCCTTTTATTCATTTTCAATTGCATGGAAAATTTGTAGATCTGGTGAATGTTCCAATTGAACATTTTCTCTTTAATTATTTTCCGGCTTTACAATTTAAACATTTTAAAAGTAAACAAAATTTGATTATTGATAAAAACCCTCCACTAGGACGATACACTAAGGCTTTTTCTCTGTGAGCGGAAACCCGATCTGGGCCAGGACTGGCCTTTAGGGAGTGGGGTTGGGTCTCTGTTTACAGCCTCTGTGATTGGTTTCACTTACGGCCGGCCGTAGAGGCGAACATATGCATGCGCTCATGAGACAGAAAGCTCTTGAGGGGTCCGCCAGAGCAGAGGGCGAGCGTAACACAGCTGAGGGATTCAGAAGTCTGAACCGGAGCCGTCTGCCAGCAGCCGAGTGCGGTGAACTCTGTGCCCTGGTGTCGGGGGGACAGAGGGGGGTGGGATGCGTTGGTTGAAATCCCAAGACCACGCTGTAATAAGATCAGACCTTAATGGTGGTCAGGGTATATTTGAGATCGGGTCCATATTGGCTCTGTCTGGTGTTTCAGTTGCGTAAGTCTGGGAGAGGTTTGAGTGTATCTTTGGAATAACCGAGAGCTGATGTTATGTTGTTATTTTGTGTTTGTGTGCAATGTCAGACCTATTCCACATCAATGTGGGGAGAAACACAATATCAGGCATTTTTTCTTTTGGAACTGCGTCTTTGGTTCAATCCACAAATGTTATTAATGTTCCCTAGACCACAGAGCTGCCTTTGGGATCCTTTACTATTATTCAATTAGACATGCCTTATGTTTAGGAATTCTTGATTGTATCTCACGTTGATTAATTTGGTCTGCTGGTTACATTCAGAATTTCAGTTCAAATGAAATCATTCTAAATATTCTAAACAGATTTATTGCACAGCTATGTGTTATCTGAATAAAATTCTGAAAGAGAAAGAGGTCATTAGTTTTATGTCTCAGCATTGTTAAATTCTTAATTCTGATTGGTTGATGTCAGTTGCAAAGATGATTTTTCCTGTCCTTTTTTAAATTAAACTGCATGCTTATGAAGCAGTTCCATATTTGTTATGTATATTAAAGTTATATATCTCTTCACTCCTTCTCTCCGATCTGTTCATTTTAATTAAAAAGACCAAAAAAAGACCAAGAAACTGATTGTGCAAATATATTCAAATTACTTTTAATTTCTATTATATTTATTGAAATAACTTGCAATATCTAATTTAATAAATATGACAATGTCAGCAGCTATGCAAAAAAACTGAATGGGTGACTATTATATTATTAAATAATGTGACTAAATCAGTTATTCCTTACTTCACACACACACACACACACACACACACACACACACACACACACACACACACACACACACACACACACATTAGGTGAATCTGGACACTTTTAACAGTCAGTTAAATTTCATAAAATGCCTCAATTTACCTTAATTCACTCTTTCTATATTTAATGGTTAGCTTAGTAAATTTGTCTTCTCACTGTGTAGAATAATTAATATGTCCTTTGTGTGGGTGAATGTTTCTAGAGGGAATCAAAAAAATGTTAAATGCCATCAAAGAGAATTTTTGGTCACTAAAGACTGAATAAATATACAGCAGTAAATACTGAGGCTTATCATACTGTCACTGTATGACAGATATTGAAGTGTTTATGTATATGAACATGTCAGTAAAATAATGTCTCAGATTTACAGAATAGAACTTTGTTTTATAATTGCTATCCTTCTGAAAATCATGTGGCTTATGTCAGAAAATCAAAAAACTAAATCAAACTAAATCAAAGCAAAACATAAATGAGGAGATATAAAATTCTACTGTTTTTATATAAAACTAATTATAGTTTCTAAATGTTTTTTTTTTTTGAAGGCTTTTTACATACTTAAACTCTGGTTTCTTGCTCTGGTGTTTGAATGCTGTTGTACAAGCTCTCTGTGTGTGTGTGTGTGTGTGTGTGTGTGTGTGTGTGTGTGTGTGTAAGGTGAAAATCTTCTTTGTAACGGCATTCGGGCAGCTTCGTCTCTGTGGAAAGATCCCATTTTTCAGCACCACCTATTTTTTCCTCAGTATCCTGCTCCATTCTGTCCCTGTCCTGCTCTGGATGACCTTCTCTCTGTGGGTCCACCTTATAGAGCACAGGCTGTGTCTGTTTTTTATTTTTTTATTATTATTTTATCTCTACATCCTCGTGTTTCCGGCTCTATGGATGTTGACATGGCGTAACAGGAAATGAAGTGTGTTTTGTATAACTTGAATGAGCCCACCAGATCTGTAATGGTTCAGCCTGGGTGGAATATTAATCGTTTGTGTTTGCACATGCGTGTGCTCATATGTGCACACGTGTGCATGTGTGTTTGGGTCGCCAACTGCTCTGCTTGACATGGGGGTTGGCCCGTGTGCGGCAGGCTTACATATGGCGGAGGTGTTGTTTAAGAGAGGGGGTACAGGGGGTCTATTCTATATGAAGAGACACAAGGCAAAGAGGATTTTTTTGTTTCTTTTTTTCCACTCTCAGTCCCTCTGTTGACTTCCACTATGACAGGAACTTGCACTTTCAGTGGCTGATGTTATGAAGCATTCAGATGGTAATGAGGGGGCTGAGAGAGGGGGGGGCAGATTCTCACATCAACTTGATTTGTCCATGAATAGCAGCTTGTGTTTGTCCTGACCTCTCCACTGCCCGGAGACACCAACCACCCCGACCCGTTCAGATTCCCAACACACACACACACACACACACACACACACACACACATTCTCTCTTTCTCTTCCTCACACACACATACAGCTTAGCATTGTCAAAGAGAAACCACAAATCTTCTCTCTTCATATTTTGTTTGTTTCTTTTTTATGTTATCTGGGATCTGATCAGGTTTCATTATGATTTATTTTTTATTTTTTATTTTTTTTTGTAGATTGTTCTGCCATCGCTCTTATGGTCTTAATTAATTGGATGCTTCTTTTTTAAATTGTTCCCTTATGCTGAGAGACGGTGGGACTTTAAAATAAAATAATATAAGGATTTATATTATGAATTATTAATTGAATGAATAAATCATTTTATAAAATAACAATTCATTTTTACATGTTGATTTTGTATTAGAAATTCTTAAATTCATTAAATAAATAAATGTATAAAATAATCATTAGATTGTTTTTCTATTTTTATTTTATTTTTTTATAAAAAAAATAATTTTAAAATGTATTTACAATAAATGAATAATAAATAACAATAAATAAATTAGGTAGAAATTACCTATGGATTTTGGGGTTGACTGTTGAGTCATTATGTTTTATTGTTATAACATTCTTTTTATTTATATTATTCCAAACACATCTGGTATAAAAGAAACAAATTTAATTTCTTTGGCAGTTTCTTCTGTTTCTACCTTTGGCACAAAAAGTGTTCCAGAATAAATAATGTTCCCTCTGGGTATTTTTTCTGAATAATAACATTTGTCCAAGTAGAAATTTTCCTCCGATCGGCTCTGGTCTGCCACATCACATTGCAATTCTAGATTATGTGTTAACCCAGAGTCCTCCAATACGAACACACACAGTTACACTTTTTATTGTCTTACTTTGGTTTTTCCCTTCTAATGGTTCTCATTATCACTGTTAGCTGCTTCCTGTCCGTTAAACTCATGATCTGTTCAGTGCATCAGTTGTCTTCTCCACAGCTTGAGAATTATTTGTGCATTTCTTACATTTTGAAAATAATCTAAATTTCTTTTTATATCTTTTATATTTTAGCAAAATCAACAATATTGATGATTAGAAAAAATGAATTTGTATATTTTGTACATTTAAATTTTTTTAAACCCATATTGTGTTGTACTTTCTTTTAACGTATTCATAATTTTTAGCAAAACAACAATAATGTTTTTTGTGATGCAAGATATTTTTGTTCTTAAAATTTTGTTATCAGTCATTTATTATCCGTAATTTTTGTACTAAATTTCAACTAATGAACACATTTGGCTTGAAAAAATATTAAGGAGCATTTGTAATATATTTGTGGATTTGTTGATGCTCAGACTGCTTATTGTTTCTCGTTGGATTTGCCAAGGGCCAAACCTGACATTATTCTGTAGGTCAGGACTCATTTTTATTTTTTTTGGCTACAGAGAAATGTCTGACCTGTGTTCTGAAACACCCTGATAGATGGTGAAGTGAAATCACTGGAAATTCCCTTTAAATATGGCAGTGACATCATATGTGTCTTTTGGAAGAAGATATCTGGGTTGCGTCACTGTGATTGTTGGGTTTTAAAAAAAAAACCTTAAATGAGTCAGAAAAGCAGATGTCATGAACATGAACACATTTTCTGTGTGTGTGTGTGTGTGTGTGTGTGTGTGTGTGTGTGTGTATCTAGGACCTGTGCTAGAGCGTTACTTCGTCCTTAAAATGTGGGTTTAGACACTCCAGGAGCTTTAGCATCCCGCTGTCTTGCAGACGAGCCTTTACTGCTCTGCACATAATTAAAAGCTCTTTGTGCTGTAATGATAGGGCCGCTCTTTTGTTCCTGTTAAGCTGATCTGAGATCAGGATTGTAGGGACTTTATTATCTCAGCTTTAGATTTGCTTGCACTTTCTTGTCAATATGATTGAGGAATCTAATATATGTGTTTTTGCATGTAATTTGCAGTAAATCTTTACATTAGAAAATGCTTGATGGTTAAAACACTTGCAAAACTTGACAGCAGTAATGGGTAATAAAGCTGTTAATTAGCTATTGTGTGCCGTTAAATTAACAATAGGGTCGTTTTACAATGCATTAAAGAACAATGAGTCTGCCGCAGCAATGTCTGAAAGCAGGTGAGTGTATGGTTGACCTGTAGAGGGTAGGAGGGTTCTAAATGTCAAACAAGAGAGCTTTATAAAGAGAAGGAGATGCAGAGGGGCTCTCAGTGTTGCCCCTTTCCAGCCCAAACAGACAGGGTACATTCAGTTGTTCTTATGGATGCTATAAACATCCTTTAATTATGGTCAATGCATTTTTTCAGATGGATTTTTAAATTTAAATTAACATTAAAATGCAAAAATATCACATTTATTTTACCAGCATAAATTGGAATAAATAAATATTCATTGCAATTTATGTAAAAAAAAATGTGAATTGCAATTTATGTTGGCAAAATAAATGTGGTATTTTTGTATTTTAATGTAAATTTTCTTTATATTTAATAGTTTTGATATTAATTAATTATTGATTAATTGTTTGTGCTTCATAATTGCTTTACAGTTTATTTTTTGTTGAATATTCTACAATAGGTTATTTAATGGCAGGTTCCGGTGTGACAATTAATGGGTTGTGGAGAAATAGTGGAGAAATTGTGAACGAACATAAAACTATAGACTCTCATTGTCCGTAGCAGTTTTATGATGCCATTTAAAATGTCTCACTTTGACAGTCTGTCTCTCCTCTCGCCGCACCATTTAATCAGTTTGCTTCTGGTGTCATTCAGTTACGGCACAGACGTGATGGATGAATGACAGCCCGTATAAAGATGTAGATCAGAATTCGGACTGGGGATTATTTTGGTCTGAAAAGCTGATGGATTTAGCTGCTCTGGTGCAACTTTGTGTCATATCTTTTGTTTAATTTCTAGCTATCTTTCCACAAATCAATTACTGTTAAATAGGCTTTTTGCAGAGTTAAACTCGAATGTGTTTCTGGTCTGAATGGTTGTGTCGGCGTGTGCTTGTGTGGGTTTAGTGGCTCTCTGGAAGAGATTAAACTCTCCGTCTCCATGCTGACGGAGTGTGTTTTCTGCTGTCTTTCCCACCCAGGTGGATCTCTGCATGTGGTCTTCCTGAACGCCCCATTTATTTCTCACAAACTAGCAGGAGAATTCAGCTTTACATCTCGCTTTTTGTATTTTAAGCTTGACCTTCACTGTATGCAACATTACATCCATACTGAGAATGATTTAATATTTTTATATAGTAAATAGATGTCCATATGTGTATATGAAAATGAGTAAGAATAAACAAAATTGGCTAAAATTCAGTTTTGCACTATATAGACTTGTTCAGAAAGCAGAAAAGAACACGTTTTATTGTGTTTTAAATCCCTGTTTGAGTGACATTTTAAATAATGAGTTTTCTCATTATTTGCTGGATTTGTTTTTATAATTCAATGATATTTTATCTAAAAAATATAAACATGAAATATGAAATATTTCCTCTTATATTTCCTTGTATAATATGAACTTACATAAATGATTTAATCTTTAAACATTAGGCTAACCCTAACCAACATTTTATATTATAATTGTAAATACTATTTATAATTGCTCTTTAAAAATAATAATTAGCATCAGCATACAATGCATTAGAATATTATATCTTATTGTTATACTATATGTTCAAGTATTATTATAAATTATGCTAAAATGTTACATAAATTACTGTGGAGTAAAATGTTAGCTGTCTGAAATGCAATTTGTAATATATATATTTTTAATAATCTATACATCATATTTTTTGTAGCATATTCTTTTAACAATTGAATCAAATAATTGAGTTACTGCATATAGAAAATACAAAGGATTGCAATGCTTATTAATAACATCTACAGTATGTCTTTTGTTTCAGTTATCTTTTAAATCACCTTTCAGAAACATCATGCTTCAGATTTTATATAGAAGAGCACATTTTTAATGCAATTCTGCTGCCTGCTCGTATCTGAGGGAGCTGTGGTAAAATTGCCCTGCTCTTTATTCGTAGTGTCTCTTCCTATAGCAGATCTCATTTTTCCTTTCTGCTTTTATGCCATTGATTTTCTGTGTTCTGACAACAATGACATTGTCTTCTCACTTGACTGATCTCTTTCCTTGCTTTGCCTTTGAATTTGCTCACTTTCTGCTGTGGTTTTGTCCGTCCTCCACGTCTCTGCGTCAGATGGACAGCGAGTCTCTTCATCTCTGTGTCTAAATCATTTGAATAAGAACAGAGAGACACATGGATCTGAAAAAGTGCATTTAACTGCTGACTTTTTCAAATTCTTTGACGTGAAATGCAACCTAGAAATTTATTTCAAAATTGTATTTCTTTTAGAAGGCTTAAAAAGGATTTAATGACATTAAGTATTTCTTTAAAGAATCAATGATTATTTAATGTTATAGAATAATATATGATCAACTGAAATATAGTAAAATATCATTTTTTTTAAATAAGATATGTTTTATTTAAAATAGCTGTTCTTTTAAGAAAATGCTAGAATTTGTGAGTAAATCAGTGTCATGGTTAATTAAAATGTTATTCTTTTTTCTAGATTCAGCTCTTGAAATCCTGTGGTTAATAACCTAAAAACATTCATACAAAATATCAAATACAAAATTAAAATTGGTCATTTTTATGATATTTTTAAGCTTTTGCATGCATTTCTGCTTTGTATTTCATATTAATGAGGATGTTTAATATTCTTACATTTAATATTGAATTGAAACATTTGAATGGTAGTGTATTTTTTTTATATATATATATATAGATTTACTCTCTCTCTCTCACTCTCTGTGTCTGTGTGTGACTCTGAATCTGTCTGAAAAGTTGAGAAAAAGATCTACTACCTTCATAAATACATACTTTTCATATTTAGCATGGATGTGTGTTAATTAATTTTGGCATTAGTTAATGTAGTATTAGTTCAAATTCATCTGTGAGATTTTATGTACGGGCAGTTTAAATGAAAATTTCCTCTTTTTATGTCATTTAATTTTACAGGTGAATACACTTATGACAACATGTTACATGACTCATTTAGACTGTTTAAATCTCACGGTACTTGTGATGTTTTAAAAGTATTGTTTTAGCATTTTTATTTTCTTACTGGCATTATTTTTGTTAATTGCCTCTTTTAACATGAAAGAGGAGGAGAAATAGTAAAGGCAATTGAATTTAAAAATGCAATTAAAAATTATTTTGAATACAATGAAAAATAATGATTTTTAATGCACTGAAAAAAAGAGAATTTTAAATCTGCTGAAAAATGAGTGATCATTAAATGAAATTAGAAATGAAGAAGGAGCAGTCGAGTCTGACCAGAAGGGAACAAAAAGCTGGCTAAGCTAACTGTTTCACACATGCACCGACAGAAGGTTCGATATGCATTCGATCGATGAATGAAAAGGCACAATGGCAAAATCGGACGGGCTTCTTTTCAAATCCACGTCCCCAGCGTTCCCCGCAGTTTGCAGTTCCACGGCAGGCAGAGAGCAAGGGTTACATCAAGGCTGCTCTGTGGACCGTGCAAACAAGTCTAGACCAATGACCTGCTGAATAGCTCCCTTTGAAGAGCACGCAAGTTCAGTCGGGATGAAGAGAAATTGAGGCGGACCCTCTTTTGAGTGTGGAGCAGCCCGTGGCCGCTGGGAGGTAAGGGGCAGGGGAGAGCGACAGCATCTGCTTCCATGGTTACTGGCTGGGCATGGAGACCTCGCTATTGTGGAGAATCGGTTCTCATGCTCCCACCAAAGAAATGTCACGCATTTTAAGAACGGCCGGTTCGGGACGCACTCTTCATCGACTCTTCAAACTATTGCACATGGCTGCTTAGAAGACGGGAGAAATGAAGGGAGGGGTGGGAGCGGAGAGGAAGAGATTTTGTCACATGATCGTGAATCAAACTCTTATTTTGGAGTAAGATATTTGGAGTGGGATTTCTGTATGGGGGTGATCCGGAGGGGGTGGGGGTCTGCCTTATGCTGTGATGATGAATTGCCATAGAAAGGGCCAGAGGTCAAGGTTTATATTGTGAAGTAGAGGGTCTTTTGTTGTGAGGGGGTCATATTTATGTAATTTGATTTCATTGCGGGTCATTTGAATATTAAGAAAGAAAGATTTGTGATCTCATTTTCATCTTAAAAGTTGTTGTCTATAATGTTATTTATAAAGCATTTGTTTGTGTACTGCGGAAAGGCAGGCGATGGTGGATGTGGGGTATATGCGGATGGTTTGCTGTTTGTCTTTCGGTGGGGGTTGTGGTGGAACGCTGAATTTGGCCGTGCAGCTGACGCCTGCTCTCCCAGTGAGAACACAGAGGGGCCAGATGGCAGCGGTCTACAGAGGGTTCAGAGCAGAGGATTTGTCGGGGGATCGTGGGAAAGTCTTAGGCTGAGTTCACCTGCTCAAAGAGCAGCATCAGGATTAACACCAGCCCAGATTTAACCCGCAGTCCTGAACTCAAATAGATAATCAGAACCCTGGATATATGTCTTATTTACTCTCTGTTTGAAATTGTGACAACTGTATTTTTTTATGAAAAAGATGAGGGGATCTGTTTCAAAATACATTTGATGAACAGATTGCTTTGACTCACAATAATGTTGTGAAGAATTATGAGATCAATATAATAATAATAATAAGAAGAAGAATAACAGTAATTATGATTTATAATGTAATCCATGTCTTACAGATTTCTTTAAAGTAATAGAAATATTTTGAATCTTTAATTTTAGGTTTTGAAATCTTATGGTTAAAATCGGAATATACATATATAAAATACTAAACAAACATAAATATTTCTAATACATAAAATAAAAGCTATACATTAGGTTTTCTCTCATTAATACGCTGACGTTTGCATTGTAATAGATTGTTTGCTTTATCTAGATTTTGTGTGTGTGTGCACAGAATGCAGCAGAGAAACAGTTTGTAGATGACATATAATTTTAATTATGCCTACTTTCCATGTTTATACATATAGACTATTTGTGTTTAATGAGGACATTTAAAAACTAAAAGTATTTTGGCAATAATTGCACATTTGAAAAGTTAATCTGGAAGCATATTAATTCTATATGTCCCCCAAACAAATAAACAGTTTTTAAGGTCAAAGAATCAAGGTACATACAACTATGACAACATGACTGTCATTTGTTGTTTTTATGAATTATGATATTATCTACCATATAGATAGAAATTATAGAATATCAGAGCCTTTGTTTGGATGTTAAAGGGATAGTTCACCCAACAATGACAATTCGGTCATCATTTACACACCCTAATGTAATACACAAAAATATATAGTAGAATGTCCAAACTGCTCTTCTATGCAATTAAAAAGAATGATGACAATGATTGTCCAGCAAGATTTTTGTGGTTTTTATTGATGACAAATTTTATAATAATGAATAGTAACAAATTTCAGTCTATTTCTGACACTATGCTATCATGTTGATATATATGACTTGACTTGGAATATAGCAAAATACTGCTTTTGTCATGCTTTTATGGTCCGCTGTGGAGCTTGACAGTCCCTGTCTCACGATAATTGTATGGAAAAGAGCAGCTCTGACATTTTGCTGAACATCTTCTTTTATTTTCCACAGAAGAAAGATAGTCATATGTGAGGGTGAGGGTGAGTAAATTATGACGAAATTTTATTTTTTTGATTAAACTACCGCTTTGAAAGCCAGAGCTGTTTTCCTGTCCCACTTCAACTCTGAAATTAAGCGTATGTTTGATTGCACCATAAAACCTAAATGAGATTTGTGGTATTGTCAGAAGCATGGTTCAATATTCAATTACAATCACATATTAAATATTTAAACAGATGAGAAAATCTAACATGTTGTTCAAGGGTTGCATAAAATGTCTGGCGGCAGGTCCATTAGCTGTTTGTGTTGTGAATGGCGATAGCAGCATTTAGAAAGTACACAGTTCCTGAATAAGCCGTCTGTCATGGACTGAACTGGACTGAAGAGATACAAGGATGTGTCTTGTGTTTGGTCTCATGCTGAAGCTGATTTCTTCAGCCATTCCTCCGGGTTCTCCATCGTTCTTCACAGTGAGAGGTGGATCTTGGCGTGCAGTCAGCAATTTGGGCCAACAGGGATTTGAGGTGAAGACAGAGAGCGCTGTGTTAGCAGAGCCATGTGAGGACATTCATCTTTGTGTGTTTCGTCCAAGTCCCTCATGTTTCATAAAAGCAGCTGAACGCAGGAGCCGTGACGGGACGTTTGCCTGCTGACAGCACAGGGGCATCGTGGGTCAGACTCAAGAGCTCTCCAGCAACTGAGAGATCAAACACTTCCACATGATGCTCAGTAATGATGTACTGCTCAACTTACACTTTGAACTCTGGGAGTGTTTAAGAAGCCTCTCTTGAGTTGTGGCATACAGGCGTTAGATTTGTTTGACTTCTGCTGTAGTTGATGATTCCTTTTGCATTCTGGTTCTCACTGTCAAAAAAGATTGTTGGCATAAATGTGTGGAAAGTTTTTTTTTTTCCTTTGAAATGTTAGCATTTTCATTTGTTCTTTAAAACTGCATTCCTCCTGTTGGAGTTGAGCCTTTTGTCTGGAGCAAGCACCACAAGAGTGTTAGAACCAGGCACAACGTAGCAAGTTTCCAGCGTTAAGCATTTTGCTCATGCAAAAAAACTCAGATTTGAAGAATTGGCTGTCTTTCAATTGATATAAATTAGAATTGGCCTCACATCACAGGAAATAGAATTGAAATCTGTCTCTCATTCTATCTATCTGTCGTTCTATCTGTTGTTCTTTCTATCTATTCTTTTGTCTATTATTGCATCACAATGCACCGCTCTGATCTGGTGTTATATGATTTTCTTTGAATTTCAGTTCATTTTAATTCTTCCTTGCATTAAATCTTGATTTTCAGTTCTGCATTATGTTTTCTACTTGAGTTAAAAGTCAGTTTAAATTCAGGAATTGAATTAGAATTTGGAAGTATTTCTCACTTCAATTCTGAATGGTCCAATCCAGTTAGAAAATTTTTCATATTTTTCTCATATTGAGAGAGAATGTATAAATATACACCATGCATTTGTTACAGTTGCTTTGTTGACCTGTTTGTATTTTTAACACACTAATTTCCCTCCGGTATCTGAGCTCAGGATCATCCATCACACAGACGCAGCTCTGCTGTGATTTACAGTTGTTCGGTTACCTTTAGCTGCCTTGGCCGAAAGTCAGAGTTAAGTACTGACAACTAAGCTCATGTAAATGCAGATATCTTGATGGAAACAAACTCAGGATTTGATTTGACGGACTAAAGGGTTGCTCTTGACAGTTTCAATTTATTGCTTAAGGTTGTCTGTGTTGATCAGTCAAAGCTTTTGATGCAAAAGCCAGAGCTTCCTTGCATGTGAATGGATTACCTCTGTTTTGTTTTAGAGCGCAAGTGTCTCAGCCTTTGGGAAGGGGACTATTGCAATGGTGTGTAACTCCTTTAGGATCATTGTTCTCAACAAAATGGCCCCCCGGGGTATGTGACACTTTTTTCAAAGGCCTCTCATGAGGGGTTTAACGGGTTAACGGCAAACAAAAGAAGCTCAGAACATGTAACTCAGCAGGGGGCCCAGTAGAAACTCCAGGCAGCCATAATCTCGACCCAGTCACTTCCTGTTTGCTTTACTCAGAATCAGGAGTCTGTCACAGGGCTGTATTCGAGTTGGCAGCCACATGTTGATTTTCAAGCATATTGATGTGCACTATTATGAGGATTTGACTTTAGTGAACTACTTAATTACTTAATTTTTGTACTAAGAAGAGTTTCTTGTTCTACAAAAAGCAGTTATGTTTCACAAAATATGAATGCTAATAGATTTGCCATTTGTTTTCAAGGAATAGTTCACCCAAAATGTAAAATGTCTATCAGCTATCATGTTGTTTCTTTCCTCCATTAACATAAAAGAAGATATTTTGCAGAATTTGGGGATGAGGGCTGTCAAGTTAAGAAATATGAGAAGAAAATACCATAAAAATAAACTTAAGCATGTGCGTTATATTCTGAAGTCTTCTGAAGCCATATGATAAGTTGGCACAGAGATGCACACTTAAACTTGAATCATAATTTAATGAAAAACTAAAATCTCATTCATACACTGAAAGAAAAATGATGTGGGGTTTACTTTAAACAATTTTCACTCAGAAAATGCTAGTGAATTCTAACAAATAATTACAAAGGAATGACAAAATTTGATTAAATGTTAAAAAAGTAAAAAAAAAAAAAAAAAAAGTTTTTTTTTCTTGTAAAACATTTTAATATTTTTTTTTAATATTTTTAGCTTTTGTATGGCTTCAAAAGACTTATGGGTCACTTTTATGGCGTTCTGTTGTCATATACAGAGCTTGATGGACTCCATTTAAAGCACTGTGGAAAGAGCAGCTTTAATGTAGCCTATATTGTAAAATATAAAATATGTGAAAGTGCCACCAAGAATTTCTGATTTCCTCTACACAAGCTTCTCTCACCTTCATAGGGCTTACTCAATGATTGTCAGTGCTCTGTCAGTCTAATAATCAATAATCATACCATTTAGAGTGTCATGTTTGCAGATTCTGTTATTTATTAAAGAACTTAGTTTACTCTTTGTATGCAAATGAGCACTTAGTCTTGCTGTCTTTGTTCAGTCAAAGGTGGCGGTTTTTGTGTTGCACAAAAATGCAAAACAATTTTGGTTCAGCAATTTCCTGCATGGTGCAGGGTTGAATGATAATTACGCCTTTCCATATCATTCCTGCTGTGCCCTTCTAGTGTTCTGCTGAATCAGCAATTGATCAGGCAGCAGAAAATGCCGTGATTTCCATGCATAACGCTTTTTATCATGGCTGCAGAGAAATGAGCTGAAGAACAGGACAAGCAGTGTGTGCGTGAGTCTGTATTGCACTGCAGTCCATAATTGTATGAATTGCACCCAGTTAAGTTTGTTTGTCCGGCTGCAGCTGAACATCTAGAGCTAGAGCTTTATTCTCTCGGTTTGTGAAAGCCTGAGATGATGTTAGAGATGTCAGAGAGCAAGACTCAATAAAACATCCTTTTCATGGTGATTTTAGAAACATAGAATTTAATGTATTCCACTTGATTGTGAAGTCTAGCTTTTTGCTGGCCTCTATAATTGTAGATGATTGCCTCAAATGAGCCTTAAATGTGTCTTTTAAGTGTGTAATTTTTTCTAAAAGCTTGAACACATTTGAGCACTGTCTTGAGATCTCCTGTCCATGGCTGCAGCATATTTTCTAAGATAACAAAAGCCAGACCAAGGGAGAAATCAGAAGGAACGCGCCCAGAAAAGATTGGAAGCAGAAAGACAGGTTTAAATGATGTCTAATTCCCCAGTGTTGTCACATTATGAAGCTGGAAACATTTATTAAGCCACAAGCAAACATTTGGTCAAGATTTTATTTAGATATAATACAAACATATATAGAATGCCACATTTGTTCAGAAGATTTAAGTGTATTATTGATATAAAGTAGAGATGGAAATAAAAAAAAATACTAGAACGGAATGATTTTCTGGACATTTTGTTCTGTTATTGCTTCATAAATGATTGCATTCTTCCAAACAATGTGAACAAACACCATATTGATATAATCAGAACGTGTTTTCCACTCCGCTGATTATGAGTTAAAGGTTTGAATCACTCTAATGACTCACTCACTGATTCAGTAAGGGTGGTTCTTGATTTATTCACATACTTTAATTACGTCCAACTGGAAATGAACCGCTAACTTTTATTGTGTTGTTGTGTGTACTTCGAGGCAACATGAAATCAAAATTGCCCCATGTCACTTGTGCAGTTTATTGGATAATATTAACAGAATAGCATTTTAAGCATTGCCGTTGTTTTAGTTATTCAGTTCTGTTTCACTCTAAAACTCTGGTTGCTCTGCGAGTTGTGTAGTTCAAATTCATTCAGACATTTGGCAAAATTAACAGTATTTTGATAATAGAAAGATTAGTTGAAGATAAATTGAATTTAATAAATTCAATTAAATATATTTGATGAAATGTTTATGCACTGTCAAAAAAGTGTGCAAAAACTCTGAAAGGTACACCATTGTGCCTTATATTCCTCTAAGGGTTCATATTAGTATCTTAATAGTAAAGTGAAGTGACATACAGCCAAGTATGGTGACCCATACTCAGAATTTGTGCCCTGCATTTAACCCATCACACAGCAGTGAACACACACACACACCATGAACACACACCCGGAGCATTGGGCAGCCATTTATGCTGCGGCGCCCGGGGAGCAGTTGGGGGTTCGGTGCCTTGCTCAAGGGCACCTCAGTCGTGGTATTGCCGGCCCAAGACTCAAACCCACAACCTTAGGGTTAGGAGTCAAGCTCTCGAACTACTAGGCCACGACTTCCTCATATATTAGTAGGAAAGGCACAAAGGTTTAATTTTTTAGGATACTGCTGCTGTGACAAGCTAAAAAGTATTTTGTCAGAGTTTTGTCAGAGAATGTTGAATAATTAAGAAACAGAACCAGTAATAGAATCCCAAACTGAAGCAGAATAATTAAATTCCTTACAATTCCCATAATTAAGAAAAGTTGCTCTCAGGACGTGTCTGATTAGCCAATTCAGTCTGGCAGCCTCCTTTGTGTAAAAAACTCCATCTCTGTTGTTATAATGAACATGAAATCCTATTTGTGTCCAGTCCGGTGAGTTTCAGAAGAGTTGATGAGCTATGCTGAGATTCATTTTTCCCCCTGGTTCGTTACCTGGGGGTCCTGAGAGTAAGCAAGACTAATTAAGCCTGAAGTCATTTGAATTCATTTTAATGGTCTTGGTCAATTAACATGCTGCTTTCTCAAGTCTTATTTAATGGCATTTTTATTGATCGGCTCCTGCGTTGTCACACGTGGAATACTTTTTACTCTGCCCAAGTTTCATATTCAGAAGTCTCAATGTATTGATTGATTCTTTGTGATGGTAAGCAAGATCTATGTCTGCTTGTTGCTCACGGTTAGCGGGGTTTCGGTAATCGATGTGCACTGTTCACGCATTACGTCATTTAATTAAAAGTCCTCTTAAGGTTTCTGAACTGCTCTGAGACAAAGATTTTGTTATTGACCATAATTTAATAAAGAGTTCAGCCAAACCCTATACAGTATTTATTATATTTGATTTTTGAGAATTCACACAAGTGAGATTCAAGTTTCTACTGTAGCTTGTGCACTGATTTCTCAAAATGAGTAACTGTTGCATCTCACTTTTAGTTTTGGAGGTGATAAATTGTCATTCAGAGGGGAGTGGGAACACTTTTGATATGTATCGTGTGATCTCTTCATTTTTCAAATCAGCAAATTATAGTTTGTGTTGCGATTGGATAACCCGTCTGACTGTTATAAAGGCTGCCTAGCAACATACAACAGTTATGATTTCTTACTCTATGTAAAGACTTTATATAAAGATTATTATTAAGTTTAAGCCTATACCCATAAATAAATTCATGGAATTAGTTTTAGTTTAATCAATTTACTTAAACCGTTTTTTTCTATATGTTAGAATGCTCTGCTTCCATTGGCTGTCGGTGTGCTCTGTACCAGCTCTCTGCTTCCCTTTTCCCCATCAACAGCTTTGTTTCTCGACCTGTCTCCGCCCACTGGAGGCAGCTGCGGCCAATGAGCTTCACAGAAAAGGTGTTGGTGTTTAATACGGCCCCACCCAGCCAAACTGATTGGCAGTTGGGTCAAACAAAGTCATTTTCTTGGCCCGTTGCCTGGCAAACTCTGTAAGCGTTTAAGGGAAAGCAGAAGGCATTGGCCTCTCTGCACAGGGAAACCTCAAATCTCACTGCACAAAACCTATTTGTGCCTTCAACTTTATTTTTATTTTTTTTTGTTGTTGGCTCGATCTCCTGAGGGTCTTAAGCACACTGCTAAATGCATTGAGAGCAACAGATCTGTTTGTCGTGTTTGGTTTAATCAGCATTTGTGCCTTTCATTACATTCACACAAATCTGTTTGCATATGCATTTCCCTGGTGTTTTTTCTGTCACATTACATTGAAAAAAATTTGGTGTAGGATTAACAATTTTCACTAAGAAATTGTAATAAATTTCACAAATAATTACAAAGAAATGGCAAGTAACATTGAATTAAACATGTAAAAAGACTGAAATAGTATTTTCTTGTAAAACATACACCAACAGTCATTTACAGTTTTTATGGTATGCTTTATTTTAAAACTCATGCTCTTAGAGAACCTATGTGCGCACACATAACATGCAGCGACTGCTATTGTGGCTTGAGAGTGATGCCAATGAAGAGCCGCTGCACTTGTTTTTAAAATGAACTAACTGCCTCTTGAACTCTTAGGCAGTGGTGCACGTTTGTGATGGAGATTAACAACGCATGTAGAAATAATGTTTGATATTTTGCTTTCAGCAGTTATGACTCGGTTCGTATGGGGAGGTCAGTGGTTAGAGGAGGGGTCTGCAGTGCAGAGGATAACTGTTCTGGTTTCTCATATCATATGTGGAAGATTAAAGTCAGACTATTCCGTCACCTTTACAGAGTTGATGAATAATTGCCATTAAGAAGAAGAGCACCCAGTGTTGATTTTCCATAGCCATCTGGTTCCTTCACCCCTGCGAGCATCGAATGCAGTTGGTTTCGCCCCGCTGAAGGGTCCACATTATGACTGTTTAACATTACTGCGATGTCTGTCTGATTTTCCCCCCTGTCTGGTTTTCAGTGGTTCGATCTGTCTTGCGGGAAAACCTCTCTTTGCTCTGTTTTTTAATTTTTTGCCCGTCTCAGTTGAACTTTGGCCTCAACGTCCTGCTTCACAAGATATGAAATGCCATTCTGTGAGGTGACAAGGCAGCGCTGATTACTGGAAAACCTGTTTATAGGTACAGTTCATCCAAAATTCTGATCATTTACTAAGTTTAATGTCATTCCAGACTTGTATGACATTCTTTTTTCCATAGAACACAAAAGGAGAAATTTAGCAGAATGTCCGAGCTGCCTTTAATTGCAAACAGTGAAAGTAGATGGGGATCAGGAGCAGCTGTGGCCACCATTCATTTTCATCATGGTATTTTGGACATGTATAATGGTAATACTGTGGTTTTATTCTTTAATGTACTAGTTCAATTTGATAGCATTTTTTTATATATTAGGTAGAATAAACTGACAATAAACAATACATGTACAGCATTTGTTAATCTTAATTAATGTTCATTTCTAAATCTATTTAAGTTTGTAAGTATAAATTAAAATAGTTAATGCATAATGAACAAATTAGCATTACAATTTTAAATGTATTAATAAAAATGCATAATATATTAATTAACATTATCCTGGATTAATAAACGCTGTAAAAATCAGGAAATATAATGCTGTGACTAATGTTAACAAATGGAACCTTATTGTTAAGTGTTAGTGTCATACCTTAAATAGCATGGTAAGTACTATGGTATATATAACTATACCACTGCACAATCAGCAAGCCCAAAGAGACTCTGAATGACATGCGACAGATAAGCCCTCCTCATGTGTGTATTTTTTAATCATGCATGGAGCTGACACAGCCTGGCTAAATGATGTGAAGAGAACACGCGTTTCACTGCATAAATTCAACTCCTTCCCCTGTTGAATGCAGGCTCTGTTTGAGTGCTGTGGTGGGACTCTCACACCCTGTGGCAGAATTTATTGGTCCTGCAAGTTCAGAGTGACGTGGAAATAGTTTATCCTCGCAGACCTGCATCTCCAGAGCATTTATCAGCCTGCTGTGCATGCACCGTCAGGAAAAACACATGCACATACAGACCTGCCTACAGACCTGTATTAAAAGCCTCAGTATTATCTTCTGGCAAGCTGAATCAGCCTAGTCAAAACATAATAATGATAAAAGAATATTAATAATCTGTGGTACTGAAATGCTGCTCGATATATTGTACATCACTACATGTTTAATTATATATACACATATATCTGTGTGTGTGTGTGTGTGTGTGTGTGTGTGTGTGTGTGTGTGTGTGCATTCTGCCTTAAACCTATTCTATAAATTGAGATTCAATTTGCAGATAAGGACTAGATTTAGATATCATCTTATCCCAGTTCATTCTTTCTGTGTGCTCAGGGCCACACCAATATATATTCACATGCATCAGCTTGAACAGATCAACTCTTGTGGTTTGATGCAGATCTGCTGACTGTTTGTTTGCTGTCAGAGTGTGTTGGGAAATTCATCCATCCAGGAACAAGGGTGGATGAGTTCAGGGTGATCAAATCCAAACATCTAGTACTATGAGCAGGACTGTAGGCGACTCGGGGCTGTGCGTATTTTTCTGTGGGAATTTTCATTTTGCTCTGGACAGAGAGATCATTGGTATGTCATGACATGTTTTGTGTTCAGTTCAGCGAGACGCTTCTCTTAAGTACACTTGTGTGTCCAAGAAAAGATTCAAAAGAGCCGTGACATGGCCTTTAACCGAATTAGTTCCAGCAGGTCCGGATTCTAATCTAGAGTTCTTGACGTTTATGGTGAAGCTTAAAGTGGCCCCATAAAGCAATAGGGTCTGGCTGCAGACATGCACTTGCACTCTCAGACACCTGCACTTCCGCAAGTAATGTCACTTGCAATCTTTTTTTATTTTTTATTTTATTATTATTATTATTATTTTTTTTTTTTATTCAGTCTCTCAACATTTTACAAAAGTAGCCAGGTGGTGAAGACAAAAAAGAAACAAAATTACAGTGTCACTTGCAATCATCACCTGCGATGTGGTGATTAACCGATTAAAATAATTCTGTACCATAACGTACAGGGTCCTGCAAGTCACCTGTAGGAGAAAAAGACAAGACATATAATGTACTACAAGGCATGCAAGCAGATGGCCAGTATATGAACACAATGTGCAAACTTTCACTTTTTCTCCCATGCAGCAAAATGTTTAAAGGCACAATATGTACGATTTTCGTGATAAAATATAATAAAATAATACTAGAGTGCAAGTGCATGTCTGCAGCCAGACCCTTATCCAATAAAGTAATCAGACATTTAAGCCACACAAAATGTCTGAATATCACTGCATTAAAATATCAAACCATGTTGCATTTGCAAGCATTTGATGCAAAACCATTTCAGAGAACTTTTTCTTTCTGAGACATTTTACAGTGTTTGGGGATTTTGCCTCTATTGTTTCATCATTTCTAAATAAATGCTAGTTTGGTTCAAATACTTTTGGAAAATCCAGCAACACTGTACAAAATTCAGAACTGAAGAACTGGCTCTGTTTCATTTCATGAGTGTGAATTTGAATTAGCCACACCTCACAGGAAGTTGAATTGAAATGAAAGGAAGAGGAATCTATCTATCTATCTATCTATCTATCTATCTATCTATCTATCTATCTAATTTTGTTTGTCTTGACAATCTTTGGCTTTCTAGTTAAAAATAAGTTATATCATTTTTTAAAAACCCTTTTCTTTGAACTTTTAAATTAGAATTTTGATTTGAATTGCAATTATACATCCTTCCTCAATCGAAATGCAGGAATTTGAGGAATTTTATTCTAATTTAATTCAAATCAAGTTATCCTGACCTTATTCTGTGGTAAAAATAATAGTTATGTTTCCCCTGTTAACTATAGTATACTAAAGTTGTTGTTTGGCTCTCACATCATTTCAGCTCTGAGTCTGTGGAGATTCTATACAGAGGTCATATGTGATCTCATGTGCGCAGCTTTAACAAGATGCAGGAAACGCCCACATATGCTCCCCGTTGTCTGTTCTTACACTTTAATAAAGCCCTAGTGGGAAACTTTATCAGCCCACTACAATCTACAAACTATGATCATGACTCACGGATTGATGAATCGCTGTCTGTGTGTTTGAAATAAAGCTTTACTGAGTCACTCCATTCACACACACAGGCAATGGGAGACACGTAGTCCGACGGGGCGTTTTTTTTTTTCAACTACCGTCTGCAAGCGAATGTGCTCTTCGCTGCATTTCCAGTGCAGCTTCGCTCGAGAATTACTCCAAAAGCATCGTTAAAAGACGTTTCCTCTTCTCTTATCTTCTGAGTGACTTGAAATCATTGTTTGAAATCAGCTGATTTCTACAGTATGTCCTGTTGTCCTTATGATGGGCATCGTGCCAGGTAGAGGTTGCCATGACTCCCAACGCCACCCCTTTTCAGCCCCCCTGGAAGGTGGCATTTTTTTCGTGGAATGCTCGGCGAAAGGGTTGTATTTTAGACAAAAGATGTCGACTCAACATCAGCTGAATGCTTTTGGGCTCGAGCAGCATCATGTGACCCACCGGTGAAGGTTTTGTGAAGGTGCCAGAACAGAAAAGGAGAAACTTGGAAAGCGATGCTAGTGAGAGTTCTTTCTCTTTTTTTTCCTTCACTTGTCTTTTCCTTGCTGAGAAAATGGCGGACCATGCTGACTTTCTTATTTAACAAAAGTATTTTGGTGACACTTTTATATGGTAGTCCTGTTTGTTAATTTTGAATCTTACAGGTTGTTTTAGTTGGAGTAAAAATAGTGTTCGAACGGTTTCTGAAACTCTAAAACAAGTCATGATTCTGTGAATGAATGGGTGCAAAAACCGCCGCCCACTTTGGAATGGCTCAAGTGTACCGTGAGTTGAACGTTTACGTCCGATGAACATCAGCAAGCAGGTGAGGCAGTGAGAGGACAGGAGCTGTTTGTGAAATGCTCACTTTTCCCGCATTGACAGCTTGTGTGTTGTCTTTTAAAGCCGCCGTGTTCTTGTCTAAGCTCACCCTGTTCTCACAGACAGTCACGCATGGCGTTCTCTGGCAGGGATGTGTTTGAACAAGCTGTTTCCGCCAAACTTTTCAGTATTTCCCACCAATAGTGTTTGTGTAGCCATCAAATAATTTACCACTTGATTATAGTGAAAATATAGATGATTTTTTTTTTTAAATGATTTATTTAAGTTCCTTTGTGTTGGACTTTTGTCAGATTGTTCAAACTGTGTGATACAGTTCAAACTCTGTAACTATCCTAATTTACTTTCATAATACGTCTCATTGTACTTGATTTACACAACTACACATTATTCTAAAGAAAAATGTTTGTCTTTGTAATCATTTATCAAAATGTAATAACTTGCTCCGCCTCTGAAACTACTTTCCTTTCCAGATGACATCATCAAGCCCTCTTATTTTTCATCTCTTCCCCTATAACCACCTGTCATGCAGAAACACTTTTCTTCCTCCAGTCTATTCTTGTTGGATAAATTAAAGTCCCTGACTATCTTTTGTCTGATTAAATATCTGTTATATTATGGAAGCAAAGTTAATTGTGAAAGGCATGTCATTTAATCTGTTTTCTACACAATGCTGAATTAAATCACTGCAGACTTTTAACTGTGAAGGTTTTTTCCTGATGTTGTGATTTCTTTCTCTTCACAGCACAAAAATCAGGAGTAGATATGGATACGTCTCCAGTGAAACTTGACCAGGTCAGTAGAAGGTGTTTTTGTATTTCTCCTCCTTTCTATATTTACAGTGACTCCATGACAGTGATTTGTTCATGCAGGGGGGATGTTTCTGTGGTTTATCTGATCTGATAGCTCATTCACAAAGACTCGGAGACATGAGTATGACCCAGGATTGGGTTTCATATGAAGCTCTGACCACTTGTCACAAACCCGTAGATCCGATCTTGTGGCATAATCGGCAACCCAAGCTCGATTCTGTGGGTCTCTGTCACTGTGGTGAACTCAACGCACTCTTTGAACTTGCTACAGCAGTGGATCTCAAACATTTTTAGGTGGTTTGCCACAACATAAAAAATGCAGAAGCCACCAGCTACCAGTGTTGTGGAAAGTTACTTTTAAAAGTTATGCATTACAATATTGCGTTACTCCCTAAAAATATAACTAATTACGTTACTTAGTTACTTTTTATGGAAAGTAATGCATTGTTACTTTTGTGTAACTTTCGCGTTACTTTTTAAATATGAGCAGGGCTTGATTGTTTTTAATATAAGAAGTTCTATTTATAGCACATGTAAAAGCGCTTTCAAACCAAAAAGTGTAATGAATAAACCTCAGGCTGAAGGAAAAGTAAATTCACGTCTGTACAGTAGAACACAGGAGAAGAAGGTTCAACACTCTTCAGCAATAAAAAAACAATGAAACATCAGAAACATCATTATCCAAGTGTAATGGGTTGATTAAGCAGCCAATAAGTTCAGTGTTGGTGCTTTGTATCTATTATTATCATGTCTTATCTATTTTATTTGTTTAATGAGCCAATCAAATCATGGACCATTTGGAATCCTTCAAGGTTTGAAAACCGCTGCTGTAAATGGACAATCCTTAGAGAATTTGCAAGTGCATCAATCATTGATGCAAAAAAACAAAAAAGCTTCTTCTCTGAGAGAGCAGAAGTCGTTTTTTTGCTCCAGGAGGTCCAGAGGAATGGCAGTGTGGACGTGTGCATCCAGGCTGAGGTAGTAGGTTGTATGGTTTCGAATGACACCATGGGAGTTAACTGTACAACCTTCTAGCTTTCCTTGGAGTACACTCATTTCATCAAGCAAAACTTCTTGTCACAAAGTAGAAACCTTCAAAATGGAATCTACTGGATCCCTTATTATAGAATATGTTCGCTTTTTCCATCTTTAAATACATGAAATCAAGAAATAGGTGTAGGCTTTTAGGATTTCAGTGCAGTAACACACAGATGAGTCAGAGTAATACAGATAATTGATGTTTCCTGTTCCTTCAGGATGGACGGGCTGCCAGTTTCATTGTCATTTACTCTGTTGTGCATATCTGCTGTTGGACAGAAGACATGCAGCATATTTTTAGTAATATAATACACCATCGCTAAAACGACAGCAAGAACCAACACAGAAATCACCCAGTATCCCTTTCAGCTGACAGAGTGATGTCAAATTGTCTTGTATTTTGTCATCACTGCTGCATATCAGTCTGTTTTCCCTCAAGACGTTTGTCTGGGCTGTTTATAATCAGACAGCTTTGGATATTAAAAAAAAAAAAACAGTAGGGATTAGTCACAATGGTTGACTAATCCGACTAGTTTGGTTCACCTAGATTTTTCATATTTATCTTTTTAGATTTTTATATATACATACATACATATATATATATATATATATATATATATATATATATATTTGATATTGTTAGCAACAATTGGTGTGTTGACAGCATACTGTGCTGTAGCTCTTGGACTGAAATACCCTCTTCAAAAAGTTGCATCTCTAATTCTTTCTCTTTGAAGTATTACAAGTATTTCATACACTTTAATTGTCCAGACATCACAAATAACCTGTTGATTTTGACAATGCAATTCTGAACATCCCTAAAAAGTAGTAAACCTGCACATATGAATCAAACAACATTTAGAGAACAAATGTTTTATAATTTATAGTTCTTTGGGTAATATATAACATGAGATTTTGGTTGTCTGTCATCGGTTTCCCAATCTGTCAGCTTCTAGATGTATTTCTGTGGCCCTGCTAAAGACCCTGATGTCCAAGTTTTATTTTGCTCCCTGAATCATTGAGGATTAAAGGGATTTTCAGAGGCCCAGGCCATAAACAGAGTGTGAAATGGAATATCTGAACTGTAGCATACAGCAACAGTGATGTTAGTTTCTGGAACCAGTGGTATTTCTAATTATCAGCACTAATGTCTGCATTTATTTGATGAAAAGTACAGTAAAAATAGTGATATTGTGAAATATTATTACAAATTAAAACAAGTGTTTTTTTATTTTAATATATTTTAGATTTAAATGTATTTCTGTAATTGCAAAACTGAATTTTCGGCATCATTACTCCAGTTGTCAGTGTCACATGATCCTTTAGAAATCATTCTAATTTACTGATTTGCTGCTCAAGAAACATTTGTTAGTATTATCAGTGTTAAAAGCAATTGTGCTGCTTAATTTTTTTTTGTGGAAACCACAATACATTTTTTTCAGGATGAATAACCTTTGATGAATAAAAAATTCAAAAGCACAGCATTATTAAAATGTACACTTTTTCGAATTAACAATCAAAGAAAAAGGCTTACAAAAACTTTTGAACGTTAGTGCATGTCTATGCAGCACCTTAGACCAGATAACATTATTGTAAAGTGCATTTGTATGTCATCTTTTAAGCATCACGCCTGCGGTCTGTGAGGCCCAGTGTTCATGAAGTATTTTAGTCTGGCCTGAAAGCATCTGTAAGCACACATAGGCCCCACAGCAGTGCAGCCAACATGGTGAAAGGGACTTAACTGCTATCAATTAAGCACAGACAAATGAGCAGTGAAATAAACGAGGATTCAATGGGCAAGCGAAAGAGTCTCCGTCATTGATTCCCCTCTCACATGACGACAGGGTTGGAACGGGCTTAGCGCGGCCCCTCTAAAGCTTGAAAAGACGCGGCTTCTCTACCCAAGGCTTAAGTCCACTTCAGTCCCCTTTAGTCGGGTGTCAGCTGTCTTTCTCAGTCAGCCAAACCTTCATGCAGCTTACCTCTGAATTCTGTTTAGGCTCTTAGGATTTAATTTATAGAAAACAGCAGTCAAATATCTTATAGGGATAGTTTACACAAAACTAAAAATTCATTCGCTTACACTCATTTCAAACACTTTTAATATAACAAAAGTGAATGAGTAGAGGGACTGTCAAGCCTGTGCAAATAATATTATAAAAGTAGTCAATATGACTCTATTTGATGCTATATTCTGAATCCTCTGAAGTCGCACAATAGGCTTTATATAATAAACAGAGTGATATTAAAGTTGCTGTTTACTTATAATGTTAAATGTTTTGACTGGATCATTGAGTCAGTTGGATTTGAGAACTGGTTTGAAAATGAATCATGCAACAGTTCTGTGAATTAGATCAGCTGATTCATTGAAAATATTGACTCAAGTGAATAATTCACAACTTAAGCATTAATACTTAAACTCATGAATTTGCCAAGAAGATGTAGGACACATATTGAGATTTTCAGCAGATTTTCAGACTTCACTTTCAGTCTGTTCTTCACACAAAGCTATCATATGACTATCAAACGACTTTAATGGTACTTTGATGTTTTTGTGTGTGTGTCACTATGAAGCTTGACAACCCCAGTCCTCATTCATTTTCAGTAATTTCAAAAGAGTAGCCTGGATCAAAAATTGATATTTAGCGTTCCACAGACAAAAGAAAGTCGATCAGGATTGGATCAACATGAGAGTGAGTAAATAGTTTTCATTTTTGGGCGAACTAGCCACAGTGTGTTGAATTGAAGGGAAAGCCCCTCGTTTTGTTTTCCATAGTTTCCTGTTTAAACTGACAGAGGGAGTCGAGCTGTTTTCACCTCTGCTCTGGGATGACTCTTGCAGATGTAGCGGAGCAAACCCGGCTTGAAATCATGCTGGTTCAGCAAAACCAAGTCCAGCTGGCAACTGAGTCGAGCTGCAACTCGTTGGTTACAGCTGTGCTTAGATTTATGTGATGGCTGAACAAATAAATTAGTGAATTTGATCGGAAGAATGTTGAAGCTTTTGTTTCAGTGAACCGTGGATCCACAGAAAGGCAAAGAACGGCAGTGTCCTGAGGGCTTTTCTTAGTCAACTCAACTGCTAAACTGCTAAAGTGGTGTTTTTACATTTTTATTTGAAGTTTTTACAAATATCCATAGACAAAGTATGTTTACACAAACAGTCTTACACTGATTATGCTCAATATAAAATGTTAAACATTTTGTTTTTGTTTTTTTATCAGAAAAAAAACAGAAACGCCAATGGACCAACACACCTAGATTTTTGTTACTCCCATTTTGCTCTGGATGTACAGTACAGGCATTTATCACCATTCTGTCAGTTTATTCAATCTGCACATCTGTTTATGTTATGGTGCCAAAATTGAGGAGAATATTATAATTTATAGTGGAAGATCTTGTATAAACACGTTTTCTTGCGTTATTGTAAGTAGTTTTTTTCATCACTGTGAGCATTTTGCTGTGCAAAAACACTAATTGTATAACTTTATGCTCAAATCGCTTCTAAAGTGAACAAATGTGTACGAAATTAACTGTGCAAAAATATATTGAAATATGCAATTCACAGATTGCCTTAACACAACATGAAGTGACATTTGCGATCCATTTAACTTCTGTAATATTCAGTGGGGGAAAAACGTAGGGCAGGACTTTTTTGGAGGGCAGGATTTGATTGTATCATAATATGTTAGTTTATGATATTATTAGTTAGAGTTAATTTCCCAGCCTTACCTTGTTTAAGTCAACAGGAAAGAAAGTGCAAATATAGTACATTGTGATGAAACATTTTCAAAACTTTTTTCTGTGTAGTCCAGAAATAATGCACTGATGCACAGTAACGAAGATAAATTGGTTCATGTTGTTTTTAAATTTATTTTTGTGCAGTCATCTAAGACAGAATGGGCCTCATTTACAAAATGAACATTTGACAGAAAATTGAGTGTACGATCGTTTCTATGCAAAACTTGAAATTTATCAATATGGACGTGAACGGTGACTAAGATCAAATCTCACATCAGGTCTCAGCTCTTGTACGCAAGTTTTTGAGTTAGCCTGAACTTGCGTGCAGCACAGAAAATCTGGCAAAGAATTGAATAATGACTCATGAAGCTCATAGTTGGTCATTAACCAGTAAGATTAGAAAGTCTAGAAACGCTTCTGTGAACGGAGAAAAACAGAAAATAACACTATGCAAAATATATTTCTCTTAAGTAATTAACAGATTAACAAAAGAAAAAAAACTGTGACAATTACAGTCCATGCACTTTTTGTGACACTCTTACTGCATTATCTTTATTTTGTTGCGAAGTGAGGGGAATAGGCTATGTAGTGTTTATAATGTTTGTAAATATTTTATTATATTTACCGGTAATAATATACATATAAATTAATGTATTTATATGCAATTACAAGTTTAACGGGTGTTTTTGGAGTAAGATCAATTTCTTTTTTAGATTACTTCCTCTTTTTGGCTGGGTTACGTTTTTCCGTGTCGTAAACTCTATGGACAAGGCTCCTAAACCGAGGTGTTTTTAGAGGCGTGATATTCAAATGACAATTGTTTTCATCCACCAAATTTATTAACGTACGATTATTCATACGATGGGATTGGCAACATACAAATATTTCGTGGATCACACGTGACCTCTTGTCGTAAGTTGGAAGT
Organism: allo-octoploid hybrid of Carassius auratus x Cyprinus carpio; assembly: GCA_024542945.1. NCBI lineage: Eukaryota > Metazoa > Chordata > Actinopteri > Cypriniformes > allo-octoploid hybrid of Carassius auratus x Cyprinus carpio. The sequence continues at coordinate 14,591,497 of CM045024.1, read as the reverse complement.
GCGCTTGGATCTGCGCTTGTTTCTACGTTAGATTGATAAATGAGGCCCAATGTCTTGTGTCATCCAATTCTGTCCAATTCTTCCAGACATGTAACCAAACCCTTCTTATTGATTCTGATTAGAAGGTCTGCAATTGGCCGTCTAGCCTTTTGCCCCCTGTACACGAGAGCGGAGCACTGATGAACATGACCTACCGGTCCCAGATTGCTGTCGACCTTAACAGGGCCACAGCTGCATCAGGAGCCGCCAGACGTTACCGTGGTGATGAGGTGCTGAGATTTATGACAGATGAATAAGAGTAATCTAAGCGTAGCAGACAGAGGTGCTATTGATCTGTCTGGAGTCAGGGCCACGCTGCTGCTGATGACACTTTTTCCAGTCGATACGCATTTGACCTCTGACCCTGCATGAGAGATCAGTGAGTTCGATTCAGATGGGAGGGGCCTGTGTGCTGGGCCGCCAGCCAGTCAGACAAGATGTTATAGCAGTTAAAGACCTGCGTCCAGCAGACCTGAACACTGTCTGTGCACTCAGATGGTCTCTGTAAGGCTCTTCCTGGTTGTCATGATAGTTAGATGTTGATGAAACTAAAACCGATTAAATTATTCAGAATTATTATGAATTTGATAAATAGTCCTTAGATGTTTGATAAGGAAGCATCACTATTAGATTTGTACAAACTGCTAATGTTAAGTTTTTCGATTAATTGTTTTTTTAAATGACGTCGATTCGATATCGATTCTTAAAAAATGTGAATCGATCTTTTCTGGTATTTATTTCAGCAAACATTCAAAAGAAGATCTGATTAATGTGAATCTTTTCATTAGTCTTCTCCACTAGATGTCACCCTCTATTTACCAAAGTCTGTCACTCATTCAGTGCTTATCATGGCGGAGATATTGTTGATAATAACCAAGAACAAAGCAATATGCGCGATTTGCAATGCTCAGGTAAAATTCTATAGTAATACTACAAATCTGCAGAAGCATTTGACATCACGCGTAATAAAGGCGCCATAATTTACGCAATGAATGAATGAGTTAATTAATTAATAAATTTTCATCCCCAGCTGCTCTGAGAGTCACTTCATTAGCTTTTTACCATTTAATTTGACAAAACTACCGTCATATCACATACACAGAAGCTGCAAGTTCCTCACGGCAACCCGTCAAAATAAAAGTGTAGTTAAGGAAGAAATTGTCAAAAATATATTACTATTTAGCAGTCTTAAGACTCAGTGTTTTCCTTTCCTAAGCAATCAGATGGAACCGAGCCATATAGCCTTCCTGTAGCTGAAACTCTAGAGCATGGCACTAACAAGGTCATGGTTTTGATTCCCTGGAAAAGCAAGGATTGATAAAATGTGTGCCTAAGTTGCTTTGGGTAAAAATGCATACATGTAAATATAAACTTCAGGTTGGTATTTTTGACTTCAGCTAGCAGAACACCCTAGCAGCCACCCAGAACACATTATCAACCACATACTTTAGCAAAACCATGGCATAGTGGAGGTGAGTTTTGCACAGGCAAACGCTACTCATGTTAAATTGTAGATAAAGAATTTTTGTCTGTGATTAACAGAGATCCACGTCTTTGGAGTCACATTTTTGTATCTGATGGTTAATGAGTCATTGTGTTTTGAAATAACTAGAATTGTGTTCCAGGATATGAGAAATAAGAGATTTCTGAGTGTGTCTGAAGGCTTGTAAAGTCACAGTTTAATTAGAGACGGACATCAAACTCAATATGTTTCTCATGTGTAGTGGTTTATGGTGTTTTCCCTTCTGTCTAGTGTTCATTGTGTCTTGTTGTGCATATGTGTGTGCGCTGTCTGGTACTATGTGGTGACAGCGCTCTGCTGATGGCCTCTGTGTGTGTGTGTGTGTGTGTGTGTGTGTGTGTGTGTGTGTGTGTGTGTGTGTGTGTGTGTGTGTGTGTGTGTGTGTGTGTGTGTTTTGATTGATCACCATCATTCCCTTTCGGTCCCTGCTGATCCCCCCCCAACCCCCCCAACACACAAATACACACTTCTCCATCCTACAGCATGAAAGACTTAAACCTGTGCTCAGACGCTGCCCAAGATGGCGTGAGTTTAAACACTGAATCTATGTGGATTTGTGAGCTCTCCTGCTTTATGTGTTTGGAGCTCTGCATTGCAGTAGATCAGATGTGGCGAGTTTGTGCATTCAGCTCATAATCAATGATGTGTGCGGTGGGCAGTCGGCACCCAGCACCCCTCTATGATGGGGTCACGACTCCCACACACACCAAGCAAAGGGGTTAGAGGTCATTCAGGGCCACTGCCAGACAGATAAAGATGCGTCTGGTGCTCGGAGAGCAGTTTTAGCACAGGCGTCCATGTTTATATGGATCTCATATTATCACTAATATATATATATATATATATAACTAAATATATTGTAGAAACGTAATTTTTTGTTAAGCTGCATTGCAACAATTTGTATCGTGAAAAGCGCTATACAAATAAACTTGAATTGAATTGAATTGAATTGAATTGAATTGAATTGAATTGAATTGAATTGAATTGAATTAAATTAAATATGAGCTTGTGTACATTGGACCTGATTCATGAAATACAACGCATATGTCATTCGGTCCAAATTACGTGAGAATGAACTTATAAACCAAATGTGTCAAATGTTTTTTACGAGCAGTTTATATAGAAATATGTTATGTATATATGTTATATTAATGTTATGCTAATGTCTCATGAGGCCCATTATTTTTATATGCATGATGATGATTGTTTGCTTTGTTTTTCACTCTGTTGTTTTACATCTTGTTGTTTGTTTATATTGCTGTTTTTGTTCTTCACCTTATTTTGTTTACATTACAATAGTTTTTCGTAGTTTCGTCTCCTCATTTTGTTTAAACGGACGTCATTTTCATTATTTTGTTGTTTTATCTCATTTTGTTTCAGTTGCTTTTGATTTTCTTATTTGGTCAAATTTAAATTTTTTCATCTTTGTTTTGTCTCCTTGCTTAAATTGCCACTGTTTCATTATTTTTTCATCTCCTTGTTTTTTATTTTTTTCAAATTGCCAGTTTTATTACTTTTTGTTGTTTCTTTCCTTGTTTAAATTTTCATGTTTATAGTTTGTTTCGTTTTCTCGTTGTTTTCTTTATTGTGCTATTTCTCTTCCTCACTTTGTTTAAATTGCTTTTCATTATTTGATTTTTGATGTTTTTAATGGCCTTTCCCCTATTTTTTATGTTTCGTCAGCTTGTTCTTCTTAAATTGTCATTGTTTCATTATTGAGATGTTTCATCTCCTTATTTTATTTTATATTGATTTAGTTTTTTGTTTCATTTTTTAAGATGATCCTTAGATATTGAGTAATTTTACAAAAATGACTTGCTTTACTGTGGTGGTCACACACTTTTCTGCAGCTTTGGCGGTGGGGTGGTGCATGATCCTCCTCAATCAGTTGTGGAAATGTTGTCACAATATTGTGACAGACAGATTGTTGTGTGGCTGCACAGAGCGCCGCGGAGAGCATGACGCCATTTCTGGCTGCTGGCTGGCTGCTTTTTTTTTGAGCCTTCGGAGAAAGTGAGGGATTGATCAGTGCAGAGGGGAAGTGGAGCTGAGATGAAGAGAGGGAGGGAGGGAAGGAGAGAGTCGGAGGGGAGGGCAGGTGGGGGGGAATCGCTCTCGCTGCAGAATCTGCCGTTCGCTGGCACTCAGTCACACCGAGAGAGCGAGAGTGGGTCTCACAGACGGCCCAGGTATGGGTACAGAGATGCCCGGGACAGGTGTCTGGACCAGAGGAGGATGAGCGGGTGAGTGTGTGTTGCCAGTGTAAGGTGCGTGTCAGACTGACGAGTGTGAGGAGGGTGACAGTGACGAGAGGATGTGCAGTGGTCCTAATGAGGATGATGTGTTCTCAAGAGTGTCTTCTTTTGGTGACATCTCACTGTCTGAGGATGCTTTACCTTCCTTACTCTTTTTCTCTCACTATCTCTCTTTTTCTTTTTCCTTAAAGATAACAAAGTCGGCACAGGTTTGAAGGTAGACAGTGTGCGTGTGTGTGTGTGAGGCACGTGGCGGCCGCTCTCATTTCCGGGAGTGTCCACACCGTCTGGTCCCTGAGGATGAACGATGCTTCTTGTTTGTGGGGGGAGGAGGAGTCTTCAAGGTGTGTATGTGTGCATCAGATGTGCGTTTGCAGTGTAAATGACATGCATGTTTTGACTGCCGTGTGCATTATTGGATTTTCTTGCAGTTAGTGTTGTGAGGATGCATGATCTCGTCTGTGCTCCCAAAGTCACAAAAAAGACAACTTATTGCAAAAGCAGTGAGGGGGAATCGAAGGCGCTGCGTGTCTGGGTGGGTGTGGGGTGATCTTGTGGGGAGCTGCATAAGCCGTTTTCTGCTAATTTTGCCCCAATGCCAGTTCACCGGCTCTTGAACGTGGCTGATCAGTTGCTGCTACATGTTTTTCGATGTAATGGAGTCAGTGGCGGGAGACGAGACGGAGACAGACAGACACACACACACACATACAGACGCTCATGTCTGAAGCTGCAGTCAGAGGCCAGCGGTTCTGCTCACCAGAGATCCTGCGGATGAGAAACACAAGACAAAGAGAAAGACAGACTGTGAGACTGACCATCTGACTGGAGGCTTTTCTCAACCAACTATGTTTGCTCCCTCGATGGGCAGCTTCAAATCCGACCACTCATCCTGGTTTCCTCTTGCCTGATGGGTTTTTTCGTCTGCTTTTGTGCATGCCATTTGGTGCATGATATACCTGTGCGCTGCGTGTCTGTGGCTCTAAACTCTGCAATGAAGACCAAAACGGCACATTTTATTTCTATAGGCCGAACGTTACTAGCAGAATAATCTTCGTTATGCTGAATGAAAGAGGGCGTGAGTGTGCAATACATGTGTGTGTATGTGACTAACCTGTGCGGACACCGCTGCACTCCTCCTGGTCCCTGAGACCCTAACTTGTGAGCTTTGTGTGCTAAAAATCACAGGTTAAGCTCTTGGGACCTGGGCAGAGGGCAAAAGCACTCAATCCCCTGGCCGTGTCCTGACTGAGACGGACGTGGGACGGATGTCTTTGAGCGATAAGACAGAGAAACGGTGGACCAGAGAGAGGATGCGGCACTGGCGTGTCTAAGAGATTGAATGTTCAATATGTTCACATGCCTGATGATGATGATGGTTTCTTCTGTTTTTTAAATAAAACTTGATCCTGTACATCTGCTGAGGTGTTTTCCTTTGGGATGAGGGGTGCAGGAGAGGGTCGTCATGCTATTCGCTTTGTCTGGCTGTCTGGTCGCCACTGCAGTTAATCTATAAATGACCTTTATCGCATTGGCAACACGAGGAAGGGCCGGTATTATCAGTTATTCACACACTGGTTTCTTTGGGGTCTGATAAAGAAGTATGTGATTGACAATTGATTAATTTTTTATTTTAAAAAATCCTGAATTCAGGAGTCTTTTTTGATTTCTACAAAGATTTTCTCTTAAATGAAGGTAAATCGTACAACCGTTTTTTCTAGTGATGCCCTTCATAGAAGATCCCAGCACCTGCGCTATTATGAAACAAGTCTGCTTGGCTTTATCCTCATGTATCCACCAGATGTAATGTAATTTTTTGTTTAATCTAATAACGTAAAATCTGTCTGATGCATAACCAAACGAGTCTGTGTAAAAAAAAAAAAAGCGAGCGACATATTGAACCAACATATGCTGACACCTTCATTTACACAAAAACCATTTCTATGAATAGACTTCATTACCTCTTGAAGACTTTGCTGTTAGAAAAACATGCGGCTTGCAGATTATTGTGTTTATAGGAACGGCATGCACAGGGGTCCATGTTTATATGGATCTCAATGTGTCGTCATGTTGTTTTTGAGCAGAAATGACATTGAACTCCAGACGGATGGGAGTTTTATTGGGTCCGGTTGGCACAAAGCTGTGGGCTCCTTCCTGTTTTAAAGATGTAAACTCATTAAGTCTAATGCCTGGCTTTATTCTTTATCTCCCTGGAGTGTTTAACTTTTGAAAACCTAATTTTGCTAAATTACCCACATTAGAAATGTAGTTTCAAAACAATTGTTTCCCCCTCTCTCTCTCTCTTTCTCTCTCTCTCTAATTATATTTTTCCCCTGCTTGGTTTCACTCTGAACAATGGCCGATGCCAACTAATCAGGCTGGGTCTGTGCCACAAAGCTCCCAGCAACAGCTGAAGCTTTGCCATGCTCTGTGCATACCAAGCAGTCAGCCACAACCGGCGAGCGCCAGCCTGGTGCCCAACGCGAGGTCAGACAGTTTTATTAGGATCCGTCTGACACTCGGCAAAGGCTGGCAGTGCCAATGCACAGATAAAATCTTGTGTGCTGCTCACACTATTCATCTGAGCTAGCACATAAATACTCCCTCATCCCACGCTCATTCACACACACACACACACACACACACACACACACACACACACACACACACACACACACACACACACGTTTACTTAGCTTACCTAAATGGGGATATTACATAGACTTCTATTGTTTTTATACACAGATTTTTAAAAGACCTTTTAACCTAAACCCACCCCTACCCTTCACAGAAAACTTTCTACATTTTTAAAATTTCAACAAAAAAAATTGTACTTTATTTTTATACCATTTTTAGAAATTAGAACATCCCCAAATGGAGGTTTTTGGCAGTTTTGTCAGGTTTTGCTCACTTTTGGGTACAAATTTGTCCATAAAATATGGTTAAGTAGGCACACACACACACACACACACAGACCATTTCGTCAGCTAGATAAGAAAAGGAACAAAAACTTGGATCCAGCCAGGAATGAAGATTTTTTTTACTTAATAACCATCCCAACTTCTGAATGGTCCAGCAAACACCAGGGTCTGATGTCTCAGCCTCACTGGCATGGTTTCATATTTACATTTTTGGCTGACAGCACATCGGACTGAGTTTCATTAGTGTGTATCAGAGCAAAAAATGGTTTGTTTTCTGGCTGACGAGTCTGACGAGTATTTTCAGGCGGACACAGACGTCCAGTAAGATAGACAGGCAAAAGACATGCAAACAATGAATGAATTAATGTGAAATAGTTTAACATTATATACAAAATGTATTTGTCTAAATTGCCTGGCTGTCAAATTAGCTAAAAATAAAACAGATGGACTGATAAATGATTATTAATAGACTGATAAGTAATAATTCATATAATTCTCTTAAACTGTGCATAAACCTAGTTAAATTGACTTGGATTTGTCCTTAAAAGAAAAGTTAATTTACTTTTGAAGGAAATTTATTTTGTTTCAAACATACTTAATTTATTTTACTGGACAACAAGACTGAAATGTTGAAGAAATTTATCACAGTTTTAAATGAAATTAAAATATGCTTGTACTTTGAATATGAAATGTGTATTATAGCAATGTACACAGAGAAATGTTCAGCAGTAAATCAAACATTTTGAAATATAAAATATACCTAACCTGATATGGTTTAGTTCACACAAGAATGATGGAGTTGCCCTTGTTATAGACCACAAGAAAGATTCCCTTGATAAATGTCAGGAAATAAAGACCGGCCACTGAGGAATTAAAAGAGCCCGCTGATGGTGTGTGAGTGTGTGTGTTCTCGCTAACCGCATGTGGTTTAAATAAACTTAACATTTGTCTGGGATAAAGGTACTGAAAGTAGATTAAGCACTGAGAGCTCAGGCAGGAGAAACTGCAGGAGCCGGGTGAATTTACAGGATTACAGGAATCTTTCTTCCATTGGTGGACAGGGATTGTTGTGGTGCATGTTATCAGTGCAGGTCAGTGAAACAGTGGGTCCTTCTTACTGCTCAGTGCAGGTACAAATAACAGGTGCAAACACACGGAGCCTCTCAGAACATCTGCGTACACCCAGACACAGAAGGAATGATGAATACTGTCACTTTAGCTTATCTAAACAAATGCACTTGTACATAAAAATAGATATTTAAAATATATTGGTGAGCATAATGTCAATACCCCCCCCTCCCAATTCAAACAGTATTCTCAAAATCTGCTGTAGTACTCAAAAGTACTAAACAGGTATTGATAATCTGTGCTGTACATTAAAATTATTTTGGTTCCTGATTTTACTTGACACATGTTAATTTTAAATTTGAGATTCTAATGCTGTTCCAGCCATCATATTGGTTATTGGCCATAACAAAAATATTTTGGTAAAATAGATCGAGCCTAAATTCTGTTTCACATTTGAAGTCATATTACTTACACATATTACTTCCCGTAAGATTTGTTAATTCAGATTATTGTTAATAAATTTAACTGTGTGTTAAACATTAGCGTCTTCCATCATTATTTGTTGTCACCATTTTATTAAAGCAATTAGCCAATGGAAGCCATGCATTAGTCATTTTATTATAGTTAAGGGGGTTTCATGTCATACTGAGTCTGTTAGAAATCCTTTTATCCACTGTTAATTCACTGTTACACACACCTTATGTTGCTTTTATCTTTCACTGTACCTACATTTTATATACTGGTTTCCAACATACACTTAAAAATAAAGGTTCCAAAAATGGGTTTTCACAGTGATGCCATAGAAGAACCATTTTGGGTTCCTCAAAGAACCTTTCAGTGACAGAAAAACATTATTTTCTAAGTGTGAAGAACATTTTGATAAGCTGAAGAACCTATAAAAAACCCTTGTGTCTAATGAGAAGGTTCCATGGATCTTAAATGCTCTTCATGGAATCATTGATGGCAATAAAGAACCTTTATTTGTGAGTAGTTTTGTATGTTTGTGTTGTTTTGATGATTAAACCAGCTTCAGCTGGGAAGAGCTCAGTGTGGGAGCCGACATCTCAAAATGTACTTTGATGTATCAGATTGGTTACTTCATCATTTTCCCCAATCATATAAAAACTGATTCTAAACTTTGTAACATGCATCAAACATCAAAATGGAAGAAAGGAAACATATTAAAGAGGTACAAATGATTGTGTGTTTTTCCCAGGTGTCCCTTTAGTTGATAATCATATTCAAAAAAGTGCTTGTCTACTTTGTGATCCAAGGGTTAAAGCTTTGATAATATCTGTCTGCTGGGGTTTAATTAAGGCTGTTTTCAGACCTGTAGATCGTTTGCTTTGTTCCGAAACGGGGACTTAATTTGTTACAATGTCATATTTTCTCCTTGGTTTGATTCGCGTTCACAAGGCAACATTGCAAAGCATACCAAACTGTGTTTATGCAGGTGACATGTGAGTAAAGCAGTCCTCTTATTGGTCAGAGTTCACCTGTTTACGTTCCTCTGCATCAGTCATCAAGATGAATTGACAAGTTCACACCGTGGGCTTATTGTGGCTTTATAGCTACGAATGTAGCCGTTACTTCCGCTGACTAACCTCAACATTAACAACAACACTGAAATAAGAGAGCATGCATTTTTACATGCATCTTACTGACACTCCCGCTCTAATATATCTATCTATATAGAATTATATTTAATTATATTTTAAGATTTTATATTTTTACTAGTTTCTCCATTTAGGAGGTGTCTTGAAGCTGTCATTACCAACAAAGGCTTTTGTACAAAGTATTAAATAAATTTCAGTAGTTCAATACTTTTTCCATGTGTCATTCCATTTTATTACACAACTTAATTTCTGAACTTTTTTTGTTTTGTTTTATTTGTATGTATGGATTACTTGATTTGTTCATGTCAACAGCACCTTTAGAAATATAGTTACTGGGAAAAATGGTGATGTGTTCATTTGCAGTTCAACTGCAATACCAAATATTCTTACTCACAGAATCAAGACACTGACTGCATTTTATATAGCATATTTCCCATTATGAATTATGATACTGCTTGGTTCTTTGGTCAGTTGGGTCGGACTTTGATTGCTTTCTCACCATGAGCAAACTGCTCCAGTCTGTTTTTAATCTGGCCGAGACCACCTCTTCAAGGAGGTCTAGGTACGCTTGTTTGGTCCGCTTTTGGTGCGACTGCTGCATTCACACCTGCCCAAACGATCCGCATCAAGAGGGACAACGAACTGTAGTGCGATTCATCCGAACTAAATGAGGCAGGTGTGAAAGCACCCTAAGTCAGATAGAGATATTACTAGAATCTGAAGAGAAAACAAGATGTACTTTTGAAAATGTCATTATGTTCATACATACAGTACATCTCTGGGTCCCCAAACGTAAAGAAAGCAAATCAATCTCAGCAGAGAGTAATGGCCTGTAATTGGCCTGCATCAGTCTAGAGGACGTATCTCCACACGACCCGTCACTCTTAAAGTCTTTCCTCCCCGATTCATCCTGCCCTGTGTACCCTGTGACCGCCTGCCTTTCTCTGTGATGTCTGCAGTACTGCTGTGGAGGTGTTGCCAAGGAAACGCAGGCTGGCAGCGCTCTGGAGTTATTGAACCACAACTGGCTTTTTGCTTTAGAGGATAATTAGCTTCTGTCTCACAGGTTTCTCTCAGCCGATGGGACTCCAGTGGAACCCGCGGCTGCTCTGAGCGTCTTCCTCCAGTCAGAGCTTTTAACCCGTCGGATGGCGGTTAGCGGTGGCCGCAGGTGCTCCCTTTACCTGCACGAAAAACTGTGTGAGCACTCCAGCAATCCTCAAACACACACACACACACACAATACCCAGACATCCTTTTGTTCTTCAACACACAGTGAGCTCTGGCAGAAATATAAACCTATCTGTATCCTAAAATGAACTGTCTCTCTTTGTCTCTCTCATATTAAAAAAATAAAAATCTTTCAATTTCTGTTTTGAATGAGGGTCCAAAATAATACTGATTGAATTAATCTCATTTAATGAAATATACAGATATAATTAATGGTTTTAATTGTATTGCATTTATCTCCTTTTTAGGTGTAGAAGGAAGATATTTTCAGCTTGCAGGTAACTTGATATAGTTATGCACATTCTTAATATTTACTAGGATATGTCATAAAATAATACCATTATACAAAACATATAATTACTATTTTTATTTTATATATATATATATATATATATATATATAAAATATTTGTTTCTTGTCAATTTATGCAGTAAGTTTATCTTGTTTTAAAGATGTTTAGATATTTTTACTGCAAAACAAAACAAATATACTGATTAAACATATATATTTCTATATTCTGTGCAATGAAGCAGTGTGTGTGTATAAGTTTGCAGTAGCAGTTTCAGCAGGCGAGTCTGACACACAAATACACTCCCGCATTAAAAGAGGCGGAGAACAGAGACAGATCCCTTGACCTTCTGTTTTCACATATTGTCACTGTCTAGTGACACACACACTCAGATCACAAATGCCCATTAGTCTTTTTATCCCTTGCATATCTGTATATTTAAATGCTGTAAATGTTTAAGACTTTCTAATAAATTGTTTATATTATTGTATTAATTCTTGTCTCATTTTTGGTATATCTCTCTTCTCACACATGAAATCATTAACCTAACACACTTTTTAGTACTCCCTCCATATGTGTAAGTGCAATATTTTCACAAATTAAGAAAACAATCACAAAGAAACCTGGATGTAGTTTGCTGTTCTGTGTTCCATGTTAAAGGTTGTAGCAGCAGCATCACAGCATTAGTTACATGTGTGAAAGTGTGTGCGTAAAACCTTGCTTGCTTTGGGAAGTGTGTGTGCGACCCTGTGTGCTTGCAGACGTGTGTATGTGTGTGTGTGTGTCTTTACCCATAGAGCGGCCAGCCAGGCTGCAGATATCATCCATCTCCTTGTCACAAAGCGCCAGGGTTGCTGGGTAGGCAGCAGACAGCCGCTCGGCGCTGAGGATGGGAGCTGAATCCTAATTCCGCCACTGCTCTCCCCCGCCTCCCACGACGGAAAATCGTTAACCTCAGGATTGGAGAACAAAGCAGAGAGCTTTAGCCAGCTAGCTGCTGTTAACGCAAAACGCCCCAACCACATATTAAACAAGTCTCCGAGAGACATGCTGAAATCATGTATGTTCAGATTTAAAGCCTTCAGACCTGCTGTGGTTTTTGAAGAGTATAGCTCTGTTTCAAAACCCAGTGAGCTGCCTACATAGTCAGCTGCCTTTTAAGACAACAGTGGAATCTCATAAGTGACTGATTTGAAACATAAGGTATGTTCAAGTCAAGTTTTGAATTGGGAAGTCATCAGGTTTCGACATCAGGTCATTTGTTCAGAGCCAAAAAAAAAACAACAAAAAAAACTTTTAAACTCTACTTTTACAAAATGGTGAATAAAGAATGTGCATCATTGTGTTTTTGCTGTTTTATGTTTTTATATATTTCATGAACGTAATGCAAATTAAATTTGCATACATTACATATTCTATAGTAATTGTACAACACTATCACATTTCGTACATTGCAACTTAGTTTTATTATAAATGAAAAAATAATTAATTCAGGAAATCTACTGTCAATACAGGCACTGCATTCATTTTATCTAACTTGTTTTGGAAAATTGAATAGTTCACCCAAAAATGTAAATTTGCTGAAAATGTACTCAGGCCAGCCAATATGTAGATGAGTTTGTTTCTTCATGGGAACAGATTTGGAGAAATTTAGCATTCCATCACTTGCTCACCAGATCCTCTGCAGTGAATGGGTGCCGTCAAAATGAGAGTCCAAACAGCTGATAAAAACAGCATAGTAATAATTCACAAGTAATCCACACGACAGTCCATCAATTTACATCTTGTGAGGTGAAGTGTGTTTGTAAGAAACAAATCCATCAAGATGTTTTTAACCTCAAACAAGTCCTCTATCCATAATATTGTTTCTTCCTATCAAAAAGTCATCTGAATCAGGAGAGAAATATGCATTTTGTCCAGAAGCAACTGATTACAGTTAAAATGCCTTAATAATGGATTTTTCTTACAAACATGAAGCTTTTCACTGCACAAGACATTAATTGATAGACAGACACCCATTCACTGCAGACACCCAGGATCCATTGGTGGGCAGATAATGTAATACTGAATACTAATTCAAAACAAACTCATCAACAACTTGGATAGCCTGAGTTTGAGTAAATTTTCAGCAATCTGTCGAACATGACTTGAATGCACCAAGGCAGCAAAGTGAGCACCTCACAAACTACAATACAGACTCGATTTGCAATTGATTTCAATAGTTTGCTGCTACACTAATGGTGTACTACACTAATAAGAATAAATATAAAAGGCAAACACAAATATAGACTTGACTCACAAATGATTTCAATAGAGTCTGCTATTAGCTTATGCTAAGCTAGCATTCTTAAAAATACAGTACATTGCAAAAAAATAGATGGTATGATGATCCATTTTAATTACATTTAAGTATGGAAAGAAATGTAAGTTAATTTATAATTAACATTTCTCCTTTTGTCTAAATTTTTTCCTGAGCTTGTTGAAGCCATATAATTGGGCTATAATGAGGTATTTTAAGATGAAAAAGTATTTTAAGATACCTATGCATAATTAACATAACTACTGTATATCCTTAAAATGCTGCCTTGAAATGTGTTTATCACAGGTAACAAAAAAATGTGCTTGAATATGGTATTGTTGCTGCTCCTGTATGTTTTTCTAAACATCCAAAATAAAATTAAACTTTAGTGACAAATTTAAATTTCACAGATGTCTTATTATTGCTTTAACTTGACCTACCTTCTTGAGTCTTTAACTGATCAGGCTGCCAAAAGTTGTAATTTTTATGCAAAATTGGTTTTAAAAAATGCAAAATAACCATCGTGACAGTGTAGAATATTAAGATTTCAAATGTTTAGTGTCATACATTAAAATAAATTTATTTAAAATAAAATCTATTTTCTTAAAAAAAGAAAAAGAAAAAAAGTAATAGGCAGAAAATGGTAGCATTACATAATTTTCCGAAACATAGACACTCCCCAGCCAGCTTTGCTTTGGAAACTTGTTTTGCAGCAAGTGAAGTCTGTTTTGTTTTTTTCATAGATCCACAGATCTGTTTACTCAGGCTGCTGTCCATCTATCTGCTTGTATTTCTGTGTACGAGGACAGGCGATTTTGTTCTAGCGCAGGCCTCTTTGTTGTTTTGAACTCAAAGGACCCTCCTGAGTCTCCAGGCCTGGGGAACAGATCCGGTCCCACACACAAAGGAAACTTTGATTCAAGGGTGAGTAAAACAAATGCTCTGCTTGTACGTTATCAAAATCTACTGGCCTTTTCCTGAAGTGCAGCCTCGAGGGATCTCCCATGAAAAACGAGGAAAGAAAAACTAAATTATCTTTTATGCAAACTAAACAATCATCCTCTTAGATTAACAAACCCAATGCATGAATCCTGGAGTCCAAAGTAAACAGCGGCAAGCAGGAGAAAGATGTGCTCAGACACTCTTCATGTGTTATCTGGAAGTTTGAGGATGTTTACATAGTAAACTCTTTAACCTGAGTGTCTAAATCCTTACCACATGTCAGTTGATCAGGCCTCACTGTAAGAAAACAACATACCCAATATTTATTTACTATATGCAGCATACTGACAATAAATCAGACAATAACTTTCATGTGTTAAACTAACAAAAAAAAATGTTTTACAGTAAAAAAATTACTTAAATGGAATGATTAAAAGCAGAAACTACTTGACCTACCTTTTTGCATTTTTGTTATTTAGCTTACAGTACATCAGTTATTTCAAATTTTATACATTTATAATAAAATTATATTATAAGTGATTTTTATAAAATATTTAAAAATATAGATAGAGATAGACAATTTAATGATATTCATTTTTGATTACTATTTTATCTAAGAAAATTTAAAAAATAACAAAAAAAAATAATAATTTTAAAGGCTACAAATGAATTTAGTTATCACAATATTATGTACAGTATAAAAATAGATATTTACTTTTGAGATCTATGTATACTGTGTGTTCATTTTAATAAATATAATTGTTTAACTATTTTTTCTTGTCATATATGACAACAAATGTGATAATATTTACTTTTTTTTGATAGCTTAATATGAGGAACAGCCCACATACCATGAAAAACCTATCCTATATATACCTCTGATGGTGCATTTTCTTGTATTATTTTGCAGTTAATTTGCTAAAGTTACCATAAAAATGGTTTTATTTACTTGCTAAAGCCATATTACCCACAGTTGTGCTAATAATAAAATTAGTTGATATTATAATTGTGCAACAATTATACTATTAATTGTTAGACTTTGTTCACATACTAGTCAAAATTAGCCAGATTTACATTTACCATTTACATTCCAATACAGTGTTGGCAAGTGATTTTACCAAACCAGTCTCACGCCAGCACGTGTAAAGTGTCACGGTTCTCCTTTCAAAACAGTGTGATGATAATAATAGCATTGATAGTCACAGCTGGCTGGAGGAGGGCTTTCCTGCGTTCCTCGAGGAGAAGAGCTGCTGTCTCTCAGCTGCTCGGCGATGCATTGTTCTTCTGCTGGACTGCAGCTCGTACACAAGCACTCATACAGCTGTGTGTTAGACATGAGCGCGGGATCTGACAGCCGAACCCAGCCTGAACACGAGGGGAACTTTACAGCATGCAAACAGACACAGCCACCCAGCTGTGGCGGGTGGGGAGCCCGACTGACGGACATGAGTGTCCCGTCCACAGGACAGCGGTGAAAGTTTAATGGTCTGTGAGATGAAGTCCATCGTCGTGTTGACTCGCACATTCGCGGAGAGAAGAGGAACAAGCTACGTCACATTTAAGCAAAAACATGACGAGATATAGGAGATAGCCTATTAAAAAAATAAATAAATAAATCTGTCCAATATTAATAAGTCAGTAATTATTTTCACATTATGGCCGATGAAGATAATTGAGCGACATTCATTTTTAAGAATATTTTGTCTAAATTAAAAATGTTATAGTAATTTAAAATAAAAATAACAACAATAATAATACTAAAAAAAAAAAAAAGTTTAGGCATCACAACATTATTATATCCAGAATTAAAAATGAATATTTATTTTGAGATTTGCTAAAGATAACAATTAACTGTTTTAATAAATTATGAATGTTTTTAAATATTATCTTGTTAGATGATGGAAAAAGTACAGGAGTCTTAATGAGCAGGAATACAAGACGTGGGTTATTGCCTGAAGACTGTTGGCCTATACATTTCCACTTTTCCAGAAATATTATTATGAAGTTTGCGTTGCCATGGCAGCAGAACTACTGCAGCTATGGTGGTCAGCACAGGTGAGTTATCTGACCCCAGGCTCTGTTTGACCACTCATACTGATGAGAAATCAGCTCTTCAAACTCCAGCTGAAACACTAACCTCTGACCAGCACTAACACAACAGATCAGCAGGTAAATGGAATTACAGCCCAATCAGAGTGACATTTAATACACATCAGACTTATAGATACCTATCATCTCTTAACCTAATATACGTGAAATCTGTTTTCTGGAGGATTCCTCCCAGATATCCCTGGTATTTTAGAAGGATGTACTGGGCAGGTGTGATGCACTGTTTATGAAACTCAATCACCTGCATATGGCTTAAGGCAGCAGTTAGCTTTAAAAGACATGCTGATTGTGTTCTATAACCTGATGCTTATCAATATGTCAGCAAAACTGTGGTACAGCAGTCGTGCAGTGATCTGGCTGTCATATGGTAGTGCTGTGTTTAATTAAACAAAGTCACAGACGTTACACTTAAAGATAAACATAGGAAAAATCAATGCCGTTACTGCTGAAGTAGTTCAAACTGAGTGTGTCTATGAATGGGACATAACAAAAAGAAAAGAAGGTCTCCCTGTCTGGACAAACTGGACCTGATTCACTTGGGCTGTGAAAATAACTACATTAAACTCAGTGGTTCAGGGGGGAGTCAGTAAGTTTACAGTTCAGAAGGTACTGTAACTCTCTTGTGGCTTGTTCAGGCCAGGGCACTCTGACGGAGTTGATCTTCTATTAAAAAGAAACACTGGGGACATCTAGTGGACAAATGTTTAAACACATAATAATACATTTTCTAAGCACACTTAATATCCTACACAACAGCTAAAGATTTTCAAATGAGTCACGTGCAGATTTACTGGCCTGTGATCTTGGTTATTAATTGGTTAAATTAAGTTTTTGTCCACGTTTTTTTTAAGTAAAAATGGTCAGCTTTTTATTTTATTATTAAAATGATATTATAAATTATTTGTGTGCCTTTAGGTCGTTAAAGTTAATTTATATTCTTCTAAACATTGAATAAATCTACATCTATAAAGTCTTTGTCTTCCACGAAAATGGAACAAAATGTTGATGACTCATGTAGCACTGCACATTTTTGTCCAAAGAAATGCTGTCTGGAATATTCCCCCTCTAATACACTAATACCTGCAAATAGCCTACCTAAATAAAATTATGACCATCTCTGAAGCCGTACAGTACATCCTGTACGAACTTCCTGTTTTATACATCATCAAATGAAAGAAATTAATGGGTTGGCGAATACTTCATAACGCTGAATAGCTTCTCTTAAGTAGCCTAATTAACAATAACCATTTAAGTATATCATTTACAGAGCTGGGTAGTAACTGATTACATGTAATCTGGATTACGTAATCAGATTCCAAAAATAAAGTACTTGTAATTAGACTAAATTAAATTTTAAAATACTAGTAATCAGACTTTTCGTTAAACAAACAAATCTCCCGCAGTTCCTTCACGAACCCCAGCTTGGGAAACCTTGTTGTTAATGTCAATGAATGGAATATATTTTATTTCTTTTTGTAATTTTATGTCAATATGGTACAAGATTATCCTATTTAAATTAACATGATAAGTAAGGTCAAAAGTAATCTAAAAGTAATCTGATTATATTACCTGACATGTAATGTAATGGATATTACGTTACAAACTACAATTTTTGTCATGTAATCAGCAATGGATTACAATTTGTAAGTAATTTACCCAGCTCTGGCAATTTATATATATATATATATATATATATATATATATATATATTATGCTTACCACTTTTGTAATGTAATTTTGCTTATTAATATTAATGAAAACCAGACCAAACCAACCAAAACCCCGCCCTCCAGTGAGCGAATCCAAATGATTGACAGGCGCCTCCAGGTTTTCTCATAGGCTAACATTCACGGGCCGCTGTTTCAGCGTTATGGTTATCCGTCAAATTATGTCGATTTTTCTGTTCGCTATAGATTAGCATAAACTCTCTGACCTGCTTTGATTTGGTGTCGCACAAACTCCCGCTGTCCAGAAGAGGGCAGCAGCGCGTCAGTCTACAATAATTAATATAAATATGAATAATGTCTAATCTGAGAAACCTGGTAAGAAAAACATGTTCCTCATTCCCCATCGTTGAGAATGTGACACTAATGTTAAAGGATGGTTTGATAAAACAGAATCTCTGCATGGATGAGACATTTAAATTAAAATTGAAATTGGATATGAATGGCCAGCAACCCTTCACACACAGACACGCACAGTTCAGATACCGCACATACTGTCTCATCATTTCATCAAACATATTGCTCAGATTTGATCTGCCGTTTATGTATCCCATGAGGCCCCTGGCTGCACGAGAAATGCTAAACTAATAGGAATTGATTAGAGACGGATCTCTCGGGCTGTTCATTCCCAGCGGTTGTGCTGATTTATGCGGCCTGTCAGCCTGTCTGATGAAGACAGATGCACTCAGAATAACTGCTGCACAACTTCACTTCAGTTTGCTGCATTTTAATGGCTCTAATTCAAAGAGGAAATTATTATTATACAGGCTGATTGAAGTGGCGGTAGATGGAGAACACAAGTGTGTGTGTGTGTGTGTGTGTGTGTGTGTGTGTGTGTGTGTGTGTGTGTGTGTGTGTGTTTGGTTCTGTTTCCAGAGTTCAAACACACATAGGTGTCACACCGCAGCCAATAATATTCTTCATTTTAGGAAATATAGCAAATATATGAAGAAAAATGACTTTGAAAATGTCAAGGACAGCTGAACATGACTTTTCATCTTATCCATCATGTATGTGATTTTTATCTCACAATTCAGAGTTTATCTCACAGTTCTGACTTTTTATATATAAATAGATACAACAGATATAAACTCACAATTCTGAGAAAAAAGTCAGAGTTGTGAGTTAAAAATATTATTTTCTTTCTTAAAAAAAAAAAAAAAAAAAAAAAACTCTGAATTGCAAGATGTTAACTCAGAATTCCTGATTTAAAAAAGCTAGAATTGTGAAATATAAATTTTGTGGGGAAAAATTTTTCTCAGAATTGTGAGTTTACAGGTGCATCTCAATAAATTAGAATGTCGTGGAAAAGTTCATTTATTTCAGTAATTCAGCTCAAATTGTGAAACTCGTGTATTAAATAAATTCAGTGCACACAGACTGAAGTAGTTTAAGCCTTTGGTTCTTTTAATTGTGATGCTTTTGGCTCAGATTTAACAAAAACCCACCAATTCATCTCAACAAATTAGAATATGGTGACATGCCAATCAGCTTATCAACTCAAAACACTTGCAAAGGTTTCCTGAGCCTTCAAAATGGTCTCTCAGTTTAGTTCACTAGGCTACACAATCATTTACATTTATGAGACACTTTCATCCAAAGCAACTTACAGTGCATTCAGGATATACATTTTTTTTTACCTAACATGTGTTCCCCTGGGAATCAAACCCACAACCTTTTGCGCTGGTAACACAATGCTCTACCACTGAACCACAGGAACAACAATCATGGGGAAGACTGCTGATCTGACAGTTGTCCAGAAGACAATCATTGACACCCTTCACAAGGAGGGTAAGCCAGAAACATTCTTTGCCAAAGAAGCTGACTGTTCACAGAGTGCTGTATCCAAGCATGTTAACAGAAAGTTGAGTGGAAGGAAAAAGTGTGGAAGAAAAAGATGCACAACCAACCGAGAGAACCGTAGCTTTATGAGGATTGTCAAGCAAAATCAATTCAAGAATTTGAGTGAACTTCACAAGGAATGGACTGAGGCTGGGGTCAAGGCATCAAGAGCCACCACACACAGACGTGTCACGGAATTTGGGTACAGTTGTCGCATTCCTCTTGTTAAGCCACTCCTGAACCACAGACAACGTCAGAGGCGTCTTACCTGGGCTAAGGAGAAGAAGAACTGGACTGTTGCCCAGTGGTCCAAAGTCCTCTTTTCAGATGAGAGCAAGTTTTGTATTTCATTTGGAAACCAAGGTCCTAGAGTCTGGAGGAAGGGTGGAGAAGCTCATAGCCCAAGTTGCTTGAAGTCCAGTTTTAAGTTTCCACAGTTTGTGATGATTTGGGGTGCAATGTCATCTGCTGGTGTTGGTACATTGTGTTTTTTGAAAACCAAAGTCACTGCACCCTTTACCAAGAAATTTTGAAGCACTTCATGCTTCCTTCTGCTGACCAGCTTTTTGAAGATGCTGATTTCATTTCCCAGCAGGATTTGGCACCTGTCCACACTGCCAAAAGCACCAAAAGTTGGTTAAATGACCATGGTGTTGCTTGACTGGCCAGCAGACTCACCAGACCTGAACCCCAGAGAGAATCTATGGAGTATTGTCAAGAGGAAAATGAGAAACAAGAGACCAAAAAATGCAGGTGAGCTGAAGGCCACTGTCAAAGAAACCTGGGCTTCTATACCACCTCAGCAGTGCCACAAACTGATCACCTCCATGCCACGCCGAATTGAGGCAGTAATTAAAGCAAAAGGAGCCCCTACCAAGTATTGAGTACATGTACAGTAAATGAACATACTTTCAAGAAGGCCAACAATTCACTAAAAATGTTTTTTTTTATTGGTCTTATGAAGTATTCTTATTTGTTGAGATAGTGAATTGGTGGGTTTTTGTTAAATGTGAGCCAAAATCATCACAATTAAAAGAACTAAAGAGTTAAACTACTTCAGTCTGTGTGCAGTGAATTTATTTAATACACGAGTTTCACAATTTGAGTTGAATTACTGAAATAAATGAACTTTTCCACCACATCCTAATTTATTGAGATGCACCCGTATATCTCGCAGTTCTGAGAAAAGGAAAAAAAAATTAGTAAGGCTTCCTAGAATTGTCAGAATAAGTCTATTTAGCATAAAAGTCACAATTACCTTTACCAACTAACTTATTTTGTGGTGGAAAATGGCTCCCTGTATGAATCTTATTTACTTATAAGGTAAATTATGCTTTAATGTTTAAAGGATAGATACTCATATTCATACAACATTGATGTTAGGAAACTGGTTTCTTTGAAAAAATAAATTTTGTATATAAATCACCATTTATATTTTCTTGACATTTTGAGTAGCATATATCCTCTTTTTTTCAATTATATATCTTATCCTTATAGGGTTTGAGTGATGTGTGTGTGTGTCCACTCATGTGGTTTGCTGATCACACCCTTAGCTAATAAGGACACACCCCTCATCATTTTCAGGTTGGGATGGTCATGTGACCTGTCATGTGACAGCTCAGGTGTCAGATTATGAATGTTTAGGCAAACAGTACCCCATCTCTATCAGAAGGTCAAACCATGTGGACAAGGTAATGGTAAGATTATTTTTATGCTTTTTAAATGTTATGAGTGATTCTTAGAAGATTTTGTTTTATTTTCTCCTCTATCCCAGCACACATGCATTGTCATCTAGAAGTGTTCTGCTTTATTTTATTTTCCTCTATGAAAGAATGAGATTTTCGGATGGATCTGTGCACTGTTTTGTAGCCTTTCTCATAAGTAAACACGCCTTTGAAATGTAAACAGGTAGAAAGAGGTGATAACCTGTATGGATCAGTGTTTCATGCAATCAATCTTTCATGAGCTACTGTGCTTCCTAATCTGACCTTAGAATGGCCTGTCCTTTCACTTGCCATCAAAACATCTGCCATTTCTATTTAGAGAGAGTTTTCATTAATACATCTTATCAAAAATCCTCCTCCTGATTCTCAGTCATATCATCAGCAGTACTGGGTGTGTTTTCTAATGAGAAAATTGTCAATACAGGCTTCCCTTCCTGTGACGGCTGTCTTCGGTGGTGGGCTGCATGCACGCTTTCATGAGCGTTGTCATGGTGATCAAACAGCCGTTGTGGTGCTTTCTGACAGAAGAACAGAGCAGGCAGCTTGACATGACTGAAGCGCGACTGAGCTCTTGTAGTTGCAGGCGAGACACATGCTTTGGTCTAAATTACACAAGCTGACAGATGTTCTTTTTATTTTTTCCCCAATTTTGTCATTTAAACCCTTCTGTTTCTTTCTTTTAATGACTGTGTGATCCCTGTGTTGGGATTTTAGGAGGTTTGTTCTTCAGCGCCTATATGCTTTGCTCTGAGAGTTTGCGTAGCATCAAAGCTGGTGTCTGCTGTTTACGTTTCCATCTCTCCTGAACTTTGCAGAACAGAATATGTGATTTGTCAAGCTAGTAAAAGTTTGACCATGATGTATTTTTACCATATATCTGCGTCTCTAGCTCAGAGTGAAGATGAGGATTTGGTTGGTTTTCTCTGAGTTGACATCTCCTCAGAAAAAAAGCGTAAGAATGACCTTCAGTGTTAAACTCTTGATAGTATGTTTTTTCACAGACTATCAGTTTCACATACTTCATTTCTGGTCAAGAAAAAAAGTCATATAGGTTTGGGATAACATGAAGGGTGAATAAATGATGATAGAATGAAATGAATGATATTTTTGGTTAAGCTATCCCTTTAAACAGTAATTTTGCTCATTTTTAATAGCTTCGACTCTTAGCTCGCTCAGTCTTTTTTGCAGTGTCTCAGTGTCAAGATCTTTTAGCCATGTTTGGGATGCTAAGAATCCCTTGATCCTTTTATGAGACCCGTTGGAGGAATTGCTTTAATCTTCAGCTGGTTCGTAGGTGGCTTTTTTGTTCATGTGTCTCCAACCATTTCTCCCCTTCACATCTTCTGCAGATGAGAGGAATATTCATTTCCTTGTACAGTATCTATATGCTTACAGAGATACCTGCACCTAAAGATTGTGTATGAGACATCTGACACATGGATGTTTGGATTTCCAATTACATAATTGTATTTTATGCAGCCTAAACCCTAAGCCTTTGAGAACCATAACGCTCTATTCCTGGACTGTTTACTTCGCCAATATCCCAGCCATCAATAACATTCTTACAGGGGACATGATAAAAAGCAACAATATTGATGGATGCTCTATTGTTGTAAAATGACTACTGCCAGAGTGACTAGAGCAGTATAAATAATACATGACCTCTTTCTCTCTCTCTCTCTTTAATAATAGTTGTGACTAAAAGTTACATACAGAAGGTCAATAATGACTCTGAGCTGTATTGCATTTGCTCTCATCTGAGATGCGTTTGGCACATTTGATCTTTGCAGATGACCTTAGTGGACCAAAAAATCTGTCTCTCGGTGCGTGAAATAGCTGCTTGATATTGGCTGCGAGCCAATATGAAACTACGAGCCACATAAAACTAGTGGATGTTTCTTCAAAAAGGTATTTTTTAGAAAACTTTTGAGGTTTTTAATAATGCTTATTAAAAAAAAAAAAAAAAAAAAAAAAAAAAAATATATATATATATATATATATATATATATATATATATATATATATATATATATATATATATATATATATATATATATATATATATATATTATAGTAATGCACAAGTGAAAACAATAGTGATAGTAGTATTTTTCATCATCCATCTCTTATATAAGATTATTCTATACATACTGTTGCATTTTTGCCAAGACAGGCCACACTTCAGTGCCCCACCATCTGTTTGTTATATATTTGTAAATAAATAAATCTGTATTCATTAATATGGATTGGATGAATCTCACGCCTCAGCTGCTGCATTGTCTCAGAAGCTGCAGCTCGTCCCACAGGCTTTCCTCTGATAAGATCTTATCTGTTATCTGAAATATTATTTACTTGCTCGAGCGAACCAAACAAACACAAAATCCATCATTATTTTTGATGGTGTTTCCATTTTTCGCCAGTATTTAAGTTTAATCAGTTAAAACAATAACAGTACTCCTCTCTTCAAAAAAAATAAAAAAAATAAAAATAATTAGTTTCGAGGTACCATTCATATCTAGCACAAACAGCATAGAGTGAGGCATCAGAGATGAATATGAAATGATGATCTAAACAAAAAGTTCAATAAACAAGCCATTTCAATATTTACTGCTTGAAATATGACAAATTACGACTGGCAGTTGTGGCATAATTTCCTTAAATGTTAGTATGGTTACCAAGGAGTCAAGTGAGTAAAGAGCATGTTTGAGAATATGAGACGTATGATTGGAAGACAATGAAAAATTAAGAGACATGTCACAGTATTGTTATAATTTATTATTTTTTAATGTTTGTATTTGATGAGTTAAATTATATTATATAGTTATGTTTAATTAAAATATGAAATTAGCTCCCAAAATATTTTATATAATTATTTATATTTTAACATTAAATAAAATAAACTAAATATGTTTTTTTTTACATTTATGTAATTATGTATTTATATAATTATTGTTATTATTATTATTATTATTATTATTATTATTATTATTATTATTTTTATTGGCAAATATATTTGCAACATTTAAAGTAAATGAAAACAGATATGGTTCAGAGGACAGTCTAGGCGAGAGCAGAAAAAAACATTGAGCTGACGGGACTCTTAATGAAGACTTGTCATCTAGTGCCCTTGATCAAGGTGACTTCAAGCATAGCCTCTTTCAGGCTCTCATCACAGTCCTCAGAGGTTTATAAGCCTTACTCACTAAGTGTCATAGTCTTGTGTTAATGAGTGTCAGTTTCTCACTCTCTTCTTTCCCCTCCTCTACCTCTCTAAACAGCTCTTGGTACTGCATGTTCAGCCATTCACACGCTGTGTGTGTTCTGAACGCTGCCAGTTTCAGGCTATATTTATGACTGCCGCACTCTTTGGACAGATTTGGTCTTTGCTTCTGTCTGAGGAGACTATATTAGACTAAAAGGTGCTTGTGCTTTATTAGCCATATTAGGATTGATTGATTCTGGCAGGATGGGAGACTGGAGGACAGAGGGGTGAGCCGAGAGACACAGACTCTTGCTGCTTTTGACTAAGAGAGACACTCAAAACATCTAAATCATCATAAAATTCCATTGCGCTTACTATTCACATGTATCTCCATTTCCAACAACCAAGTGACTTTTGCTTATATTGTTTTTAAATAAGTAAATATTATTTACATACATCAATGATTTTATATTAAAGTATGCTGGCAAAACTTCTACACCAGTATGCCAAGAAGTATATTGTGTGAATGAACAAAATGTGATCAAAGAAGAAAATGTTATGAGTTACTGTAATGTACAGTAATATTGCTAATTAAAAAGAGAATATTTTAACAAACATGACACATCCTGTTATATTTCACATTGTTATTATATTATTATATTTAAAATATTTATTCGATGTTACTATTTTATATATATATATATATATATATATATATATATATATATATATATATATATATATATATATATATATATATATATATATATATATATATATATAATTATTATTTTATTAAATATGAAATATATTTTTATTGTAAAATATATATTTTTATATTTTTACCATTATTCTAATTAAATATTTTATAAGTTCATTGGATAAACACTGTTCTAGAACATTAGTAGTTAGCAATATTTATATAATTAATTTGTGTTGCTGCTGCAACATATGTATATATTTTGTTCTTTTGCTTACAACATGTAATTAGAACTTCACAGATCGCTTTCTGTAGTCTTGGACCCTACTGGTGTGCTGCAAGGGGAAACTCCAGCAGGACATTATCAAATCATTGAATTGTGTCAGATGGTGATGGATTGTTCCAGCAGGTTTACCGTCACACAATATTTAACAGATGGATGGACTGCTTGACGTGTTAGTGTGTCTTGGATGTGTCTGGCAGAGACCAAACAGAGCAGCCGTATGCCAAAGTTGTTTAAGTCAGCCTCTCCGATTCATAGAAGCACCCCGCCAGAGATAGTCGAGGAACGTGCTCATATTTTAATGGCAGAATTCTCTGAATTAATTCATATTAATTCAAATAACATATTTTGAAATAGTTTAAATAATTATTGAAATGATAGATAGATAGATAGATGGATGGATGGATGGATGGATGGATGGATGGATGTTCTCCAAGAGTTTAAATGACTGCTGTTCTCTTATGTATTGCACTGTTGAGCTGCTAATGGAGAGCAAAGAAAAAATAATTCAGCTCAGTGAACTTCAGATTCATTTCACACATTTAATATCCTTTTCATGGAGTTGTTTTTCTCCGTATGACAGATCCAGAAGCTAAAATAAGATCCACTGGTTCACCTGTGCCATTTGTTAGAGTTGCTTTCTCATCTGTTTTTAAATCTGTTGCAAATGTAATAAATCTGTTTGTGATTTTGGTTTTCAAAAACTGTTGTGAGTTAAATTTTTAAATGCACAGCTTTTCATAAAGATTTTAAAATGTTGAATAATAATGGCAATAATTATTCTATTTAATGGATTTACATTTATATGTAGCTTAATCAAGATGCCAAGTTTGCAACATTGAGATCAAAGATGATCATCTGGCATGTATACAGAGATAAACACTTTGAAATAACTCATCGACAAAGAAGCATGAAGGTCCTCTGTGAACAGATTTTTAGGCTTCTCTGTAAATGTAGCTATAGTGGTTACGGCCTGTGATGCAAGAAAACCTGTCATGCACAGAATAATTCTGCAGGCACAGCATTTTTCTTTTAGGCTGCAGAAACATTAAGCACTAATTATAATTTGTGAATCACTCAAATCTAAAGGACTAATGTACCAACTAATTATCTAAAAACTCTGAAAAAATCACAGCACACTACCATCCTTTAGTAGCGGGCAAAATGAAAGATTCAATGCTTCCTAATTGCCACTATGGAGAAAGAAGAAAATAGTGCATCAGCAGATACATTTATACTTTTTTTTTTTTTTTTATATATATATATGACTGTGGTTTTATGTAGAAATGAATATCCAGCATTTGCATATTACTCTCAGGCAGGTAAACTCAGGCTGGCAAGCCAGGTTGCTCTTCCTTGCTCATCTTTCTAAATAAGCTCATGCCAGTGCTGTAACCTTTCAAGATTTATGGTTTTGATACATTGTAGTAATAAAATGACCGAAGTACACAAACTGTTCCCCACACAAGAGCAAGATCTCCTCTCGTCATTGTTCATAAGGGAACATTTTTCCCTGATGGAATGAATGCATCTGTGTTCATTGAAGATGCTTTGACCCTGAGATTCCAAACGCACGTCAGAAACACAGTTTTCTATTAAATACACTTTGGATTTTAAGTATAAAGGCACCTGTAATGCCTTCGGATAGTTTAATCTGCTTAATGTTAATATTAAATGGAACTGAAACAGATACTATGAGAACTGATCGGTTTAATGATAAAACGTACTAACTAGACACAGTCTCCACAATGCCATCAAATCTAGTGACAGCGCAACCACAAACACAAAGCACAAATAAAACAACAGACAGCAAAATCTTAGTTGTGTTTTTACTCAGGCACTTTGTGTTTCTGTGTCCTCCCTCCAGCAGAGGGCAGCAGGTGCGTTCACAAATCCTCACCTGGGCATGTACTCCTGTGGCAGGCCGTTGAGGTTTCTGTCTTTGAGGGCTTTATCTACTGTGCGGATGTATTTGTCTATACAAGCTCTCATCTCAGGGGTGAAGGGGTCAAAGGTCAGGCTATGAGATCCAGAGCGTTTAAAATGGCCATCTCTGTTGCTGTCTGTGCACAGAAGTCTTTCCTCGGAAATGCTGGTGTTCAGAAAAGCGCTGATGGTCTTTAACTGAGGGACTAGATCTTTCTGTAGATTTTCAAAGTGTACCACCAGCAGGCGGTGGGCAAACCGCAACCAGGCCAGAGCGTGAGACACCCACCAGGATGAATAGCTGTCTACAAACTCTGACCACTCTGTGAAGGGAAGAAAATCAGCATTGTTAAAACTAAACTAGCATCTCCCACAAGCTTAAACAGGGCTGCATGGCTTTGGGGGAAAACGAATTGGGATTTTTCTGATTAAAAAATGCAATTGCGATTTAAAAATAAATATAATAGATAAATAAAAACAGGTGTGGAGGAGGAGAAATAAGAAGTATCTTGATTTTTAATGTTTTAGTTTTTTTTTTTACTCCAAAAAAAAAAAAAAAAGACTCCACCCCAAAATGAAAATTTTGTCATTAATCACTTACCCTCATGTCGTTCCAAACCCATAAAAGCTTCATTCATCTTTGAAACACAATTTATTAAGATACTTTGGTTGAAAACAGGGAGGCTTGTGACTGTCCCATTGATATCCTACAAAATGGTGCTACGGTGATGTGGAGAGACACAGAGGAGACCAATTGTTGAATAAAGCCATTATTTTTTTCTTCATGAACAAAAAGTATTCTTGTCGCTTTATTAACATTACAGTTAAACCACTGATGGCAGATGGACTATTTTGACGATGTCTTTCATACTGTTCTGGACCTTGACAGTGTAACTTACTTAGCAGTCAATGGGACAGGCACAAGCCTCCCGGATTTCAACCAAAGTATCTTAAATCGTGTTTCGAAGATGAACAAAGCTTTTACAGGTTTGGAATGACATGGGGGTAAGTGATTAATGACAAAATTTTCATTTTGGGATGGAGTATACCTTTAAGTCAGTTTGCTGAAGCCCCCTGGATGAGACCAATTGCTCTAAACTGTTTGAATATACTGTAAGGATAAAATAAATGCAGTTTCTATCATTAGCACCTTTGCTCCTCCAGTGAACATCTGACGCATAGCCCAGGTGTCCGGCACACTTGCGGTTGAACTCTGCCATTAGAGAACGATAGGGGTTTCGCATCAGCAGGATGGCTGAGTCGAACATTTTGATCTCTCGCTGGCCGCTTTCATGAGTCTTGACACAGATGACTCTCCCGCTCTGCCAGTAATCCTTCTCTCCTTTAAAACCTGCAGAGATGTGACATTACCACTTTTTCTGAAGAGAAAAATCTGAGCGGAGTCTCCATTTGAGATGTTTAAGAGATGTCAGTGTTGATTTTCTTTCTTATGGACAATATCTAAAAGTGTTTGTGTTTCTGATGAGTTCATTTCTCACTCCTTCAAACTCATAATAAATCTCAGAGCTGAAAGTGATGAGTGTTAACTGTTATTAGTGGACTTTCACCTTTGTTGTACAGAGATCCATCAAAGTAATAGCTGCCAGTGTAGAATCCAGTGGCAAGTTCAATCAGGTGACGTAACCAGGTGTTTCCTGCCCCTGGAAAGCTGGACAGGGCCACAAGAGTGCTGGACTTCTGGGGCAGAAATCTCCTTTCTTTGCACGTTGCATCTGATAGAACAGATATTTTCTGTTGCAGCATTCGTTCTTAAAGAGCCATAAAGTTTGAATTACATGTTGTAGGTTACCTAGCACAGGAGTACTGTACACCCAGTAGTAGTCAAGGTCATAAGGAGAGGTGTGATTTGTCTGGTTGCCCCTCTCACACATGTATTCCTGTTCACTCATCTGGACTGTGAAGAGAAACGGGACGTGGCTGCAGAAACAGTCATGCCCTCTAAAAATGGCCAATGGCAAGTCCTGATAGGATCACACACAATTTGCATGTGTCAGATAAAGGAATGAAATTTTTATCATTATCATTATTATTATTATTACTAACATTGTTAACATTAATTTTATTATTATTAATAATAAAAACTGTGTACCTTTGATGCTTGGCCACAATAATAATGATGATGATGATGATGATGATGATGATGATTTTTTTTATTACTATTAATAACAAAATGATTATAATAATTTATTATTTATTTTAATAACATGTTTTTGTTTTTTATTAATTGTACAATTAATAATATTAATAATAATAATACTATATTTTATAAATATTTTTTTTATTATTATATTCTTACAGTGCTGACCACTAATATTGGCACCCTTGGTAAATATGAGCAAAGATGGCTGTGAAAATAAATCTGCATTGTTCATCATTTTGAGCTTTCATTAAAGAAATTCACAAATTTCTAACCTATCATTGAAGTAAAACAGTTGAAATTGGGGGGAAACTCACATTATGAAATAAATGTTTTTCTCTGATGCATGTTGGCCACAATTATTGGCACCCCTAGAAATTCTTGAGTAAAATATCTCTGAAGTATATTCCCATTCATATTTACAATTTTGTTTTATTTTTTTTTAAATATGGTGTGCATTACTAGGAGCATAAAATTCTCCAGTCATGACTTCCTGTTCCACAGGATTATAAATAGAAGGATACAAAGGCCAGATTCCCTTAATCATCCATCACAAAGAGTAAAACCAAAGAATATAGTTCTTATGTGCAGAACAAGATTGTTGAGCCTCACAAAATAGAAAGTGGCTGTAAGAAAATAGCTAAAGCATTTAAAAAATCCCCATTTCCACCATCAGGGCAATAATTAAGAAATTCCAATCAACTAAATATATTACAAATCTGCCTTGAAGAAGATGTGTGTCTATATCGTCCTAATGCACGGTGAGAAGGAGACTTTGAGTGGCCAAAGACTCTCCAAGGATCACAACTGGAGAATCACAGAGACTGTGATGTTCGGGAAGGTTTCAAGAAATATACTCTTCACTCATTCAAAAACAAACTCCAGCATATTCAGTTGTCAGACATTATTAGAACAGGACTGGCTTCTATGGTCAGATGAAACTAAAAAAAATAGCTTTTTGGCAGCAAACCCACCAGATGTGTTTGGTGTAAACAGGGATAAAATTTTGTGAATTTTTTGAATGAAAGATCAAAAAAATATTTTCACAGCCACCTTTGCTCATATTTACCAAGGGTGCCATTATTAGTGGTTGGCACTGTATTAGTAGTAGTTGTAGTAGCAGAAGTAGTATTATTAGTATTATTCATAAAGCATATTATGTTTTTGTAGTCTAATGACACCTTAAAGAAAACACACTTTTATGGATGGATACAAGCATTTGTGAATTGAACCTGATCTGTACAGGTCTCGATACACTGCTGAGGTATGTGTGTTGGCTCAGAGGTCTGGATCAGGAAGTTAGCAGTAGAGTTCTTTGGCTTCTTGTAACAGCCGTGGTAGTGAACCGTTCTGTCTGAGAAACATTGAACAGAAAACGGAAGCCGTCTTACACAAAGCCTCAGGTGACCCTTCCAGTGTATTTAGCAAATGCCATATGAAGTTACATCTATCATGATTTTCTGTCTCATCAAATCATACTTCATCCAGCTCTATTTTGGTCATGGTTTCTGTCCTTTAAACTAGTTCTTCTCTAATTCATTATTCACAAAAAGAAAAAAGAAAAATAAGCATGTCGTGTGTAGCCCATTCAAGCAGAATTGCAATCTTGTTCTGTTTTAATGTGACTCACATCTCCTCTTTCCTGGAAGTCGATCCTCAACTCTGTAAACAGACATGCGTCCCACCCCTCCACAGGGGGATCCCTTCTCTCCACGGCAATCCAGATTACAGTCCTCATCCCGAGCCTGCTGGGCACCGACCCGATTTCCACAATGGCACTCCGCTCCATACTCCAGCCCAGCATACCGGAACCCACTGCAAAGAGGGATTGTTCACTCAAAAAGAAAAAATTTGTTGTCATTTACTCACCCTCAAGTTCTTCCAAACCTGTATGATTTTCTTTCTTTCTGATAAACACAAAAGAAGATATTTGAAAGAATGTGGGTAACTGAACAGCTGATGGTCCCCTTTGACTTCCATAGTATTTTTTTTCCCTTACTACAGAAGTCAAAGGGAATCATCAACTGTTCGGTTATCCACATTCTTCAAAATATCTTTTTTTTTTTTTCAGCAGAAGAAAGATTACAGGTTTGAAGCAACTAAGGGTGAGTAAATGATGACAGATATTTGGGGGAACTATTGAGGGAATTTACATAGACATGCACATGAATATGCTATTCTATTGTATTCCGTTCTATTTTACATTGTTCTGTTCTATCCTGCTTTACCAGTCTTATCTTGTCGGAAATACTTCTGCGTTGAAGAATGAGGTGGATAAATGCATCAGAAAGTACCTGTTGGCATTTCCTGAAGGAAGCAGCACATAATTATATTTTGAGCAGTGAAATTTTTTTTTCTGATTTTGAATATTCCAAGTTGATTATTTTAGAATGGAATTTCTGTATTTGAAATGGCTTTAGCATTTATATGTTTTTAACACCCTTTCTCTTGCTGACTCTGACTCTCTGGATGGACTCCAGGTCAGTCACATCAGCCAGCTCACATTCTGCCACCTGCTTCTGTGGATAAACACCGAACACATTCTTCTAAAAGAACAGGGTTTCTTTCATTTACTCTGTGTACTTTCTTTAAGATGTTACCTCTCAGAGCAGGTGTCCTGACACAAGGCGCTTGTCATTTTGCGGAAATCATAAAGAACGGTCCCACTGAGTGCATGCTCCGTTTCATTGTTTATAAAACATCCGATGTAGGTCCCTTGTTGAGAATGATTCATAAAAGAAATATAAAAAATGTTTAGAGTAATTTTTTTTTTTTTTTTTTTTAACAAAACCTCAAATTTAAGATGGATATTTTATAAACCGTTACCTTTATGTCTGGCTTTCTTATTTGACAGACTATGTTCAGAAGAGCTTTTCTGTTCAGCATTACCATGGAACCAGTGGCGTCTCAGATGCCTGATCTCCAGATTACGAGATCTGAGCTGCTTCAGGTCCTTTCTGTTTTCTGTCTGATCAAGAGGTTGGTTGTCCATCTTTTGGATGACAGTCCTCCTGTACAACCACCTGGCAGCAGGTACCTCCATGGATCTAGGTGGCGCTGGTAGTGAAGGTAGCGCCGCGGTATCTGTTTCTTTCTGAAATGTTACCACAATGGAGCGCTGAAGCAGTAACACGCTTCCTGCCATGATGTAAGCCACACCCAGAAAAAACAGAAGCAGCTGAGCCCGCCTTAAAAAGTGCTTTAGTCTGTAGAATGGCTTGGCCATCCTGGTTCAAACCATCCAGATGGATGTCAAACAAGATCCTTTTACATATACAGGACAAATAAATACAAGATTATATATTCTCTGATCTTCATCCTTTAAAGAAGATTTAGCTCTTGGTCTCTACAGCATCAAGAGTTCACAGGACCTAAAATAAAAAGAAAAGTCTGTCAAGATGAATATAAGATCAGACAATCAAAAAAAAAAATGTTCTTCTTTAGATTCATGCCTTTCGCTCAGATTTGAACACTTATTATAACAAAAATAAGTGAATCACTTGTCATATTTCTCCATTTTCACCAGAAGATGCTGAGAAGGCTTGGTGTGACCCAGAACAGGCTTCAGCCCTTTGGGGCTAATGAGCTGTTTGTGATGAATCGATGAGTTGATGAATCAAGTCTAATTATCATTTTCCCTTTTGATTTATTAAACATGTTTGGAAACAACCAGAAAAATGAAGAGAACCTGCTAGCAGAAACATAAAGTGTTTCCTGAGGTATGAAAACATCTACAGAAGGAATCTCTGAATTGTCTGTGTGTCTTGTTATTTGTTTGTGCCTAGTGGTTTATGGGATGTCAGTTGTCTGTCCATCAGAGTGATGGGTTGGAAGAAATTTCTGCCCGTGGGAGGGGAGAGCTGTCCATCCTGCTGAACTTCATGTCACAGATCATAGAGATCATTCACATTGCTGACAGAGAGAAGACGTCCAGATTCGTCAGTGTATAGCAAAGCTTATAAAGTAATGTCGGAGGAAATCATTTGTTTTGTCAGAGTATTAGTAGCCTGCACTGTAAAAAATTATCGTGATTTTAACAGTAAAAGACTGTAAAATGCTCCAGTAAAAACCTGTTAATTGGTTAACAGTAAGTTTCCATACTATAAACGGTGAATAACTATGATTACATTTAATGTTAACATTTTTACAGTAAAATACTTTTAAAATTATGCTTTTTGGAAGTGAAAAAGTACAAGTCGGGGAAAGTTCTGGCAACCACAGCTGCCGGTATTTTACCGTAAATGTTACCAATTTTATTTTTATTTTATTTTTTACAGTCAGTCTATGCTTTGCAACTGAAATGATCTTAAATCTGATACTACCGATATTTGATTAGTTTAAACCCAAGTTCAATACAAGCTCAATGTTTATTACCAGAAAAAAACTATTTTCTACTTAGGAAAAAGCAATGTTACAGTGAGGCACTTATACTGTACGTGAATTACATACTGTAAATGTTAACCCTAACTTAAATGTTAATACTAATTGTTGCAATAGTATAGCCACAAGATGTAAACAATATGTATTTTAGCATGATTTTAGTGTACAAATCACTTATAAATGTTTTCTGTATAAATGTAACAATTGTACAGCTTATTTGTCATGACAACACTATAAACATCAAACCCAAAAATTGCTGTAAAAAAAATTGAGTGTGAGTCGAAATCATTATTTTTATTTTTTAGGGTAACCAATATTAAGCCACATATTTTGTCAGTTGTGCTTAACTTGTAATTAAACCCAGAACATTCCTTTTAATTCCTTAAAGGATGTAACAACTGCTAGAGGATCAATCATTTTGACAGCATTATCTCCTAATATATTACTGATTTCCATCAGGACTCTACAAATAACAGCGAAGCAAACAACATATGGCACTACTTGTTTAAATTCATCATCTGCTCTGAAATGCTTGACAGTTCGTCATGTAGAATCTGTGGGAAACTGTTTTTGCACCAAGAGGATTCTCCAGGAAAATAGCACTTGTTTCTAGACTAGTGTTATTTCTGCAGTCAATTGTGCAGCCAAACATAGAAACTGAAATAATTTACATGCTGATTGAAAAACCTTTATCTTCTCGATGGGAATGAGAGGTCTGTCTGATGATCAACATCAAAAAACATGTTGTTTGTAAATCAGCACATTATATTGAGTTTGTTTTCTTCTTATAGCACATTCTCTTTATTCCGTTTGCTTAACACATCATCACTCAGCATGCATTTAGAAATGATTAGTATTTATTTTATATTTTATTTCATTTATATTTTAGTCTTGTTGTAAGGGGTTGTTTATCTCTGCAGAACTCTATATCGGTTTTTATTATATTAGTAAGGCAGGAAATTCAGTCTATTTAGAGAATAAGTTGAATTTCTCCAGTCTACAATAGAATAAAGTAACAATCTATAAGGTCATTTAAAATGCACTTAAATGTTAAAAATATGCAGAACATAAGTTATGACCACAAAAACGAACCAATGTTCATCTATTCATCTATAAAGCTTTCCAGGCGCAAACTGTCAATCATTTGAAAAGAAACTAAACTCAGTGTAGTTTAGACATCCCTTATATTGAGTTTCACGAACAGCTTCACATAGACTTTTGTTCATTCACTCCCATCTGAGCTAAATAACCTGACGTTATCCTTATGAGCAAAATACAACGTTAAATTAACCGTAAATACCAAACGTTAAGACAAAACACACCAAGAGAAGACTTCCATATGCTCTTTATGAATAGGCTACAGTACGATATTTGCGAGTAAATTATGTATAATGCCGCGTTCAGATACACATCTGAGAATATTAGAGTATATACTTAGAGAAGATTCGTTTACCTTTATGTTAGTGTGTTACCTCAGATCTGTCAGACGCGAATGTGTCCAGCTCACGCGCTCTGTGAGTCTCCAGCGCTCGGACGCGCGCTTCCACTGAAGAGAGTCTGGTGATTCCTGACTGGATGGAAATACTCACCGGCTCTTCCACGCTGCTTAACTCTATCCGTCGATTACAAAAGAATGTTTTCATCGCATGTTTTAACGGTTTCTAAATCTTCTGCAGTTCTGGACGACTTTTTGTGTCTCTACGTCCTTTTGAAGTCGTTGGAGAAAAATGAGAGAGTCGTGCCGAATATTCACCGAATTAAAACGGCGTTGTTGTTCCCTGGCAACGTGTAAAACATGGACTGAACGACTGTGATTAGATGAGCTCGTTACAGAGCAGCCGCTGATGTCGAGCTTTACACCCGCATCAGACTCTCTGCCAACACCAAACCACACACTAATTTACTTGATTGCACTTCATACTAATGTCTATTTAGAACATTAACTATAACATTATAATGATTCAAGATTATTTGAAAATTTAACTTGCATTATGCTTTGAACAGTTCCTTGAAACCTATTTTTAATAGCTGTAGCATTGTCATAATAACAGAACACTTTTCCAACAAATTTTCATGAATTCAAATAATAATAATAATAATAATAATTATTATTATTATTATATATATATATATGTGTGTGTGTATAAAATATGTATAAAATGAATGTGTTAGAAATGTGTTTGCATTGTCATGGTAGTATTATAGTTTGTATTGCCTTAAAATGTATTTTGCAAAATGTATTTGGACAGGATGACTCTCATTTCTGCCTAAGATTAATGAGAATCATAATGGTGTTTTTAAAAAAAGCTTTATGAATAATTTTATTTTATAAAAAAAATAATACATTTTCTCTGTCTGTATTATTCCTCCCACTCAAACACTTCAAGCTCTCAAAATGCCTCTTTGTAAAGCATTACACAGTTTGAGTATTGTTGATTTAATCACAGGCTTTTAAAATGATTTGCTCTTAGCCACCATTTTTAAACCATACTGTATGTGGATTCTGTTCTCAGACTAACAGAGAATACAGTTTTTATTTGGACATTAGTTATTCGCCATGCAGATCTGTAATACATCAGAGTTGTAGACTGGGTCACTGATGTTGGGCTTTTGGGTTCTAGAGTTCCTCTGGCTCCAAAGATCTGGCACTATCTGTGCGGAGCAGAACAGAGGCTTTGTTTTTGTGGAGACAGGAGAGGAGCACATTCATCTGGCAAAGATACACTTGTACAGACACACACACTTAGAAAGAGACCCTAAAAATAAAAAGAGAGACACATAAGTGCACTCGTATAAAGCTCATTGAGATGAAATTTCTTGACACTTCATTGTACCTCAGAACAAAATGAAGACAAACTCTCACATTCTGTCCCCAATGTTATGTAAATGTCTGGCATCTTATGCATCTATTCTTCCTCCATTCCTAATACACACAGTGAAACTGTAAAAGATCATTTTTAAATATTTGAGCATGTTTATTATCCTTTGCAATTGTGACATCACAACCAGTACTGTGCGTAAGAATCTGTTTCCACCACATAATTATATTTGCTCAATACTGTTATAGTATGTCAAAATTTTGTACGTTCCATAAAACTGTTCTCCTTAATTTGAGATATTTAGAGTAATTTTGAGCAACAGTCATCTGTATAAGTGACTCATGTCCACAAGGGGCTTGTGTGCCTTATTGCACTCGCTTTGTTAATCTGTTTTTGAGGTTTGACCCTCAGGAAAACTGACTGCAGAGCAGTGTGTGATGTTTTCAAGTAATTATATTGCACTTATGTTCAAGGTCAGGGACCAATCAACAAATTGATTCCATTTGGTCCTGGCAGCTTGGCCCAATGGGGAAAAACAGATTAAAATCTCTAGATGACCACACACTTGAGGGCTCCAGGCACAAACTGCAGATAATCAGCTGCCCTGCAAATCCCTCTCTGATGAGAGCCATATACACTCTAACAGTCTGTCTTTCTCTGTCTGACTGTCACACTCTCTTTTTTGCGACTGTTTCATTTTCTTTGGCTGTTTGAAAAAAAAAGCAGCTGATGTGACTTTCACAATCCGTCAAACAGAATTAGTGTTCAGGCATGCGAGAAATGTGCAGATCATTTTCTGTGCACTTCTCATGGTTTCTGGTTTAGACCTGGGTGAAATGATTAGGCTCATTTTTTAAACATCAAAAATGCTGAAATCCTGCTTAATTTTTCTTGTTGGCTCAGGGTGGCAAATTTGCTGTTTTGCCCTTATTTCATAGATAAGTTAACCTCATTCCAGATGTCATAATCTAAGTGAACTGACTGACACAGTTCTTACTATCTATATAATACATGGTCCTGTCCTGGATGCTGATTGGCCATAAAGCCTTCCAGTCATACATACATGCACAATAGAGTGCTTTAGTGCCCGCCCATTTTTTCAGTGTTCCAGAAGTATTTTTTTCCATTAATTTTTCTCATGAGAATTATAAAAAAAAACCTCTCCATTAAATTATTGTAAGCTTAGGACCAAACCAACCAGCTATGAGGTGAATCACAACATTACAAACTTTTATTTGAAGCAAAAAAGTATTTGAAAGTCAATCAAAAAGATATGGGTACAAGACAGCTTTAGTGAGGGAAAAAACTGCAATCATACCATTGTGTACATGACACAATCATATTAAAATGATGGAGAAATAGCCTATAAAACCATTCAGTAAAAGTTGTTTATTATATCTGTAAAACCAATATATTTTAAGCTTACAGCATCATGGGTAATGTAGTTTTTCACCACAAATTCAGCTGTTAAGCACGATTATATTAAAAATGTTGAAATAAAGTGAACAGACGGCTTTAAAAAATGCATATACCATTGATTAACAAACTCACAATATGAACCAACAGTATGTGTGTCTTTAAAGGTTCATAAGTTACTGTTAAAAATCAGTTTTCTCTGTTGTTTCCCATATAGAGCAAATGGATGGAATAAAATTCCAGCAAACAAAGCTTCACTTTAGAACTGCTTGGTTTACCTAGCTCAGGTAAATCGCACCTGAAGTGACAATGTGAACAGAACACAGAGATTTAATGATTTTCTGTTGCTTTATTTCACCCAGTGACCCTGAGAAAATAGCTTTTATTGGGCCAGAGCTTTCCATGGACTATCATTGTGTGCACTTTTCAGTCCTTTTCTTTTTGTGTCAGTAGTTATGTGTAAAGCCAAGTGTGAAAGACAGCCTTCATGTTGGTGTTTTGTCAGAATGAACCATGTTTTTGTGTGCTCAAGTCTGTCTGCAAATTAAATAAAAGAAAAGAGTGAATAAAGCCAGTGGAGGAGTGTTTCTTTCTCTGACCTTTTCATTCTTTAATGAGTGTCTCCTGTCTGGAAGCACCAACCACGTTAATGAACAGACTAGCAATGAAGAAAATGCTATTAAATCACAGCACTGAATTACACATCAGACCGCTCTCATAATGTATCACAACACTTTCCATATAAGAGTGCTGGGATTGGGAACCAGAAGTACCAGAACTGAATGGCGTGTACTTGCGTACGGAACACCGTAGTAAAATACTGAACCACTTATTTAGCAGTGCGCTACGTAATCTACAAGCTACATTGGTTCACAAAATGTGACGACGCAAATTGTACAATTCAATTCAACATGTAGTTTGATCATATACGTAAAGAACTGGTGTGATCTGATTCCCAAACAAATTACTTTTGCTAGTTCTAAATATGCCTACTTCCAAACTATATATTATGCTAAACAGTAACATGGCAGATACTGTACACATCTGAATTTCATCCGTTCTACCCATTCATATTATTTAATAAAAAAATAGTTTCAAACCAAACTTAGCAACTGCTAGCAAATTCAGACAAAGCTTATGAGCCATGTCTTTTTAATGGATCACAAGTTTTAGTTTTATTTCAGTTTTATATTAGTGGTTTTCTGTTATTTTTGTTATATTTAGGGTCAATGTGTTTTTTAAACCTGCAGCCAGACAAAAGATTATTGGAA
Organism: allo-octoploid hybrid of Carassius auratus x Cyprinus carpio; assembly: GCA_024542945.1. Lineage (NCBI taxonomy): Eukaryota > Metazoa > Chordata > Actinopteri > Cypriniformes > allo-octoploid hybrid of Carassius auratus x Cyprinus carpio. The sequence goes on along the minus strand of CM045024.1, from coordinate 14,551,762 downwards.
GGAGATAAAGTGATTTATCTTCATTAGTTTGAGCTCTGGTGAACATCTCTGAATTTGTGGAGAATGACTTTTGTCCTCATGAATTCAGGTGAAAGAATGACTGCCAAAGTGCAGGCGCTATTGCATAGTAGATCTCATCATCTGTGTTTTGGGCTCACTCTTCAGACAGACTGCCTTATGCATGAGAAAGATCCCTCTTTGTACTCTTAGGGGTCCTGCTGTATGTGTCTCTGTCTCATCTGGATGGCAGTCATGCTCCGACTGTGTTTTATACTACTGAGGAGAAGCCTCAGGTCCTTCCACACACACACACACACACACACACACACACACACACACACACACACACACACACACACACACAGAGGCTTGTGGAAAATAGTGGCCTGGAATTCAAATGAATTGAGGCCTTTGGCCACTTCTAGTTGAATCCAATACAAGTTGTCCTTTATCTCTGCAGCATTTTCAAAAAATCAAACCTGACATTTCATGTGGGCTCCTGGGAAATACAGGCATACAAACAAAATATGTGATTTAAAGTCATGCAAGTAAACAAAACACCCGGAGCCAAGGTGATTTCTAATTTCTGTAGGCATCAGCTCCCTTTTTCAAAGGACTGGAGGACTTTCATTTGCATTTCTAGTTTCTTGAATATGAATTTCTTAAAGGAATAGTCTTCTAAAAACTGAACGTCCTGTCATTTAATTGCTTGACCACATGCTGTGCTAAATCCATAAGCTGTTTTCTGTGGAACAGAATGAAATGCATTGTTTAACACCAAAATCAAGCCCTCCTTTTGAGATAAGCCGTATAGAAATAGTAAGCTCCATTATGCTGATGGCAAACTCTTGGCTGGAGAGATAAAAGGCTCAAGTGTTTTCCCGATGATTCTGTATAGAGACAATGGAAAAAAACTCCCCAGTAATTTTCAGTTTCAACTGTTTGTCTCCATGTGTTTGTTTTGATGCTTTATATTTCCTAGACTATCTTCAGACTAACATTTTAACTAAGAGTAACCTACAGCTGTAAATTTAATAAAGCATCTAACGTGAAGATTAAATGTGAAGAAAAAAAATCTGTGGTCTGAGGTTTAAAATGTATATTAAACCATCAAAGAGAAATGTTTTGTTCAATAAGGTGATGTCTGAATGTACAGACAGTTCATAAGTTAGGTATTATTGGTACGTGGCAGACGATTACATACTGGTCATTTAGTCTATCATGTTCTTTCCTGGTACAATCAGAGACTCTGACAGAGACAAAGTGAATCTGCTAAATTTATTAGATTAGAAGAGAATGTCAAAATAATTGAGACCAAAAACAGAATTGACCACTTTCTCTACATCAGAGAGTTCTTAAATGTAAAGGATGTTTTCCATGGTTAAAATACATTTTAGTAGCAACAAAGGCTTATTGGAAAAAGCACATGATATTATATTACTTCATGTTTTGTGGCACTTTCAAAATGTCCAGTGAGCTACGATAAAAGCTATTCAGTTTTATTAAAGACAGATGAACATAAATGTCTCGATGTCTTAATACATTGGTTGTTGTATGTATTGCGGCAGTTAGGAAATGAAATGTCTGATGACTGGCACTAAAAGGTTAAAGGGATACTCTGCCACAAAATGAAAAAGCTTTGTTCATCTTCAGAACATAATTTAAGATATTTTGGTTGAAATCCGGGAGGCTTGTGCCTGTCCCATTGACTGCCAAGTAAATTGCACTGTCAAGGTCCAGAAAAGTATGAAAGACATCATCAGAATAGTCCATCTGCCATCAGTGGTTCAATCTGAATTTTATGAAGTGATGAGAATACTTTTTTACGAGAAGAAAACAAAAATAATGACTTTATTCAACAATCCTTGTGTCGCGGCTGACACCGAATAGCGTACACTGCTTGCGTTCAGCGGATGTTCTCCAAAATGGTGCTACGGTGATGCGGAGAGACATAGAGGAGACAAATTGTTGAATAAAGTTGTTATTTTTGTTTTATGCGCGTACAAAAAGTATTGTCGTCGCTTCATAACATTATGGTTGAACCACTGATGGCAGATGGACTATTTTGATGATTGATGTCTTTCATACTTTTCTGGACCTTGACAGTGCAATTTACTTGGCAGACAACAGTCACAAGCCTCCCGGTTTTCATCCAAAATATCTTGAATTGTGTTCCGAAGACGAACAAAGCTTTTACGGGTTTGGAACGACATGGGGGTAAGTGATTACTGACAAAATGTTAATTTTGGGGCGGAGTAACCCTTTAATACTATATCATATTTAAAAACAATGTTCTTCTACACTGAACACTAACTTGTGCAATAATGTTTAAAAATACAAATAAAAATTAAATAAAGATACCATACCAGGTGAGCTACCAAGCAATTTTACTTTGCCAGAAAAGCCATACATATGGCACAGTTATGTGATGCAAATGTTAAAATGTATTAGTTTACAAATCATGCAGTATGGGAAAAGTATTCTGAGGTCATAACATAGTATTGTGCAAGGAACCTGTTGTTATTTGTATGAAAAGATTATAAAAGTTGTTGTTTTACTGCCACTAGTGTCACTTTCAGCTGGAAACTGCAGTGAACTGTATTTATACTGTAGGTACGTTTTTGGAGTTTTGCACAATGTAGGCATGTTTTCATTTTTTTCCCCCCACAATTCTGTTTGATGCCATAAGTGGCAAAATTGCCTCATTCTTGGCTTTAAACTGTATTAAGCTAAAGACGGTAATGGGAGAACGCACGACTGGTTTACGATTGAGCTGGGTAAATTGTAATTGTTTGTTCCTGCCTTTCTGAGTTTAATTGGCTTTGTTCAATAATGAAGTGGCATGAGAACAGCTATGCGCATGACTGCACTTCATTGTGAAATTGAGACATTTGTTTGACGGCATGAGATACCCAGACATGTGGCATTTGTACTGTCTCAGTTAAGTGAAAGACAAATGATTGGCAGTGATGTCACTGGATGCCATGAGCCTTCACCGAGCTGCTTATGCAAGTGATTATCGACATGTAAAACTCAAAGTTATGAACGTAATGCCAAAGCTGTGAAAAATCTGCTGTGAAATGATCCATATATGCAGCACTGTGGGCAATCAACAAATGCTGAGTGTAAAGTGAGGAAATATTTCCGATGTGATAAAGGTGTAGTTCACCTAAAAAACATTAATTTAGTTATGCAATAAGAGTGTGCTGTATTGTAAATAAACCAATCTAGGCTCATTGGAGAAATATGTTTCTACCTACAGTACAATTTTGTAAAGCTCCAAAAACATACCTTAATATATACAATTCACTGCAGTTTCCAATTGAAATGAACAATGTTGGCAATACAACAATTTCTGTTCCTCACAAATTGATGAGGAATGATTACAGGAGCAGATTGTTCATTAATAAAGATTTATTGTTCATTAATAAATAATTTCTTTTCATGTAGTTCCTTGCACAGAACTATCACCTCAAAACACTTTTACTGTAGTGCATGATATGTAAAATAACACATTCTGATGTTTAAATCACATAACCAGCTCCATATCTATGGCTTTTCTGATGTAATCTTGCTCAGTAGCTCACCTGCTACAGCATTACACTTGTGATGTGGAGCTCTTGGGTAAAAGTCCCATGAAACATGAGACATGGTAAAAAAAAAAAAAAAAAAAAAAGGTTTGTAGAAGCAAGCAAAAATTGTATGGTTGCTTCAACAAATGTGTTTTGTGTCAAATTTACATTTGTTAACACTATCAGATTAGTGTTTAGGCTAGAGTTTAGTATAGGTGGTACATTATTTGCAAACCTGCATTAACGTTTTAGCACCACAGACATTTCATGTTTGAACTGCCACTGTCATGTACAACAACCAGCGTTATAAAACATTGCCAGCTTCATGGTAATCTGTTGTGGATGAAAATGAACATACCACATACAGTACAGGACATTACACTTTTGAAAGTGTTGTGAAATATGCACAAAACAACATAATATCAGAAATACAATAATGCAGAAATGTCCCCACAGGCACATTTTTCCCATGAGCCTGGGTTACTACCAACTTATGAAATATACTGAAATCCTTCTGAAATACCATTCATTTTTGGCTAAACTATCCCTTTTATATAACAGTAAAAGTTTTGTCATTTTGTCAGTAATTGTGAAGCCAATTGTTATACTCTTGAGTGTGACCTTAAACATCGGCATTTCGATTCAGCACTTATTCTTCTTGGCTGTTTCGACTGTGACCTTGGATCAGAGGATTGAATGACATAGACATGACACAGCTACCTGACAGACCTGTTCTCTCTGATTAATGGCCTCATATTGAGGACAATGTAGAAGATGGACACCAGTGAAATGGTATATATACCCGCTGACATGTGCACACTCTTGTCAGTGTTGTATTGATTTATTGATATGTGCACTTCAATTAAGAAATTACATTACCACAGAAATTCATTACTTGGAACATGCAAGCAGTAGTTAATGTACAAAGAAGAATAAACCAATTTATGCATGCGCTGTGTTTATTCCAGTTATTTTTATTTATTTTTTTTGCTCATTTTTTTATTAGTTTTAGTGCAAGAACAAAAAGAATGAATAAATTGTTCTGCTGTAGGTTTACAGCAGTTTGGCTGGACACGTAGCTGAAGCCACAGGAGAAAAGATGTGGTATCGTCTGCTCTGTTGTTGTAGTTTTCTCATCTTAGTGAAGCCATCGATCACTTAATCCATTTTGGCCATGAAAGAAGAAGCACCCAGGTCCTCTGATAGCGGCTACTGATTGATTATAGCTCATAAATTCAATGTTATGACAAGAAGAACAGATAATTCACATATGTGATTTGTGCATGAGTCATCTGGGGGAAATGTATAGCATCTCGTATCTTCAAGAAGTAGCCACATTCAACCTTGCTATTGCTGGTTTGGTTTCTGACATTATACCACATTTATTTTAGATAGATTTTATACAGTCGTCCATTACAGAGAAATCCCCCTGAAGTGACGAAGAAGAGGGGGCAACTGAGATGATTTTTACCCAATACGGCTACTTCATACTATGAATATATATAATCACAATAATAATTACAACTAATTATTTATTATATGTCTCTACAGAACACTCAATTCTGATCAACTAAAATTATAAAACAATTAAAACGGCATCAATATTTCATGTCCACATATTTATTTGGAGAGGAGCCCTTTATATTTAAAGGAACAGTTCTCCCAAAAAATGAAAATGAGCTGAAAATGTTCTCACCAATGGATCGTCTGCAGTGAATGGGCGCCGTCAGAGTTGATACAAATGAGTTAATTTTTTTTCACCGGTGAAAGAGGACTTGAATATTAGCCAGAAGCAAAGGTTTGAAGTTAAAAGTGCCTTTATATGAATGGATTTGTTTCTCACACACATGCTTTTCATTTCACAAGATAATTCATTAACTGATGGGCTGAACTATACCTTTAAACCTTGTACATTTAAACTGTGATTTGGCTATAGGCCTTGTAATATCAAGTAACTTGCATTTCAGGCCATTTTTAAAACAATACAAACACTGCATAGCAAATTTCAGCTGGTTATTAGTACTGTACATCAGATTCAATCTCCCATCATTCTTTGGCTGTCAGGGCGGTAGCACCTCAGCGCTCAAACCTCGTTGCATGCAAACGTAGTTTTCATTTTATGCCTTCGTGGAACTAGCTATAAATATTTTCTATCTCACTTGCCTTTTTTATTAAAGGAAATTTGATTGGCTGGAGGTAGAGTTTATTAAAACTGTATTTTCTCCGTCATAACTGTACAGCATTTCCGGCAATTGTGACACATGCTGTTATTCTTTTTCTTTCTTATTCTCTTCTTTGTCATCCTTTGTGATTCAATCACAATGGGCTCCTGGGATGTTTGCAGCCGCTGTCCCACACAGTGATGGGAATTCATGAAAGTTGTCAGCTATGACTGATAATCCTCTCATGCCCTTTTCCTTTCTTAAAGAACTGCTTTCATACTGTTAAGACACAAAAACACAACATTAAAAGAGAGAAAACTAAATTCATCCAATAGAGCCCAGTTCTGCTAAACATTCAGGGAAAAAAATCACAGACTAATGACTTATCACACATTGTGACAGCAACAATTAAGATGTGTATTTGTAGTGTGCTGAATATTGAGTCAATTTGAGCCTCCAATTATCCATTCAAATGGCCCTGCCATAATACTAATGAGGACTCCTATAATTAGCATCCACACTGGATGCCAGTTTTGACATCTTCTTTCACAAAGTGACAAACTCACTTAGATGCCTGCCAAATAATAAAGTCTATTAATTTACATAATTTCATATAAGCAACATCACAAACTTGCAGTGTAGACAGCTTTGTTGATTTATAACGGGAGCTCTTTAGACCTGTTGTATACGTGTATATATATATGTGTGTGTGTGTGTGTATGTATATGTATGTACTTACAGTATGTACTGTATATGTGATTGCAAATTTACATTTTCCACTTAGCTGTTAAAAGACTCACATATCATGACATTTTATTTTTAGTAGACAGTTTGGTAAGATTTTAATTGTGCATGTCACTTTCATTCTGACAATTAAATTTAATCCAATGTATTATGTTACAATTTCTAATAACATTACCAGGCATCTGTCAAGTACTTGCAAAAGTCAGTTTTTAACTCAAATTTGATGCTTTGCTATTGTTTTGGACACTGTGCCCAGAGTTAAAATGACCCCTTTTTGACAGTTTCAAGTGTGAAAAGCCCATTAGATTCAATTATCTACAGTCTGTTCTCCTCCACACTGGTCTAGTTCATTCTTCCTTCTGTCTTTTCATCTTTTTGCTGTTCATTACTGTCTATTCATGTTGTTTCCCCATTTATTGTCTGATGTTCCCTTCTATATTTGTGTGCAGTAGACTATATCTACGCCTGCAGTTTGTTCAGACCCATTTATTAGCCCTGACAGTGATGTTATTGTTTTGATTATTTGAAACTTTATCAAAAATTGCAAGTGTACAGTCTGTTGAACAACTGCTAATCTTGTTTTGTCTGTGAAGTCACTACTGAGTGTGTTTAATCGGTTTGTAGAAGACAGAAAGCCAAAAAAATAAAATTTTGTTTCTATAATGAGTTGTTATTCTGACCGTTCACAAGCTGTATGCTTTTTATGGGAATGTGCCATGTTTGACTATTCATATTTAGTATGTGCCAAAATGTCTGTGTGGTTCTGTGCCAGGAAAGATCAGCATGACATTTCATGTTCTATTAATGAGACATGCTCTGTGAGAGTCTAGAAGGAAACTGATCTGTGATTTCACCTACTGCAGAAGAGGTTTGCTCTTCACAAGACACTATACAATATTTTCACATATTGTGTATAATTAATTAGTGGTGCTAAGGCCAGCTCTGCTTTTACTAATTCAAATATAAACCCCTAACCTATAAACCCTTTAACTTTTCCCACACCATTTATGCTACATACATGAATGATGTCTCAAATTTTGCTGTGATTTTGGTTTTTGGCTGGTAGGCAATAAAATAAAAGAAACAATTTCCAATTTGAAACATTAAGTCTGAGGTTGAATTACCCCGTTCTAACTGAGAATCTTATCATATTTGTTTAGTTAGGATGGAGATTTCCGTTAGAATCTCATTCTGAACACTGGAAACCACTTAGAAAAGCCTAGCAACCACACTCTCAGAAAAAAAAGGTACAAAAGCTGTCACTGGGGCAGAAGAACCTTTTCAAAAGGTACACTTCTGTACCTTTTAGGTACTAATATGTACACTTTAGGTACTTTATAGATACATTACATGGTTATATGTATACTGTATCTTTAAGGTACCAATATGTTTAGGGAAAGAGGTGTGCATTTTGAAAAGGTATTGCCCCAGTGACAGCTTTTGTACCTATTTTTCTGAGAGTGCATGTGGCAATGCCCTGGCAAACATCTAGATACTCTAGCATTGTAGTGGTGAGTTTTGTATGGGGAAGCAACACAAAAATAAGTATATATATTAAATATAGGGCAATCAGTAAGTCATTTTCATGTTACATAAGACAGTGCTTTACTCAGTATGCCAGCTTAGCAAACATTACTTCTCCTCTCAGAATCTGAAAACTGTTTTAGCTTTTAGCAGTAACTATTAGTAGAGGGACACTGACTGGTCATTCGTATTTCAGAAACCGTGTTTGTTTTGTTTCCCTCAAAGGAACCACAAAGTTTCACATCTAGCGCCTCATTAGAGCTTCTGAGAACAGAATCAATGAAGGAGACATGTTGTGTTGTTTACTGGGAGCATGTTGTCGATAAAAGAGCAGCTATTCTAAATTCATGAACAAGCTGTGACCATAAAAGTTCTAATCAATGCAGAATGCTCATTTTAGGAACGGTACAAGCTTTGTTTTTTGTTACTTTGATTTAACATTTTAGCTCTGTTCTAAAACCTAGTGAGCTCCTCGTGCAAAGCACATAAGACTCTTGAATCAATACAGGCACTAGACAAGAGGAATAATGCAAAGCTCTAATATACATAAAAGCTGATTTTGTTTTTCTTTATATGGGTACAGTATATTTCAGTATTAAATTTGACTATTTTACTATTTTATTGAACTATAAATATATATATATAATGCACATACAGTTATATTTAAATGTATAATATTTGTGTGTATATTATACATATAAGATATATTATATATATATAATATAATGTCTCTTATTAGTCAGTATAATTAAGTTGTCAAAATGCATGACGGCAATCAAAAAGTAAAATATCTAGTGAGTAAGTGTCAGAAATCAGTGGTATCAGTAATAAGAGAATCGGTATGTTTAACTGCAGACATCTTGCTCATGTACAGACCCATCTAATGAGTTAATGGTTTGGAAATGCTAATCATACCTTAAGGTGGCAAACTTGTCTTAATGATACAACCATTTCTCTCTGGCTCAAATTAAAAGGCCATTGCATCTGCTTCATTAGCCGTGTAAGGCAGAAATGAAGTAACTGATATGACACTCTTGGATTATCAGCAGAAAGCTGGGGGAAGGACAATAGAGGTCTTGGCTTCCTGCCTTCAGCATCCGACAGACATTATATGTGCACTTCTCTAATGACAGATACAAACATCTCCAGGATGAAATTATGGAAAGCTGTCTGTCTGTTTCAGTCTTTATATGTTTAACACTGAATGGAGACATTTTTTCTGTATAGTAGTATTTGTTTATTTAGCATTATTATGCTTAGTAGGAAAAGGCAATTATATATTATTTGATATATAGTGTCATGCAATCATAAATATAAATTATACATTAGTCTCTCAATTAGTCTCGCAATATTAGTTTCTCAATTTTAAAGCCACTGTAGGAAAGAACTGAAATAAAAAGTTTCTCAAATGTTGTTTTTCATCTCTGAAAAGTCCAGTGGTGATCTGTCTTCTTGACACTGACTCAGTTTACCTGTAATCTTATCAGTCCGTTTTTCCCTCCAATTTCATTTGGTCTTTGACTTTCAATTTTACTGACTCATAAAAAAGTCTTGATTAGTTTAGTGAATTTGATTAACCTGAGCACCAGCCTGAGCCGCCGTTTCTTTCATCCTACCGCACTTGTGCTGTGAGAACTGCTATTAAATGTTTTAGGGACATGCTTAGAAAAACATTTGTGTGACATATGATCCTCCCACTGATATAGGTAATGGGATTCTGAATATAGTCACGATTGATTTTAATTCCCCAATGGTGGTCCTCCAAGGTCTATGTTGGTTTCGGCCTTGGCCTTGAGACAGAGATTAGAATATATGAAAGTTCACCAGTAACCTTTTCAAATGAAATGATAAAAATATTCATCTCATTCCTGAAAATGACCCTTTCATAAGACCTGCTGTTAATACTAGTTTTCAAAGGACCTCCTGTAATGGGCTGTATGAGCCAGAAAGGCCCATACAAACCTCTGTGTCAGGGATGAGATGTTAATGAATGTGTCTCAGCTGTAATTAGACTCTGACAGCATCCACAGACTCATTTAATTAATGTTTGGATGAGAAGTTTGGCATCAGTATTGCTAGCAAGCCACAGAATAGTGTGGTTCTCTCTTTATCACTGATGTGTGTGTGTGCCTGTTATGGCATTTAAAATGTTTAATAAAGGTTATTCAGACAGATGACATGTTTTAGTGTTTATTTCTGGAAAGGTGCGTTTCGAGTTTAGTGTTTTGACATTCAAGCAACTCAAATAACCAAGCTGAGCAAGAGCTTGGTGTATGGTGTATAATAATTAATTTGTGAGCAAAAAATCCTGAATTTAAAAACATAACAATATATGTGAGATTCATAACTTATCCAGAACACCATCAGAAATAGTTCTTTGTGTTTGTTTATTTTCAGTAAATCTTTCAAAATGGGCATTCTTCAAGTGGTTTTACCTGGTAGGGATGAATTCTTGAATGTAAAACGACTACAAGATTAATACAGACAGCGATTATGATTAGCTAATAAAACAGATGGCTTTTTACTGTTTTCTGTTTTAAACACGCGTACAATGATCATTTTCATTAATGGTTATGTGATAATAATACTGAACTGCTGGGATTTGGGTTTTTGAACGTGCCTGGCTTGCACTAATATCTCTGATGAGTGAGATTTGCATGTTAACATGAGATTGATTCGTTAACTGTTGCTCATGCTGATGAGAATCTCTCTCCATGGGTCTATTCTCTAGTGCAAGAAGGGAGGTGCATAAAGAAAAGATTTGGGGAGAAGTTTGTAGCCTGCCATATTTATGTTGGTGAATACAGTTTTTAAGTTTTTTTTTTTTTTTTTTTTTTTATGAATGCCACAATGGCACTATAAGCCCCCTGATGTGTGAATTTCCGTAATTCGTGCCATCAGTCCCTGTAATTGGAAGGTGAACGTTTGAAGCAGTTTTATTTATAAAAACAACAATGAATCTTTGTTTCTGTATAATGTGGCTCTATATACTTAGAAATTCAAATAACCCCCATAAAACCCTCAGAATAAACAAAATAACCCACAGAAATTCAGATGGGGGGGCACTATGGATGTAGAATTGTAATGTTATGATCTTTTGTTTTTCTCAACAGTAGAGTCTGTCCAAGGGGGTCAAAAGGTCAAGGTTATGGTTATGGTCCAATAAAACCCAGTCAGTTTTTTTTGGATAAACAGATTTTCATGCAGATCAGTTTTGAGGTTTATTGTATTTATCTAAGAGAACCAAAATGTGCAGAGCATCAGTCTGCAGCCTGCAAATCAGTTTATATAGAAACTTTAAGTACGAATCCAAGAGATGTTTGAGTCTGAACTGATGAGATAAACTAGAAGAGTTTATATGAGAGTTTAGGATGAGGAAAGGGGCAATGATGTGGAAAGAAAGAGAAAATATGATGAAAGAGCGAGAGACAGCACTTGACGTAGACAGAACTTGAGGGGCTGAATTTCTCATAATCCCTGCAGTGAGCAAATTCAACAGAGCAGACAGCAGAAATCACTGCAGAGATCAGTTATTGCGCTTCCCAGGCCTGACACTCAAAGCTGCGTTAACCGCTGACATTTAACTCAATAGGATAGATAAACAACTATATAAATGCTTAGGGGATGGTGGGAAATCCTGATTTTGTCTGACTGTGATGAGTTTATAATACTTCGTCTTTGCTCATGGACACTCCTTTCAAAGAATTTTTAAGCCAGCCAGCTAAGCCGTAAATGTAAATTAATTTCAAGCTTTTAAGAGCAGTGGAGAAAGGTGGCTTTTGGCAGTAGAATGAGGTGTTCCTTTATACAAAAGGTATAATTCTAAAAACATCCACCTTCAGGTTGTGGTACATGTGTTTTTTGCTATGAAATCTTTACTAATTTTTTTTTTAAGTAAATTTAGGAATAAATATTGTGATATTGTAGAATTATTTCAAGATGAACACTTACTGGACTGGAGCAATGTTGTCAGATATGGATAATTTGGCATAATATTTTAGAAAAACCATCTTAAAGTGATATTATCAAATATGATACATTAGGCTTTTGAGGAACATTTATTTCTCAATCCTCATTGTATTGCAATGCATTACGGAAAAAAAACAGAACTTTGATCATAAAACTAAACATTTAAATATCATTACATGATATTTAATATATATCAATATATTAAATATCATGTATATGCATTTTATGTAAGTCTTATCTTATACTATAATGAAAATCCTACTGATTTATGTAACAAGCTTACATCTCAGAATTTCATCTTACTTTTTGACCATATAAATATCAGTAACTGTGCCAAATCGCATATTTTTGCTCAGTTTGAGCCTGTGAAAAGTAGATTTTTTTTTTCTTCCTCAAATGTGAGCTCCATATTCCCCTACCATATGTCATACAATATGAGCCATAAAAGCCTGATGTATCAAATATGATACTCAACAGAAAACGGTTATGCAAATTTTCCATTTCAAAACATTAGATTTTTCTAGGCTATAATCACAATACAGCAGTTGGTTTTGCTTGGTTGGTTTTCAGCTATGGTCTTCTGTTACCACCTGCTGGTGGTGTATGTGGATGATAGTCAGGAGGTAGATCACAGCATATGACATGAATATCCAAATCTACAGCACACTGCCTACGTGCCAACACTGGGGGATCATGGACACTGTCCCAGAGCATTGTTCTAATTACATGCAAAACCAAATCTGTGTCCATGAAAGTGCCAGAACCCCATCAAAATGGTCATAAATGCTAACCTCCGCTATCACACTTTAGCTTTGGCCTTTGTGTGTACGTGTGAATGTGTCTTTCATCATTAGCAAGCAGTAGAGTGGCTACAGGTGAGTCATCTGCCATCTCTCTCTCTCATGTGCTCAGTGTCTTGGCATGTGCTCTCCTGCACATTCTCCTGTCAACAGTACCCACCGCAGACATCATGGGGGCGGTGCGACCCGGCCCGACCTGGCATGGCAGATCAGCGTGGGTTTGAAGTTGGTGAAGTTTATGAATGAGAGGTGTTGTTGTGCCATGGATGACTCATTGCATTCAAATCTCTGCATTACAAATGCTCATAAGCTCATTCATCTGTCTGAGCTGCATCAGAAAGATCTTAAAGTCAACATGAAATCACAATTGACTGCATTGACCCTTCCTTATGGAAGCTTGTATCCACCTTTGGATAAAAAAAAAGAAAAAACTAATTGTGAAATCTCACAATTTAAAAAATGTCTCTAAATTCTGAGTCCATATCTCACCTTTTAGTCTCTTTTGTGACATGTAAAGTCAGAACTGCAAGATCTAAACTTGCAATAATGTCAGAATTCAGGCTAATAATAAAGATTCAATTTTGATCTATGTTAAAGTCTTGCCATTGTCCAGTCTGCACAAATAATGTGCTGCCCACTAGTGTCCAAATGCTTCCATTTAGCATGGTGATTATTTTACCTGCTGCTAATTAAACTGTTTACAGATCTTCATCTGACAGATATGACAAATGCGTTGGATCAAATGAGCAATGTCCGGATTGACGGGAAAGATTTGCTCACTGCAGAAAACAACACATAAACCTGCTGATGTGCTCAAATGAAGCCTGACTGGCTTGCTGCCACAGCAGGCAGGACGACAGACATGTTGTCACCATCACTCAACACTTTCATTGTCAGTGTCACTCAGCACGTTTGCTGTGAGTCAGGGATTTCCATGATTCATGTCTGTGGATGAAATAAGAGGAAGACAATCAGTCCCTCCCCTCTTTTATCTCACCCTCAACCTTGTTTGTGTAGCCCGATAGGACACACCTGCAGGTCTCCCCATAAAAGTCCCACGTGTATGATCAGTCGCCACGGGGCTGCCGGAAAGAGACCAAGGGGGATTCTCTCTCTCTCTCTCTCTCTCTCTCTCTATGGGCAGAGCTTCCACTTCCTTCCTGTGAGGTCATACATCTCTCCACAAACACAAGCTAATGGTCTAATATTAACAGTGTTTAGATCTACTCTGAGGATGGTCCTCACCTGAGGGTCCCACTCATATTTCAAAAAATCATATTCAAACCTTACCTCCACTATTCTTCACTAGTGGAATGATCTTTCCAAATCCACCCGAACAGGCGAGTCCCTCACCTTTTCTATGAGCACTTGACTGAATTATTCTTTTTTTTAATAGTTAATAGTTTATTTAACAAGAACAATGGACAGTCCATGACAGCTCCAGAATTATCTACAGAATTAAAAAGGGACATTTGGCATTAATTGATAAATGCTATACATAAAACTTCACACCTGATGTTTTAAAATATATTGCAAATAATAATAATACAACTAAGCATTGCTATGTACAGTATTAAAGAAATATTTTATATTCTGATTGTACTCTTTCCTCTTTTTTAGCGAGTACTACAATCTTTTTTGTTTTTATCAGGTTAGCACTTTTGTATTTCAGCAATTATGTTAATGCATAGTCTATAAATATTATAAATAATATATTTAAAATAATTTAAAAAAAATTAATAAGCTTTTCAACTTTCCCCCCTCTGTTTTAGCTTGTACTCTGAGCAAGCTTGGAAGCTTTGTATTTTAACACTTTTCATGTTACATGCATACAATCAATTTGTATATTCCTCATTTCTCAAGTTGCTTAGGATAAAGGTATAAACTAAATGATTAAAATCTAAATGTGAAAAACAAACAAACAAGGAAAGCCATTTGAGATGGAAAATAATATGGTGTAAAATAATTTTGAATTAAGTTTAATAGTTAATAGTTAAATCATTTGTTTAACATGCTAATGTGCACATATACTCTTCCAGACTCAAGCATGAATGGGATTTCTGTTAACCCTTGCTACGTCAGAATGTTTTTACATCCTGTTATGAAAAGAATGTGCAGTTCATGCAAGATCAAAGCTCTGTTTTTCGGAAATGAGTAGAAAGGAACAGACTCTTTGTCTCTGCATGCACACAAACACATAATGCACTTAATTGTTACGTATGCGAACAGAAATACTCTCTAAACTTTGGCATGAAGAAGACTCAGTGTGTTACTATTTTGCATATTTTATTACAAAGGTGAAATGCAAATATCTTGATGCACAAAGAAATGTTTTTAAACTTTTCTTGTCCTTTGTTTACTAATGTAAAACTTTTGCAAATCACATATAATTTGCTCTTTACATGTAAGTTTCTATAAATGCATTTAACACTAATTATAATTACATTCAAAATATGTACAATTATTCCAATGGTGACCAAACCATAGAAATGCACCTGTTTACAGGTGTTGACAGTGATTTTCCCAGTCCTTGCTTTCAGTTTTGCCTTTGACAGTCTCAAGAGTCCTCGTCCTGATGCATGAATGGGTATCACAATGTGTTGTGGCAGTACTGAGGCCCAGTGTCCTTTAGGTACCCCATGTGCCAGGACAGAGGGAGGGTCTGCAGTGGTTCCCCATAATTGTCTAAATGATTTGAACCACAAGAGCCCCAAACTCCTGGCTGATATGACCCAACATCACCTATTCGTCCATACCTGGATGAGCTTGCTATATCACTAGGAGGGTAAAGCTGGGCGTCAGGAGAGAAACACGGGTAGTGAGGGGAGGGTGGACAAGCAGGGCTTGTGAAAACGTGTTGCTCTGAGGACAGTCTGTGCAATGGTTTTTGTATATGGTGGCTGAACGGCTGGTGCCAGGATAGGAAGTTCTGGGATTCAAGGCAGACAGGAGGCGACGGATCCTGACACAAGCTGCCCAGCTGCCCGTGACACTCAAGGTGGCTGCAAGACTTCCCCACACTTGCTGGTGGGTTGTTAGTGAGGAAGACTGACAAAGCCGAGATCCGATTGATGGCCCTCTGGAGCGTGGCGATCTTCGACAGCCGCTTTCCGCTCAGGTCGTGATGCAGAGCCACCCGGAGCGCGTTGAAGGCCTGGTTATAATCCATGATGCGTTTCCTCTCTCTCACGTTAGCCGCCACTCTGCGTGCTTTGGAGCGCACTGGCCTGCTGCGTTTCTTGCTCTGTCTCTCCTCTGGTTTGCTTAGGGTGCTGTCGGGGTAACAACTTGTTGAACTGCTCCCGTCGCTGCTGTCCAGCTCCTCTGACCCTTGAAGACTCCCATCCAGTTCCTCCTCGGAGAACTCGGAGCTGGTAAAGCTTCCCCTGCTCGCCATGAAGAACCCGTAGACTGTTTCCAGTGTCATCGATCTCCTGCACTGGATGACACTTTCTCATGCAACCTGTGATTACCTGTGATGTTTCTCAACAGGTTGAGACGCTCTTTAAAGCACCTTGTTTAGGAGTCACATGGTACAGTCACCTATGAGAAATGCTGGTGTTTATGAGCTCCCTAAGGCAAATTCAGCTACTCCCTCCCCAGACACGCCTTCTGCTGCAAAATCCGCACAACCATGTATAGGCCATGAATTAGTGAGTAAAACTCAAACACAGACCAATAAAACACAGGCGTCGAGTATGTTTTAGATTTGTACATCTCTTAAACTGTGGAAAAATTTTAACATTACATCACAACATCACTTAATATCATCATAGATAAGGAATGAGCTTTTGGCACCTTTAAAGGAAGCCAAGTTGACATTGAACCATGTATAGGCCATTTTTTATTTACTTGGGCCAAAGGCTTTTAGTGTAATGTCAGGGGTGGTTCATCATATCATTTATAGAATTAGTGTATGTATATAATTTTTAAATGTATTATTTAAAAAGAATTTGTTTATTTTTAATGAGTTTATGTATATGATTGTTTATATACTATAATTCATATATGCTATTTTATATATTTGTGTGTGTGTACTTAATTAAATTACTACATAAATGCCAGTAAAATATACATAATATAATAATATAATAATTATTAATTAAAATGTATACACACACACATTGATAGATAATTTCTATAATATAATATAATTTATGTAATATAATTTTTATAATATTTTTATTATATTATTTAAATTATATATACACTACTGGTCGACAAATTGTATTAATTCTGCGCATTATTCTGAAGGATCATGTGACGCTATAAAACTGGAGTAATGACTGCTGATAATCCAGCTTTGCCATCAAAAGAATAAATCACATTTCAACATATATTAAAAAGTTGCAATAATATTTCACAATATTACTGTTTTTACTGTATTTTTGATCAAATAAATGCAGCCTTGGTCAGCATAAGAGATTTCTTTCAAAAACATACAAAAAAAAAAATACAAAATCTGTTATTCCATTCTTTTGACCAGTATATATATATATATATATATATGTATATATATATATATATATATATATGTATATATGTATATATGTATATATATACGTATATATGTATATATATATATATATATATATATATATATATGTATATATATATATATATATATATATATATATACAGTACAGGTCAAAAGTTTGGAAACTTTACTATTTTTAATGTTTTTGAAAAGTTTCTTCTGCTCATCAAGCCTGCATTTATTTGATCAAAAATACAGAAAAAAAAACAGTAATATTGTAATATTATTACAATTTAAAATAATTGTTTTTAAATTTATTATACTTTAAATTATCATTTATTTCTGTGATGCAAAGCTGAATTTTTAGGATCATTATCACATGATCCTTTAGAAATCATTCTAATATGATGATTCATTATCAAAGTTGGAAACAGTTCTGCTGCTTAATATTTTTTCAGAACATGTGATACTTTTGTAGGATACTTTGATGAATACAAAGTAAAAAAAAAAAAAAAAAAGAAGCTATGTTTTTAAAATATAAATATTTTGTAATAACAATATACACTACTGGTCAGTAATTTGGGGTCAGTAATTTTTTCTTTCTTTCTTTTTTTTTTAAATAAAATCAATACTTTTATTCAGCAAGGATGTGTTAAATTGATAAAAAGTGATAGTAAAGAAAAGATATTATTAGAATATATATTATTAGAATTTTTTTTTTATTTTGAATAAATGCAGTTCTTTTTAACCTTTTATTCATCAAATATATTAGACAGCAGAACTGTTTCCAACACTCATAATAAATCAGAATATTAGAATGATTTCTAAATGATCATGTAATAGATTGGATGTTACATGTGACACTGAAGGCTGGAGTAATGATGCTGAAAATTCAGCTTTGCATCACAGGAATAATTTTTTTTTTTTTTAAGTATATTCAAATAGAAAACTATTATTTTAAGTTGTAATAATATTTCACAATAATACTGTTTTTTTCTGTATTTTTGATCAAATAAATGCAGGCTTGATGAGCAGAAGAGACTTCTTTCAAAAACATTAAAAATAGTAATGTTTCCAAACTTTTGACCTGTACTATATATATATATATATATATATATATATATATATATATAATGCAAGTTAAATTGTTTTATATGTAAAGCATATTGCATTTGTTAATTTACAGGGTTTTATTTTATGGCACTTAATTTTAAAAGGGCTAAAAAAAAATCTGAATGATTTTAGCACTTTGTGTCAGTGATAATGGCTGAACTTGTGCTAGTCTTCAAGGGCAGTGTCTCGTAGTAGATTCCTGTTGGGTCTTGTGATTAATCACACAGGTTGTTCAATCTAAATTTGTCTGTTCATACTCATGACAAATTGTGCATTTATCCAATAGCTAGTATCCATTAGCTGCGATCCATTATTTACATTTATCCACAGATACAATTATCATCTCCAGCATGCAATCTCAGCGCTGTGTTGGTGCTGGGCCTTCTGGGCCATATAATTTGAGTGTCTTTGTAACAAACTATAAATCAAACCCGAACAGCACCTGAGGATAAGAACAGAAAGACACTCGGACTTCAAAGCCCGCAAAAAGAGAGCAGGTATTTGACAATTATAACATGGCTTCAACAGCACACCCTACACACTGTGTTTAGCACTGACAGAGGGAACGCATACTTTTGTTTGGTTTGTATTTGACAGATTGCGTGTTGGTCATGTTTCAGGTTGTGCAACAGGGAATCTGGTCTGTATCTCTATAGATCTTTGTCCTTTCACTGCCCGCAGCCTGATCATGTCCTGCTTCATCATGCTCTCTAATCTGAAGAACAACGGCTGCTGTAAACCAATAGTTCAGTGCTAAAGCATCGCTGACAGTTTGTCATACCAAGGATAGCTGTCATCCTCCCAGTCTGTGTTGTGTAATGTCTCAAAATGTGCTTTCTCTTGTGATTAAAAATCTCTCAATAATAATAACTGATAAATGAATCACTTTGGGGCATCCAGTCTGTCCTCTGTGCTGGTTCAGTATATGGCAGAGGGACAGACAGAATGAGAGGTCAGGCCTCTTCCTCTGCTCCTCTTATATGGAGGCTGTCTAGGCTGATTGACACCATACACTAAAACAGTTACAGTGAGAGAACTGTTACTTTGAGAGAGTTTGTTTTTTTGACCAGGAGAAAAGAAGCTAGTTATGTATTGAACATATGCAGCGTGGGCATATTTTGTTTTTTAATAATTGAAAGGAAATTGTGCTCTAGAATTATGAGAGCAAACATATAAAATGTCAATACGATTATGATTACATTTTAAAAACATAGTTACTTTAAAGTTCTATCCAAAAAAAAAAAAGTATATATAATCTGATTGGCTGAGAGGTCTTTATCTCTTTTTTTTTTAGATGAGAATTTAGTTGTTAAGACTTCAAATATTTGGTTTGTTATTAAAATTAACACCTTATTGAAGATTTGCTTTGACATTTTCGGAGATGTGAGCTGCAGGGTGCTGCTTTTGTGCTTTTAACTGAATTAGCAACTTTTATGATGGCTGTCGTGTATTAAATATAATTATTCGATAAATAATATTTTATATGAATAATAGTAGTGTTTAATAAAAGTGTTTTTACTTTTTAATGAAAAAAAGTAATGTTAGAATTTTTGCTTTGCATTTATTTCATCACAGTGCACACAGCAGTGAGTAGTGAACAAATACACACCCACACAGAGCAGTGGGCAGTTTTTTTTCCCTCTCTCTCTCTCTTTTCCACCCATGGAGCAGTTGGGGGTTTGGTGCCTTGCTCAAGGGCACCTTAGTCATGGCATTGATGGTAATGAAGGTGGAAGAGACCCCTGTATATTCCCCACCCCCCCACCCACCCATCTACAATCCCATCTGCTACCAAGACTCGAACTCGCGACCTCTGGTTTACAAGTCCAGCTCTAACCATTAGGCCACGACTGCACCATACTGACTGCCTGACTGACATTGATTGATTGATAGCATAGTTTTATATTGCTTGTGATTTCTGTTCAAGTTTGAGGTGTCATTTTCTAAGCATTAGCAATGAATTGGCACCATGGAAATTCAAAATAAATATTTTTACAGTCCGATTTCATTGAATAATCAGGCTCAGGAAGAGATCAGCTTTCCTCTCAGCACCCTCTGATTTACAAGGGGCCCTTGAGAGATTTATGGCTTCTCAGAGAGAGCATGAAATCTGCACCTCGGACCGTCCAAATTTCTCCCTTCTGACAGATGACAAGACACTAGCAATTATCAGCCGCCAAGAATAAATCAAAGCCTTTACTGCTCGTCCTGTGACGCCCTTAAAGAAATAACCGTTTTCAAGGTAAGGGGAACCTGCCTGACAGCCCTTTCCTGAGATTTGTAAATCTCTGGCCTGAGCCTCTGTAATGAACGGCTGTTACCCGCGGCTTATTAGAGGTCTGAAGAAAGCATTATAGATATTTATTTCCTGAGGGACTGTTAACGTAATGAGTGAGCACAGCTCTGTCCACTAACCTTGGCTTTGCATGGTATGTTAATGCATGTTTGCAACACTTCCAGAGGAATTTTCACACCTCTATAAAAGTTGCTCACTCAGAAAAGGATTTCTTTCTTCCTCTTAAATAAATAAAAAAACACAGTAAAATCAGTAAAATCTGTTTGTTTGTCTATATTGTCTATCAATAAAATCTATTAATTTATATACTAGTTTTGAATGGCACCAATCAGAATTAAAAAAAAAAAAATAGTAATGTATAACAAAACAAGCAAACAAAAATAATGTATAAAGTCAGTATTACTTATCAGAATCACTCAATCACATGATCATCATCAGAAATCAGGATCTAATTCTAGACTAAATTATTATAACAATGATAAGAATTCGCTTCCCCTTCTGCTCCAGTCAGGTCAGATCGGTAATATGAAATTTTGCTGATATACAAGGAAAACAAGGACATTCAGTAAAGAGACCCGTGAGAGTCATTTCATACTGTATTCATATTGTATTACTGTGGGAAGAGGAGAGGTTCCTGCAGATAGTGTTAATGTGTGCCATTCTTCAGGCTTAATCACCTCAATCCGACTTCAGAGTCATCACATTTCCCACTCTCTCTGCCGAGGTGAGAGTCCTGTGAGTCACACGCAAACACGTATTGTCTATGTGTGGAGTGACTCAGGCAGGTGTGTGGAAATAATCCTAAAAGTAGAAGATTTTACCATTATCTGTGTATGTAGGGAATCATCATACGTGCAGCGTATGGCCTGCTTCTTAAAACGTGTGCATGTTATTCAATATGAAATGCCCTCAGGGAGCAATTGCTCACACATATCTACAGCATGCTGACAGCATAACAAGGGTTTACAAGAGTTTGTCATCAATGTGGTAAAGCTGTGACGCATTTTTGTTTGGTAGTAACCCAACATAAACAAGACAATATACTTTGCTTCCCTTATTATCAGCACAGTTTCGTAGTTCACAAGTGATGTGTCCATGGTGAGAACAAAAACTTTAAAACTTTTCAACTCAAAGCAAAAAAAGACTATAACATATTATAAATTAAAAACTAAAAAATGTCCCGGCAGATACAAACTGGCTATATGCAATTTTAAACGAGCCAGGAGAAAATATTTTATTTATAATTAAAATATCCTGGCACATATAAATTGCTTGTGTGTGTAAATGTGCCAGGAGAAAAATCTTATTTTTGTGGTGAAAAGCTGTTTGTTACACTCAGAATTACAGCTACTGTTTACCTACAAGACTTATTGCCATTGTGCTGTTTCTATTAGTTGTCTAATGGAATTGATATAGTGTGTGGCCTGCGGTCAGTAATTATACAGGGTCATCACAGAGAGAGTGTATTAGAGGTATTTATGTTTTCAGCCTGGTTTCCATGCCACTTAAAGAGGGAAGCTATTATAGACTCATCCTCTGAAGCAGCCTTTACACTTTAAAGTAAATCATTAAAAATAATAATTATAATAATAAAAAATAAAGTAACATAATATAAATAAAATAAATAATGTGCATTTATCTGTGCTCTTTCCGCCCTTGCTAGATTTTTATGAAGGTAGCGCCACCTAGTGGTGTAAAATTGATGATCCTGATATTGGACCATATTTCATATCCTCATGGGACCCAGCCACAGTTTTATCATAAACACTCCTTCGACTTGGTCTTTAAATATGACCGATATTGACAGAATTATCAAATTTAGCAATCTTAGGGAAATATTATGTTTTGTAATTATCATTTAAATCTGGTCAAAATTATCGTTTAAATCAAATTGTTTGTCTTAAAATAAACATCTCTTGAAAAATGTTATGGGGTTTCAAATCGGAATATGGCTTTTTGTTACGAAACAGTATAATTTTCATACATGTCTTCTGTAGACACCAGGACAAACAGCATGTTAATCAAGCATTTTTGGGAGACACAAGTAAATGGTGAAAGAAATTATCAATAATTCTATGAAATATGAGATATTCTTATGAAAATGTTGCCAAGTTATTATTCCCATTATTACACTTTTCTTCTTTTCATTATAGTTTGCCCCAAGAACACATTAATATGCAAATTATATGCAATGTATAGATATATTGTATAAAATGGGAATAGCCTACCAACTAATGGCAAAATGCATAAAGTAAAATATTATATCAAATCTTACTGTTATATCTTTCAAAACATAGTTGAGAAGCATCTTTGTTCAAAGTTTGGTTAAAAATAGCTTGAAACTTTTTTTTAATAACTTAATCCTGGCATAGAATAAAATATGAAATATACATATATATATCCCCCCAAATGTTTTTTTTTCTCCATTTGTTATGCTCCAACCAATGTAATGACATTAAAAGAAAAAAAAAAAAAGAAAAAATTTTAAAACTCTAAAAAAAAAATGTTTTCTGGTTCTAAAGAGGATATATTTCATTAATGCCCCCGAGCATATTTGTGTTCAGACATATTTGTAGTTAAATTGCCTTAAACCGTTGACTTCAAAACGTCTTTTACTTGGCCAGAAAATCTTGCGCATGCGCAAATAGGAGTTGAGCGTTTTTTGAGGGGGGTGAGTAAATCTATGACCTAATGGTAAATGTTTTATTTATTAGTTTATTTTTTTTTTTTTTTTTATTTTTTTTTTGACTATTCCTGTTCCTTTAAAGTAAATTTATACTGTATTATACAAAACGTTAATAACCCCCCAAATATCACTGGGACAGTTTAGTTATAACTGATAACTAGACTCATTGACACACTTGGCGAAAAAAAGATCAATTCGACTCGCGCGCAAGGCGCCAAATGAAGTCCTGCTTAATGACAGAATAAAGATTTTACATTATTCTTGTATTGACTCAATGAAAAGGTAAATAGTATCAACTGTAACAGGAAAAGCCTTCGGGTACGTTAAAAAGCGTTTATCTGTCTTGACAGCAGAGAGCGCTGTAGTACTTTCTGAAATTACTCAATCAAAAGCACCTGCAGAGTGGGTTTAGGCAGCGGACACGGCACTACTTAAATACGGACTAGAGGTTTTTCTGAAATATATCATGTAAAAAGAGATTTCTCTTAAGAGCTTAATTGAAGTCTGTATGGATTTGACGTTTTGTCTGTCTGATGTTTAACACGGTAATTACTTTGTCAGTGTTATTGCAGTATTATAGCTTTTTTTTTTTTTGTATTTAGCGCTATCTTCTATGCAACTACTGTATGGTTAACATTAATGCGTTACACCAGGAGACTGTTTTGAGGTAAAAGACCTGTTATATGTAGTATGAAACTGAGTGTTGCATTTTCAGCCCGGCTTATAGTAATAAGTTGTAAAGTACCTTGTTTGATATGATGGTTAAATCGTTTTATATATATATATATATATATATATATATATATATATATATATATATATATATAATAAGTAAAAATAAATGAAGGTAGTTTTTATTATTATTCATATACAGATTCATGTTCATTCCATTTTAATTTTGTTTGCTTTTTCTTGATAATAAGGTGTATCTTTGATAAAACTTTTGTAAAGCACTATAACAAATATTCTATAAAAATTAAGCATTTTTTTCCCCTTATTCTTCCAGCATCATTCTGCTTTTGCCTCAGACTGACGGTGATCCTGATAACCCCACAGTTCTGAATAGTCCAGCACCTTCACTCTTCTGCAGTTTTTGAAGGTAACATTAGGCTATTTTTGTAAATGATCTGGGGGGCATTTCAGCTGTTGTGCCTGCTGATTTGCTGAAATCTATGTAATATGAGCAAGTGTTTTCTGGCTAGGTTTGTTTCAAGGTGCTGTTTGATGTTAATTTACTCTTTAAAAGCTCACCCTGACATAATTACTCTGCATGTCTCTGCCTGCACTCTGTGTTATTTCTGTATCCACTGTAATGCGTTCCCACTGATGACGGCAGATTTGAGATGCCCTGCTGGAACCTTCTTTCAGAGATCAAATATAATAGTCTGAAATAAGCGGGAACAGATGGACTCAGATCTATTTTTGGAGGGTGATGTAAGAGAATCTGACGGGTGCTTAGAAGTTTACGTTGCAATCGTGGTTACATTCCAGACCATTTTAGAGTCAGAGTTAATTATTTGTTTGTTGTGCCATTGTCTAATCATTCAGGAATTATGTTTTTAGCAGATATTTCCTTTTACAAAATAAAGTACACATCATGTTAGTTGAAAAAAACAGGACATGCAAAAGGCCTTAACAGCAGTTGCAAACCTTTAATCATAATTCTGAAAGCTACTTAATAGCCAAGAGATGTTAAAACACTATAAAAGAGTTTCTAAATACTGTAAAATACTGTATTTTGTAGCTTAGGTGTATAGAGAATTTTATATATGTGTGTGTGTTTGTGTGTTTTTGTGTAATATAGAATGATAATTTGAATAAGTACAATTATTTGTGAGATTAAAAGATGTGGTGTGGTGGATACTAAAGTGTAAATTTGAGACATTTTGACAAAGATTTTTTTTCCCCCATTTTGGCTTGTGTATGTATGGTAAAAATCTTGACAGGTGGATAGACTGCTTTTTAGCTTTATTCATCCTGATCATGTCAGTGATATCAAACTTTCTGATTACGGTTTCGTTTTATCCTGCTTCCAGTGTCATGATTGCATGTTCCAGTAGGTGGAGCTAAGTTCTGCCAATGTGACTGTAAAAGATGTAGTTTTCAGTCTATCAGTTTTCCATGAAATTTTTGGTTAAAGTGTTGGATGGTTTGCTGAGATCTCCAGTAAACACTTAGATTAAATTCAGGTGGATGTGAAGGTTATGTGAGACAAGTTTCTTTCTTCAGTGGCTCTTTCCTCTGTTTATTTGTCACAGAAAGGACAAAAAGTTATTGAGGTGAGACAGGAAGAATGGGGCTGGCTCATAGTCTGCTCTCAAACCTTCATTACTTGCGTAAGTATGACGGCTCAGAGCTGTCAAGAACTCTCTTACAGAGAGCGTCTCATCTGAATGAATTTTCACCAGATGTCTGACCCGTATTCTCTTAAACTCCTGCTGTGAAATGCTCTTAGTTAAAAGCAAAAATGACCTAAATGACTAGAATTTAACATCTTCAAAGGAAAATTAACAGTTTGTCTACATTTAGGCTACACGAAGCCAGAGCTTTCCCCATCTGATCTTTTTTTTTTTTTCTTGTCTCAAGAAATATCTGCATCCACAGGAAACCACAAAACCAACACAAAATGATGTAGTATACATGCCAGACCAGCATGTGGAGCTGTAATTCTGCCTCAGAGATACACTAAAAACGGAGAGGAAGACTTGGAATATGTGCATAAACCTTGCGTGCGGTATACAAAGAACATGGAACAATACATTTAATTATCTGTGTTAATGTTAGTTAATAAAAAGACAATTGTTCAGTGTTTGTTCATGTTTTTGTTGCTGTTACGTGACGTAGCGGTGTCTGACTAGGGGCGAGACGTGGGGTGATGACATCATAGTTTCAGAAAATATACGGATTCGCTGTCCACACGAAAATGCAAGGGCGGCAAAACACCGGATCTGTGTGGACAAAATGCCTATATGATGCAGAATTTATGCATATACAGCAAAACGCGTCTCCGTGTGGACGGGGCCTAACTAACACTCATGTTGTTGCAAACCCTTATGTTTTAATAGGGGCAAAAACACCAAAAATCACCATAAAAGGGAAGGGGAAGTCATGGCCTAATCGTTAGAGAGTTTAACTCCTAACCCTAAGGTTGTGGGTTCGAATCTTGGGCTGGCAATACCCAGACTGAGGCGTCCTTGAACTGCTCCCCGGGCGCAGCAGCATAAATGGCTGCCCACTGCTCCAGGTGTGTGTTCACGGTGTGTGTGTGTGTTCACTGCTGTGTGTGTGTGCACTTTGGATGGGTTAAATGCAGAGCACAAATTCTGAGTATGGGTCACCATACTTGGCTGTATGTCACGTCACTTTCACGTTTCACTAAAAGTATCATGCTCTGTAATCATAGTCTTTCGATAAGCCATACAATAGCTTTGCGTGAGGAACAGACTGAAAGTGAAGTCACTGATAACTTACCATTTTCCCCACTAAAGCTCTAATTTACATTTAGTCATTTAACACACTTTTATCTAAAGCGATTTATAAATGAGGAATATCCCAAGCAATTTATCATGAGATTCAACAGTAGATAAGTACGGGAAAAAAATCCTGAAGAAAAATGTATTTATAGGACATGTCTTTTAA
This sequence comes from allo-octoploid hybrid of Carassius auratus x Cyprinus carpio, assembly GCA_024542945.1. Taxonomy (NCBI): domain Eukaryota; kingdom Metazoa; phylum Chordata; class Actinopteri; order Cypriniformes; species allo-octoploid hybrid of Carassius auratus x Cyprinus carpio. The sequence continues at coordinate 14,524,780 of CM045024.1, read as the reverse complement.
TATGGTTGTGGCATGTCATGATAACCACTATTATTTTGACATCAATTTATGTAAATGGCAGTTTAAAAATTCTTCAAAAATTAATGTATTGGTCGTGGCAGTAAATGTTCCAATGCAAATATCTAAATATCATTAAATCAAGATACATTTACTCGAGATGTATTAAATTTTTGGGGAAAAATCAACCAAAATTAAGTTTAAGCTTAAAACAAGAACAAATATCTGTGAATGGTGTATAAAAACTTTCCCCCCTCTCCAGTTAAGTTTTTATTTGTTCTTGATTTAGTCATAAGCTTCCTTCATTTTGATCAATATCTAATAAAATGAGACTTCTTATGTCATTTTGTTTCTCAAGGTAAATAATGTATCTTGAGATCCTAAGAGTTTTTTGACATTTTCACTGGAAAACAAGACAAATACTGATACTTATTTTCAAATTAAAGTTGAATTTTCAATCTTTGAAGCATATTTAGAGAGCATATTGACATATTCCATCAAATTTATTCCTTAAATTATCTTCACTCAGTCTAAAAAAGGTCTTAAGTCTTAAATTTACTATCATAAACCCTGCAGAAACATTGTGGGAAATAATGACAGAATTGATTATACTTTAGGGTGAATGATGCTTTAATAATAAGGTGAGCAGTTTCTGGAGGCATTAGGTGAATGCGTTTTTCACCATGTCTTCATGAAGCCAGAGATTTTGTTTAGCAGTTACACATTTCAGCATCTGCTCATAGAACAGGTGCTCTCATCAGCGATGCGTGTAACATCAAACGTTCTCTAGATGGAAATAGTAAAGTGTTACTGTTGTTTAACAAATCGCTGTGTTGTATTATGCAGTGGTCTTCCCTTCTCCTGATTGTGAAGTCTGCTCTGTGGGTAAAGTTGTCCTGATCTTTCCCTTGTATTTTCCCCCTCTAGTCCTTCACTGCAGATACGAACTGACAGTATCCCTCCTTTCTACACGCCCTTTCCGCTGACCTTTCCTGTCTGCTTTTCTCGGGTGCAGGCAGGAGTGATGAAGCCTCTCAGTGCTTAGGCCAGTATGACTAAGACAGTACAAGATTACCTGTGACATGGGCAGAGGAACAGAGGCACTAGAGTGTTTGTTCAGTGACACGGGCATGCTGCAGTGCATTGTGGGGCCGGAGTCGACGCATGTTCCAATGAACTGCCTCATTCATCTCGATATGACCACTCTGTGGTCTCTCTCTCTCCCTAATGGGTAGGAACAGCTGTGTAAAAGAGCACCTCTCACTAACATCAGCCATTATTTCATTACCCTGTATGTTGAAGTGTGCAGAGAGCCGAAGTACGTTAATGAAGACAGCACCATGTCAACACGGATTGGATGTGGCATTTATTACAGATATTACAGCCTCAATCATCCTGATGCATTACACACACGATTGTGTGAAATGTTGAAAGTGAGCATGGGTTTTTATATTGATTGACTTTATTTCATGTTATATAGACGGGAAAATTCCCACCAGCTTGTTGTTTCACAGTAGAAATGTTTTTGACGCTTCTTTGGAGATTGGAAAATAGCTCTTGGATTTGCAGAGATGTCTCTGAATAAATGACAGTCTGTATACTAGAGTCAAGTTAGGGTGTTTGACTGGGTGTGGTTTATGGAGGGACATTTCTCAGAAAGCTAATTTTTAGCATGCTGTGCTTTAGTGTGTTGACAGTTCCAGTAAAGCTCTTTATTGGTGTCTGTCTGGTAGTACCTTGTGTTGCCAGACTTTTGATTATTACAAATGATTTCAAATTATTAGGAATAAGATACCATCTGAACAACATGCAAAGCAATCAACAACCACAGTTTTTGTTTTTATGTGCTATAAATCTGAAGTTCATTAAAATACAATAATGGACAGTGATTGAGTGGAAAACCAACTCAAATATTGTAACAGCAGTCTCCACAAACACCAAACAGTTTGTGGGAAATGGGCTCATTCATAAAACAAGCAGAGTTCATTTTTGTGTAAATCATTTATATATCTGACTGATTATTAACTGTTCATATTCTGACCTATTATTAACTGTTCATATACATTAAAAATTTTACATCTGCTTCAGACCACTTAAATGCTGCAAAAAATGTTGATAACTTAATAACACAAATCTGAGGTTTACAAAAGTGTTTGTGAATCTGGAGGAAACTTATCAGGAAGGACCATTTTACATGCAAATTACTCATATATCTGTTATGAATAAAGCTGAATGCACTATGCAAATTTTGCCCCGATAACAAACACGATCAATGTAATCATTTCAAAGAGAATAACAATGTTTTGTTAAAGCTTTTGGAGCAAGGGGCCACTATCTTGCAATACCACAGCGTGTGAAGTTATGGGGCTGGTTTACTTCAATGCCCAGTGAAGTAATAAAAGCATTTATTTACTTTTTGAACACACACATGTTATTTTAACACACAAATGTGTTTGGTTTTTACTATAAATTTGATGAAAATCCAACATCAAACTGTCTAAATCACAAAGTTTTGATCGTGGTATCCTAAATATTGTTTTCATAGCACGAGGCGCAACGTGATTTAAGCAAAAACGCTTCATACAATATCGTTCATGTCGCATCTTATTATGTCATGTCAGACCTCTCAGATGTATTTGCATTACACTGGCTCGTTTACCAGTAATGGTATGTAATGTATTTTATGTTCACCTGCGAGTACAATTAGCTTACCTGCTGTTAACAGGATGATAAAACTTATCAGCTATCTAAATGATCGGGTCAGTGCTGCTTCCTCAAAAAAGTTATCATTTTCATGTTTAAAGCCTTGTCAGTTTAAACATTAAAGAGTTTTAAGCAATTCCAAGTGCAAGACAGCACACAAGAGATTTCAATGTGGTACTCACACGCTGTAATAGTTTCTGTGTGCATAAACGCATGCAAAAAGCTGCAGCTTGGATTGCGCACAAATACCAAATTGAGTACTCTTTTGCATCTGCTTGAGCAAATGCACACAAAATTATACCACAATCACTGTCTTAACGAGTGTCCACGTAAACACGTATTGTTTCTGAAAACCAGCGAGTTCACTGGGATCCCTCGCCGTGTCAGCTCAAATGCAAAATCACTTCCACTTATTAATATGAGCTCAACAGTCCTTTTAATATTGTATTCCTCCATTTCAAAATAAGTGTGTGTTCAAAAAGTAAAGAAATGCTTAAATTACTTCACTGGTCAACGGAGCAAACTAACCCTGTGACGTCTGTGACTGCTGTGGTATTGCAAGATGGTGGCGCCCTTGCTCCAAAAGTATAAACAAAATATAACCTTTTTTCTTTGAAATAGTTACATTAATAATGTTTGATATACTGTATATAGTTTTAAAGTGGAAATCAATTTACAAAATAATTTAGACTTGACTGAGTGCTTCTCTTCCACTTTAAGGCTCACTGTGTGTAGATTTGTGATTATACATTCTTCCATAGCTATCAGGATGATTTAGTTAGGTCCCAACAATAAGGCTTTTTCGATTTATATGTATTTACTAGAAATAATATTTTTCATTAAATATTTTGTTTTTCATTAAATCTTTTTTTTTTTCTTTACCAAAAATAACATTTGCAACAAGCTGGAAATTATATAGTTATAATGTTACATTAAAAACAAATTCATAAAAACACTATGAGGCCATATGATGCGAAACATAACCAATTCATTAGTTTTCAGAACATTCTTACTGATGCAGAAAGGTTCAAGGTTTCTTTACTAAAGGGGTCATATGATGATGCTAAAAAGAACATTAAGTTGTGTATTTGGTGTAATGAAATGTGTTTATGCGGTTTAAGGTTCAAAAAACACATTATTTTCCACATACTGTACATTATCATTTCTCCTCTATGCTGCACCTTTTGAAAATGCATAGTTTTTTACAAAGCTCATCGGTTTGAAAAGCAAGGCCAGCTATCCAGTGCGTTGTGATTGGCCGAATACCTCAAGCGTGTGATGGAAATGTTACGCCCCTTACCATACTGTGATGCCATGTCCCAGTCAGAACACCAGCGCGACAAGACAAAAACAATAAAACCCATTACAAATGAGCCATTTTTTGCATCCAGTGGAGACATAATTACGAATTATAGTGACTTATACTGTCTTTATGCGTTGCATTGCGAGGCATTTTAGGAGGGCGTGGACGAGTCTTAACTTTTATAAAGAATATTTTTTTGGGTTTGAGACTTTAGTTTTTGCAACTTTAGGGATCTTATCTATTCACGAACAGCTTGTAACACTCCAAAGAGAAAGGAAAACTTGAAATCGCATCATATGACCCCTTTAATACCCGAAGGTAAATTTGTTGTGCAGACAGGTAATTCGGCAATCCATACTTAAAACAATTCATAGAAACATCAACATACTATGAACATTATTTGAAAATGATTTAAAAGTCATGAAAATGTACCTTCACACACCCCCACTCCCAAAAGCATAATAAATACTATCATCTGCTGCTATTTTTATACATTAATTCTATCACTGCAGGTACAAAAGTATTCCTATATCATTTGGTTCTCCACCTATGGCCCACAAACAGTCTGCCAGAGCAGAGGAGCTGAAACTCAGTGTGTAAAGTGTGGTAACAATCTCTAATAACAGCACTCGCCTTACGCTTCAACTGGTTGGAGTAGAGACCTGATAGGTTAGGTTGTGATTCACCTATAATCTTACTAGCCCACTTGACAATTTGGTTCAAAGAATTTTTGTTCTTCAAAGAAAAAGTTCCAAACAATGACACAAGAGAGAATGACATAACTGATTCAATAAATAGAATCAAAAATCATAGCTTTATCAATGTGAAATCTGGACAACTTTCTAAGGCAAAACAGACGCTGATGTCCCTTGTTACATACAGTCTTACAGTTCTTTTCAAAGGACTTTTCTTTTCAAAAGATATATGTACAAGATCAGTGAATGTGTAACTTTCAGCACTGGCTCGAAAAGGCAAGTGAACTGGCCTGAAACTATCTCAACTGGCCCTCGTGTCACTGGTCATCCTTATTGTAGAGCCTTGGAAATGGAAAAATCCTCTTTAAGAAGTCTCTTTGTCTCTTTTAAAGCATCACTCCTGCTGCCAACACAATGATTTTAAAACAAATTCACCACCTTAGATAATACTTCTTTTAATAATATTTCAAGGCCTGCTATGAGCAATGCTCTTGTTATTATGCATAATTCATAATCCACCTCCATCCTTTTCATTTGTTTAATAAAAGGCTACTGATATTTAGTCTTTTTACTTACTGAATATCTGTCAGTTACTCTATTGAAAGGCTGCCTTTAGCATCTATATATAAATGAGTGTGATTGGTGTCTGGTAGTCGTGACCCTAACCCAGTCTATTCAAGATTTAAAGTTCAACTAATCATTCACATAAATCTCAGACTAGTTGGTTGGAAACATAAGGTCCTTGAGAACTCATTCCTAGCATGGACAAAGCTCTCATTCTAAGTTACCTCACCTCTTGTGTTGAGATTGATCTCATATATTTCAGGGTCAACATCAAGCTTTTATCTAAAAAGAGGCCATCAAGAGTATGCTTACAAAGGCAAAGGGAGCTCTTTTTGTTGCTGGTCGCCCGGAGGGAAAGCCACAGAATTTCCTTCCATTTTCCTCCATGCTGCACAGCTAACAAAAGAGCTATTGGAGATCGGGTTTGTTATCATTTGAAAGCAATGACCTTGCCTTTCCTACTTATAACAGGTCGTACTGTTTTGGCACAGAAGCACTCATCTGGATGCTTCGTCTCAGTGGGGCGACCCGCAGAAATACCTCCATAATAATGGAAGCAGTGATTGTTCACAAACAATCAGCTGGAAGGCAATCTGGCTGATAAGAGAGATGGCTTTAGCAAGGAGATGGGTTATGAACATGGCAATGAGAGGTGCTAGATCTGAAATAGGAAAGGCAGAGGCTCTACAACCTGTAATCCTAGAGAGAGCTAAAGCCCTCGGCAGTCAATGAGAGTGGGCAATCACTCATGGATCACCTTCTGACCCGCCAGTCAAGGTGTAAATGGGTGCAGCGGTATTTCTCAGTGTGGTTTGTGTAAAGTTAAATGTGGGTTGCTTGTCACCTGGTGGTGTAGATTTGTGGCTGAAAATACAAAGGGCATGGGGTCAATATTTGGAAAGGGCGAACTAAAAATGTTTTTTTTTTTTTTTTTTATCAACCTAGCCTTTCAAAGAACCAGATAGACAGCATTTAACCCAGGATACTGTGGGTCAGGAATGGAGATGTGATAGCTTTGCAGTTAAGGATCTGTGCTCCAAACACTGTGGTTATGTACTTTTTAGCTTTTCTTTTCCAGAGATTGCTCTATTTTTATCTGTCAGTAAAATATTGTAATGCTTGGTCATTTTCAATGTGACATTGATATCACAAGAATTTTTGAGGGGAGAGCACTCTTTGGTTTTGCCAAACACTGTTTTGTGGGAAATATATATATTTTTTACTTGCTTTGTATGCAGAATATATATCAGACAGTCAGTGAATAGTCTGTAGGTGCCAGGAAGGAATATCCAGGAAGCATATAAGAACCTACTGGTTAAAACTAGAACTTCAGGATTTTATTTTATTTTTTCACTAGCGAAGGCAGAAAATAATTCAATTATCATTATTTACAGTACCATTTACAATAACATTAATTAGCTAATTGGATTTTAAATCGATTCCTGTGGCCAGTTGACTGTGGTGAAAGCATGAATCTGTAAATCAGGATTGGAAACTTGAGTCAAGGCTGTTGCTTAGTGTATCATCAGTGCCTTCCAATATTTCATTTTAAAAACACTTTTCCAGACAGGTAATTAAGTGTTCAGCTCAGCTTTTGGAACAGATATGGCTCCATAAATGATTTGAGTTGATTTTGGACAGGAATTTAATAGATTGAAATGCACTGCTCTTTGTCACTTCTGGATGCACCGCTAGAATGAAGAGTTTATGTTGTCTGCTTTCTTAAAAAAATGATAGATAGATAGATAGATAGATAGATAGATAGATAGATAGATAGATAGATAGATGTGCTGTTCGAAATGAACACAAAAAATGTTGTGACATTTTGTGGTTCACAAATGTTAGTAGAATATGTGCATAATGTGATGATCTACACGTGTGGTTACTCTGTAGGACATCTATGTGAACTAAAAATCACAAAAATACCAGTTGTAGGTCTTTTGGAAAAATGGCTAAGACAAGTGAAGTTAGTTCAGAGAAACTAGTATCATTTGTATGCAAATGAAACTGGGTTTGATATTTTGCCATCTAAAGCAATGAAATTCATACATTTTAAGTGTGGCTTAAAAGTCCCAGTACTTTAAATTTCATTGCAGTTCAGTTGTGTGTATTTGATTTGGAGTGTGTTGTGCAAGCCTGTGTCTTAGCCAGCTAAATGTGTATTTTTCCATTACTATAAAACAAAGTATTCACTAATAGGCAGAAAAACCCATAAAGCAAAGTAATGTGTTGAGGAAATACATTGATGTTATCTTCTTTAAAAACAATAAGACAGCAGCATATTTGGAATGAATGCAGAGAGGGAGGGGCGGGCTTTAAAAGTGTTTTTGTGACTTGTTGATAAGGCACCCTCTGTCACTCAGATTGACAGACAGCTCTGGGATGTAACTGTAAATCTGCTCGTGTGTGTGTGTTTATTGGAGAGGAAACGGCTTTGAATGACTTGTTTTATCTGGCGGCTTATATCCTGCTCATTTTCACTATGGAGTCTCCTCAGCTCTATCACTCCATCTCTCTCTCTTTTTAAATAGCTTTGTCTGGGATGAATGAAAAAGCATCTCTCTTTTTTTTTGCTTTTTCTCTCGGGGTTCTGGGCTGATTAGCTTATGAACTGTGAGTGACATTTGAGTGTTTGATATTGAGGCCTTTGTGCACTTTTGCGTTTGTGGGTGTTAATGCTTTTCGCTCGACTGATTTGCATTGCTGATCCGAGAACATCTCCATTCTCATGCATGAAGAGATCCTATCAATATATAAATGTCTCTGATAGCTATGGTGAATTTGATAATGAAATGAATTAATAAACAATTTGACATGTAAAAGCTCTTTCTATAATGGCAGTGGAGGAGATGATGCATGCACACACACACAAACAGAGTGACATCTGTGCACTTTGAGTGCCAGCTATTTCTGGAGGGTTGGATCAGGCCCGGTTGCTGCCAATGATGAGGTATTGATTGGTTGAGAAATGTCAGTGTTGAATAAAGCCCCGTTCACACTAGCAGTGACTTTTGTCGCTGCATGTTGCCAGGGGCTGGCAATGAGGTTGCTAGTGGTCGTTCTCAATACTGGTTGCCTTGACAGCGAATCAGGTTTCTTGCTGCTAAACATTTTGGAGGCAAAAGACAAAATATAATCTAAGTCTAAATTAAATCCGTACATGCAATCAAAATGAATGAGAAACAGAGCCTACTTTCTTCCATTGCATATTTTTATCTACGGCTGAGAGGAGAATGATCACAAGCTCTACCGTCGTCTTTCCTATTGGCTGTCGCTTCTGAAAGTCGCTCTTCATTTGCATTAAGTTGAAGGATTCTTAACTTTGTTGCGTCGCTGGACTCGCCCCATCCCGTCACCAATGGCTGCTGTCGCTCGTGTCACCAGAAATCGCCAGCTCTCCATTGAAATGAATGGAATTGTGTCGCTTTGCTGTTGCGTGTTGCTTGTAGTGTGAACAGGGCTTAACAGCTTAGCTGTGAGGGAATCGGAGAGAATGGGTCGCTATTCTCCTGCTAGCCACTGGAGGAGGCTGTGAGTGTTTTGTTCATCAGGGAGATGCTCTGGGAGCTGGACTGCAAAGCTTATGGCCCACATTACTGAATGGCCATGACAAGCTGCTCTCAAAGGAACAGATGCTTTTCACAGAGCCGTTCACCTCGAGGCCTCAACTGATATGACCACCGATTGCTCTGTGATTTCTTCCAGCTTTGCTTCTGAACGTTCATTTACCGGGAGAGTAGAAAACAGGACTGTCATGAGAGCAGACATGCAATGGTCACACACCCTGTCAGAGGAACAGAAATGGAGGAAATGAGTGGGAATTACTTTTGTCCTCTACTTGTGTCTCCAAAAAGCCCACAGGAACATAAGTCCCAGCTTTGAGTGTATATGTTTGATACAGCTCCTGAATGTGTGAGGGGGAAAAGAGGGGTTTTCAAGCATGAGACTGATAAACCCATTAAGTTCAAGGATTTTTAAACTTTCTGCTTATTGGGTGAATCTTACGAAACCTGTCAACAACTAGTCCAAGTCATATTTAAACCTAACATCAGAAATATATACATATACATCAGAAATATATATATATATATATATATATATATATATATATATATATATATATATATATATATATACACACACACACACACATACAAATATATACAGTACAGACCAAAAGTTTGGAAACATTACTATTTTTAATGTTTTTGAAAGAAGTTTCTTCTGCTCATCAAGCCTGCATTTATTTGATCAAAAATACAGAAAAAAAATGTAATATTGTGATATATTATTACAATTTAAAATAATTATTTTTAAATTTATTATACTTTAAATTATCGTTTATTTCTGTGATGCAAAGCTGAATTTTTAGGATCATTATCACATGATCCTTTAGAAATCATTCTAATATGATGATTCCAAAGTTGGAAACAGTTCTGCTGCTCAATATTTTTTCAGAACATGTGATACTTTTTTAGGATACTTTGATGAATAAAAAGTAAAAAAAAAAAAAAAAAAAAAAAAAGAAGCTAAGTTTTTAAAATATAAATATTTTGTAATAACAATATACACTACTGGTCAGTAATTTGGGGTCAGTAATTTTTTTTCTTTCTTTTTTTTAAATAAAATCAATACTTTTATTCAGCAAGGATGTGCTAAATTGATAAAAAGTGATAGTAAAGAAAATATATTATTAGAATATATATTATTAGATTTTTTTTTTATTTTGAATAAATGCAGTTCTTTTTATCCTTTTATTCATCAAATATATTAGACAGCAGAACTGTTTCCAACACTCATAATAAATCAGAATATTAGAATGATTTCTAAATGATCATGTGATAGACTGGATGTTACATGTGACACTAAAGGCTGGAGTAATGATGCTGATAATTCAGCTTTGCATCACAGGAATTAATTATTTTTTTAAAGTATATTCAAATAGAAAACTATTATTTTAAGTTGTAATAATATTTCACAATATTACTGTTTTTTTCTGTATTTTTGATCAAATAAATGCAGGCTTGATGAGCAGAAGAAACTTCTTTCAAAAACATTAAAAATAGTAATGTTTCCAAACTTTTGGTCTGTACTGTGTGTGTGTGTGTATATATATATATATATATATATATATATATATATATATATATATATATATATATATATATATATATATATGTGTGTATGTATGTGTGTGTGTATGTGTATATATATTTATATGTATATGTGTATATATATTTTTTTTTGCTTTAGAACTATTCATTCATAATTTTTTTAGAACTATTCATTCATTTTTTTATTTTTTTATTTTTAAAAACTCCTTATCATAGTATATAACAGAGTATAGCAAATATTAATTACTGTAATGTGTAACATTATTTAAATGATAAAGTACTTTAGGAAGAACTTAAAGTATTTAAGTATTGCACTTATTTATTTTTATTTGCATACAGTAATATAACAGTATTTCTTTTTTTGGGGGGGTGAAATGTGACCCAGACATATTTCCATTATATTCACCATGTAATTCTTCCCTGCCCCCCACAAACTTGAATAAATTACTCAGAATCCCTGTGACATCTCAAACTGTGCAGACAGTGACTGACATTTTCATCCGTTCATGAGGCAAATGCCAGAAGATACAATATTCATGCAGCCTGACAGGCAAACCCAAGGCCTCTTCCCTCTCTCTCTCCCTCTTTATATTGAACAGGCAAACAGTCTTTTCAAATAGGAGCATTTGCAGCTAAATGTCCCCTTCATGCACAGACAAAGCTTCCTGGGCAATATTTTAGGTCTGATTCAGAGGAGAGGCTGCATGTTTCTGATTTGGCTGCTCAAACTGAGCTCTCGTTAGCTAGGTGCTTCACTCCTGGGGGACAATTTCGGGTGCAGCCAAGATTCACTTCACTGCAGGGCAGATCTTCTAGCAGCCTGAGTTCTCAGCAACATCCTGTTCATTCCTAAAGGCAGATTAAGCATTTCTGCAAATCATATTAATGAGGAATCATATGGAAGACACTCCTGGTGAGATGACACAAGTGGGCTTTATATGAGAGCCCGCTGGCCCCACTGTGTCTTCTTGATCAGAGCTGAAAGTGTATGCTAACATAATCAATGCTGGAGATGAATCCTTTGTGCTCTGCTGGAGATGCTTTTGTTCCTGATGGTGGGCTGATCGCTGAAGAGCAGCTTTGTGGCCGTCTGCTGACCAGTGTATTACAGGGGTCATTTGTCACCATTAAGGACACTTTTCCCAGATTGTCTCACAGGTAGCACCATACTGCTCCTCTATCGCTGCTAAAATCATGCCAGTTTCATTTACCTTCATGCTGGAGTTTATGATTTTATCTCTCCTTAAAGATAATGTGAAATTGAACCATTTGATTTTCCTGATAATACAATGCATTATTTATTAGTGCATGTTATTCTAAAGAGTTTGGTTTGGAACAGTTTATAAGAATGCAATGGCTTTCTCTGCCTCTGAAGCAAGTTTTCTTTTCAATAATATCATAGCCTAATGTGTCACAATACAATCAGATCCCACCCTACATTCTGTCAGTCAGAAATATAATGCATTATGGAGGTTAAATGCATTTGGTGTCATTGTCTTTTAAGACGAAATAAAAGATTGACCGATAAATACACTTCCACTTCCAGCAGCCCTCCAGAACAAATATTATAATATCCACAAACTTTAAAGTGGGCGAATTTAGATGCTTCATTGGGTTTAGATGACACTAACAAGAAAATGCTGTAAGATTCAATGTTATGACGGCCGAACGTCACAGCAAACAGGAGCGAGTCTTTATTGAGACTTTGATTGGATTTGACATGAAAAGCTAAACGGACAATGCGGCAAAACTCTTTCTAGCTTCCTGACTGTGGCTTTCCGAAATTAGGCTGACAGGTATTTGACAACATCTATTTAAGAAAAATAGGAGGATTAATGAGTTAATTAATCATTTTATGTCATTCTGAAAAAAGACCCAGGAGAGGCGTCTCACAGCAGACTGGCCTTTTTCTCATCCTCCCTCTCTCTCTCACTCTCTCTTTCCCTTTCTTTCTTTTTTTTTTTGGCAAAACGTAATTGTATTCAATGATATGCAGCAGCTTGCTATTTTGGCCATAGTTCTTAATTATGATTGGTGTTATTGCTCTCCAGAGCAGAGCAAATTGCTGTTATGTTGTTTGCCTGGGCCTAATCTCATTGGCACGTTGTCACAAAAGTAATTATCTGTCATTTAAATTGATGCCATAAGCTCAAGACAGAAGCACACCTGCTGCCACCAGCCAGGCATAGAGGAGTAAAGATCACAACTCCTACTCCTCTCTCACTCCTTTATTATGTCTGAATCTAAACCATATGCATGTACAAATATGTAGCATGCCAGCAATAGTAAAGTACATTACTTCTGAAGTATGATGTACAGTATGCCAATATCAATGTCAAAAATTGGCCCAGGGATGCATATATTACTTTTGATTGTCAAGAATTTTAAATGTAGTGGATGTTTAATGTGCTGCTCATTTCTCCTATTTTTACATCTAGAATGCTCAGTTAAAGTTAATCTTGAATAACACAATTTAGTAACACTGTTAAAAATAAACTCTAGCAAATCCTACAGGTAATATACATTTTTCAGACTGTTCATTATAATGTTGTGATGCTTATATTCACAGTATTTAAAATATTGATTTTAGGCAATTTATTTAGACAAAAAGTAGTGTACATTTTTAATCCCATCTGTAACATGGAAATACTGTAACTCCTTTTAAACTTCCATTTTAATATGTGGTTTTAATTGGTGCATGTTGGGAAATGTGCAATTTGTAATTCAATCTCAGCTTTCACAAGAATGTACAAGGCACTTCCATAGATGAATGAATGGATGGATGAACTGAAAAACAGGCACCTGGTTGCAGAGTGAGCGAGTAAACCACTGAAGTAAATTTTTCTCAGATGCTCTGTGCAGGAGAGTTTTTGGCATGAACTCAGGATAAGTTACCCATAATCCTCTTCAGACCTGCAGCTCTGTGAGGGATCAACTCCTGATGGATAATCTAACACAGGGTTGGTGAATGCTCTTTTCAGCCAATGAATAACATTAAAAATTCAAGCAGCAGAAGAAGGAGACAATGATGAATCTGACCTTATTAATTTTAACTTTGGATAAATAATGCAAGGCTTTCTGTTCAGTCCCTCTCCCTGTTTCTCCACCTCCTCCCCCTGATGGCAGTGCCCCCGTCAGATCTCTGATGATCCATTAACATCCTGTTCACTGAGTCTCTGTCTAAAAACAGCCAAGCGGCTGCAGGGTTTTTGTGGAAAGGACAGTGAAATCAGGACGTGCTGCTGAGAGCATGAGAGTGTTCAGGTGGACAGATCTTTTCATTAGAGGTGGGAGGATGTTTTGTCGCTGTTTTCTCTCACACAGAACAGCTGCTGTGCAAACATCTTGTTATTTTACAAATGTGCTGACCCTACTTATGCCATTTTCAGATTTCACATCTTTTTGGAAAACATTCCAATTAACATTGTCACGATCACAGCAAGCACTAACAACAACAAACCCTATAAAGAATGGGATTATATCATTGGTAGAAACATAAATAGAGAAATGTAAAGTATTTTTTAATATTTAAAAAAAAAAAATTCTGAAAATATAAGGTGTTTTTGCCCATGGAAAACTAGCTAGGGTGAATTTGCTAAGGTGTTCTGAGTGGTGACAAAACTACAGCACAGTTGCTATAATCTGATTCAAAAACAAATTATTCTTGGTTCTTTTTGGTAAATAAAAGGCATACAGCACAGTCAGTTGATTCTGATTCATGAACAAATGACTCTCAAGAAACAGGTTCTTTTAATGAATCATTCTAAAATACTTTCCTACATTTTTCCCTTTGAAGTTTACTTCAGCTTATTCAACGAGCAGTTTGTGGTTATTATATCTGCTAAATAAATATCTATAGAACTGTGAAGTTTAAACCCTGTTAACGTTTATAGTTAACATTTATGTACCCGGTTAAAAGTTTGCTTGTATAATTTGCAGAATTAGCTGAGAATTTCTTTCATATAAAAGCAAAATTGACATTATACATGAAATATGTCGAAATAAATTGGAAATGAATCAAAATCTATAATTAATTTAATCAAGAGGGTGTGAATCTGAGTCAAATAGAATGTAAATCTCTGAGATTTTGATCCTAAGTCTATCCTAAGTTCCCCTTTTTATTGCAACTCTGATTACTTTCTTTTTTTGAAAATTTGGATGCATTTCTGAATTTATTCAGCTCCCAATGCAATTTTTACTTCATGTTAGCTTAATTCACCCAGGTGAAGTCTAAGCTGGCATAAATGTTTCTGTCAGAAGCTTTGAGAGCAACAGAGGAATGTAGTTCACCCCTGACAAATTGGGTTCCAAAAGATGATCTCTTTTGAAAATAAGACCATCGGATTGATGGGAACGAGACGAGCCTTGCTGCTTGAGACAGTGGCATAAATAAAATGACAATGAGAAGTGAGAAAAATCCCCATTTCTGGTTTCCTGTTTTGTCCGCTGAGGTTGTCAGTGCTGCTGTTCTGTTCTGATGACCATTTGCGGGATTGGACAGAGGCAGCCGTGCCTGACTCGGGGGCTGATGGTCCACTGATTGCACAGATGTCCCTAAGAAGGCGAGATGCCGTGGAAATGATGGATGGGGTGAGTCCTGCCCCTCGCCCTTGGCTATCAAGCGCTGTCTGGAAAACAACAGAAAACCTCTCAATCAATGGAGACTGTCGGGAAGTTCAAAATGAAACTAGTTTGAGATGTAAAATGCTGGTGTTACCTCTTGGAGAGCTTGAACTCTTACAAGTTTTCACAGTACATATCCGTAAGATAGAGTACAGCTGGGCGATATGGCCATAAACTACACAATATTTTTTTCGTATCACACAATATCGATATTTATCACAATATTAATTTACCATTCATGGGGAAGAAAATGCTTTCCATGTGTTTCTTAGACTGAGAGAATGAATATAAAAATGACTCATCTGTTCAGAATTTAACTCTACAGAGTAGCTTCCTTTTAATTTAGGCCTCCATGAGGTCCATTTAAGTTTTTCCCCAAATTATATGCTGTTCTTTTTTCTGGATTTTATATTTTATGATTTAATACAAATTTATCATCAAAAATGGTGACTAATGAATTAAATTGTAACAATTTAATCAATCTTTTAAAATATAATCAAATGAAAATACAATAATTTACAACAGAACATTGCATTTTATTTTTGTCAAATAAGATGCTGCACAACTGATTTGTATAAATTAAAACATGGATGAAAAAATAATCTTGATTGTTTGATATTCCTAAAAAAAATCATATCGTTATTATTATTATTACCACTACTACTACTTTGGGAAGTATAATTTTAAGAAATATATTTCTGTCATAATTAATATTTTAATAATTATAAAAAATAAGTAAATAATATATAAAGTTAAACCAAACTTTTATTTTGGCAGTTTGTTGTGAAGATCTTCGAGTTTAAAAGTGTATTTGACGGTAGTTTTTCCCTAATGAAATGGTAAAAAGCTTATGAAGTGACTCTCAGAACAGCTCTGGAGTTTAAGTTCATGCGTTTGTGACCCAGTATATTGAGAGGGCAGACACCTGAAACAGTCACCTGTGTTTTGAGTTTGTGTATCAGATGAAATTGTGCCACTCATTCACACAGAACATGTAAACTTATTGGCGACATGTAGTGACTGGCTGTTATTTCTGCTGTATGATAGGGTGTTAGATTAATCCATTTCAAGTAAAAAATAAACTTATCAGAGTTTACAGAGCTTATCATCATTCTAGACATAAATTACGACAAAATATTGTTTATCGCCCAGCCCTAGGATGGATTTTTATTTAAGGAAGACAATAAAATCAGTTAAAATAATAACAGTTGCAAAGGATATTATAACAAGATGACAACCATTCCCCTTTAGACAACACATGATGGATTTGAAAGCACTACATGATATTCAGAGCAGATGGGCAGCAGAATTTTCTTCATCTCAGTCGGAATCCATAACAATTCTGCCAGTGTTTGACTGTGGCTGCCGGGCTCCCAGCAGAACATCTGAATCCTGACTTATTGACCATCTTCTCTCCTGATCAATATTTAATGTCCCCTTTGACAAAATCACATTCAGCAGAGTGAGAGATTTTACACTTCTTGGCCGCCGGTCTAGCAAAAAGACGGGATCTCTTTCTGTGTTATTACATGAAGGAACAGCATTCGAAGGCCCTCTCTTTGCCTCGCTGATTCGTGTGATTTCAGAGATGATGGAAAACCTAAGAGCCAAAGGGTTTGCGGTTCAGACCACACAACAACCGCAGATCTTTCACGATACTTGACCGCAGGTAGAATACTCTACTGTTAATTTTGTAAGTGAGAAAAAAATACCAGGAGGAAAAAATATATATACTGTAATGAGTGTTTTTCTTTGCATTACAAGAGCTCCTACAAAATAACAGCTGATGAAATTGAACTAATCTTATGGGAAGAGTGAGATAAGGAAGTCTGGCAGTCACCACACAGCTGACACACCACTTTTTCCCATCTTTAAGTTGAAAGACACTGTGTGTGTTATGAATGGGCAAAGACACTCAAGATGGTTTACCTAACTGAAGAATTCTGTCATCATTTACTCACCCTCGGGTCACTTGAAAATAAATGCAAATAGAATGTCTGTATAGAATGTTTCTAGAAATACCCACTCAATAGACTGTTTCTTTTTTTCCCATAATGAATGGGTTACTTGTGCTAAACCACACCTCCCTGCATAAAACACTGACAACTGTATAGGGGTGTAACGGTACATGTTTTCCTACCAAAAATTTAATGTGTACCAAACAAATACAGCATTGTTTTAACCACTGCATGAGCAGAACTTCATTGGAAACGTCCAGTTTTATATATTGTCACTTTTGATAAGTCAAACAATAAATGCCATTTTGACGCTCTTTGATGTGTAGTGAGTGACAGAACACTTTATAAATGCCTCCGTTCAAACGGCAGCACGATCATCTCTTTCTCTTTACTACTAGTTTTAACTGATATAAACATGAATGAACATCTGACGCCTCATGTAATCACTCAAACAGTGTTTCGACTGCGGAAAGACAGCATTAAAACAGCTTGTAAACAAAATGTCAGATAGCATTTCATTTACCTCCTCAGGCAAGTCATCCGTGTCCACAGCTCGTTAGTGTGCTATAAATGAAGTCTAGAGAAGAGCATTTCACTAAATATTAGAATATTACATTTTACTTTACCTGTTAGTGATGTCTTAATTATTTAATGTTTAAATAAATCTGTTATGAAACTAGTTATGAGACCTGCTGTGTAAATGAATATATTTCAACAACAAATTTAATTTTTTATAAATTAGAAGTTAATTTAAAAAAAATGCTGTGAGATTTCAAAACTGATACTTTTGAACGTTAGCGTCACATATCCAGCTCATATGTATGGGTTTTCAGTAAGGTAACATAATAACAGTGTTGCAGAAATGTATTTAGAGGCACGTACCGAACCATCATGTTTGTGTACCAGTATCCATATCTACTAACATCATTAAATAAGATAAAATGCAAAGCATTTTTACATTCTACATTGTAAAAAAAAAAAAACAGTTTGTTGAGTCGACTTAAAAAGCTTTGTTACCCCGCTGCCTTAATTTTTTGTTATCTTCATTTTTTTCAGTGTGGTGTAGTTGTTTCAACATGCAATTTTGAGTTAAAACAACAGTTGTACTAGTTCATTCAACTTTCAGCTTAGTTGAAGACCAATAAACTTACATTTTCTTGTTGTCAAGACGATTTCTAAAAAAAAATATATATATTTAAATGGCAAAATCTCAAAATGATTTTTACAGTGTACTGTATGTTGTATATTTTAATTATTCATAATTTTAGTATCTGAAAAGCAGGTTTCATCTGGTACTTTAAAATAATGGCATTTAAAATTATTTACTTAATCATTTTGTTTTTCTGGGGTTAAGAATTAGTCAACAGTTTGATTCTGCAAAGAACAGAGTAATTAATAATATAAAAATAATAATAATTGTGAAAAAAACTTGTCTTTTTATTTATGTATTTTCAAAATAGAAAAAGTTGTTGAAAAGTACTTCCAAGCTCAGAGTCTGTTCAAATGATGTTTATTCTTAATTTATTTTAAAAATTAAATTATTTTTTCAAATTATTAATTATTATAACAAAAATAGATTGCCTCATATTTTATTGTTATGCAGATCATTAGTTTGTATTAAAAAACAGCTCTCTGGATTCTCTTGAAGCAGAAGAATTGAGAAGAAAAAATATTCAGGGGACAGAGATTAGAAAAATATATGTTATTTTTCAGTCTATTGAAGCATGAGGGTATTGCCACGTGGAGGGACACATCAGTCATTTAGCCGAAAACACAAGCGAGACCTGGGCTTCGGTCCAAAAACAATGAGAGAGATTCAGCTAAATCAGGGTCCAGAACTAGACACTGGTGGAGTATTAATAGCTCATCCTGTGGTGTGATGGGCAGTGTGAACCTTGCTGGGACATCCAATTAAAACAAGCTTCTGATGGATTGTAGCTGGTCTAGACCACCTGCATGTCCAATTTTTTTTTTTTTTTTTTTTTTTTTGAGTTGGTAGATCATCTTAAACCTGCAGAAGACCACCAGCTACCAGCTTTCCAAAGCCATCTTGATCGGCTTAATCTGGTTTGACCTAGTTTTCCCACAGGGAACAGCAGGAGAGCAATCGGCTGTAGAAATGTGTTAGTCTAGCTCTTTCAAGGAAGTGTTTCATTAACAATCACACTGCTATACGTGAACTGAACTGTTTTTAAACATTCACAGCTGAGAAAACCCATAAGGCAGTTTATTTATATAGTGCAGCTGTATTATCGTGTTCTTTCCACAAATGCTGTGTGTCATAGTGTCATGGACTGTCCACTCATCTCTCACCTTTCTCTCTGTCAACTTACTCTCAGGACACATTTAAAAAAAAAGAAGAAAAAGATATCAGTGTTGGGGTAATATGTTACAATTAACACATGGAAGTAACAGGTTTACCTGCCAGCATATTCACGGACTCACCATGCAAAAAAAAATAATTTAATTTTGTAATTTTAAAATAAATTTAAAATTGCATATTTTTTTTATTAAAAAGGTTCATTTTATTATTTTAAAATAGTTACATATATTTTTATTATTTCTTATTTTATTTGTTGTTATTCCCTTTTCTACACATACAGTACTTTTTTTTTTCCCCGAAGTAATCATCCCACCAGTGTTCTTTCCCTTAGTAAGCACATACGTGTGTGTGTGTGTGTGTGTGTGTATATGTGTATGTATATTTTGTGCTGTAGGATGTTTAAATTAGGTAGCTGATAATTAGTTTGTTGTTGTAAAAATGACAATTAGTTTTGTTGTTCTTTTTTGTTGCTGCTCGGAAATTTGCTGTCATAATGTATGCAAGGCTAGGATTGTTGTCTTCAGATCGTCACATTCATAATCACCTCTGGCCAATCAGGGAATACTGTTTTTCATGGTTGGAATTAATTAAACTTGCACCATGGGACAGGAGGACACAGTTTGATAATATATTTTGAGTGATATGGGCAATTGACTGCCTTTCCATCGCTCATGAACAATAATGAGGGAGGCAATAATAATAATAAAAGAAGAAAAAAAAAACTGAAATATCTGTGGATCCATTCACAGCGCAGATTGTTTGTGGGTATTAAATTGTGCGTACATCTCTGAAAGCCACTGGAAAAGGAGCCCATTGTCAGAATGTTTCTTAGCAAATTGCTGTCACTGCCATTGTGGCTGGTTTGATAGATTCTGTGTTTTTGAAATGAGGGAGAATAGAAAAGCGAAGATACATCTGGCTTGGTCAGCTGTCCGCTGCAGGGATTTCATTCTGGACATCTGAAATGCTGATTGTTTTTGGCACATGTAGCTAAGGTGACAGCTCCAACAAGAAGCTTGTATCATTTTTATCAAGGCTTTTATTTATTTGTTTATTTGCTCCTTTAAGGCATGAAAAGGGGCTTTGAGAGCGGCAGCAGTGAGTGTTGCTGATGCTGCATATTCATACATGCAGAACTCCCCAGCTATTTTCTTCCCTTAAATAAAGAATTAAAATAAGCTCCTTTAAAGGCTGATTTCAGATATCAGCACTCCCACGGCATTCCCCAGCTCAATGCCTTTCCTGTGGTTTATGTGTGAAGGTTGAATAGAGGACACAAAGCTGCACGGGTGCCACTGTGTGTGTGAGAGATTATACAGACCTGAGGAACAGAAAGGAAAGCTGTAGAAATGGGCACAACACAAACTTGCTAGTTAATGAGATTGGCTAGTTTATGTAGATATATTTAGAATTTTAATATGCTACAGTTTGGTAGCAGTTTTGTAAACATTTATCATCTTTTATATATATTTCAAGAAAATTGTTAAATGTGATGTTGTTTTTATATTTAGGAGCATGTTGATTTGTTGAATATCTGTCTGACAAACTGTTGCATGTTCTTGTATTCAGTCCGCAATATTTTTGTTGTTGGTCTTTTTAATTAAGGCTCTTTATCAGCATTTATGGTTGCATGAAGAACAATCTGAAGAACATCCATGGGACTTTTTCAGTGGAAAATAGGTTCTTTATAATGGGAAAAGGGTTCTTCAGATTATTGAAATATTCTCTACACTTAGAAAAAATTTGGTTGTTCTAAGAACTGTTCACTGAAAGGTTCTTTGGGGAACCTAGAAAGGTTCTTATAGCATTGCTGTGAAAAGCCTCTTTTGGAACCTTTATTTTTAAGTGTACTGTATGTACTAAAGCAATGTTTTTTTTTCTTCATCTTGTGCTGTAAAATTATGTTTTAAGACTTTTTCATCCAGCTGTTTTGAGCACAAGAGCGTCTGCTATGTTAATGGAACCACCCTAAGAATGGATTGAGGTTTAACGCATCTGAACATTGAAAATATGTAGTTTTACACATCCCTAAGAAGCAGGAATTAACATTGTAATGCTACTGAGGACTCATTTGATGTCTCAATAGAATTTCGCTCAACGGATTAAGCATCAGGCTTGCTAAACTAACCTAGGAAGCATTTATATCACTGGCAGAGTGAGGAGCGCATCTGCTTCAGGGCCACTTTGAACTTTCTGTAGTCAAGATGGCATGATTGATGCTCTCACAGCTTCCCGTGTGTGTTCTTCAGTCACGTTTGCTCGTAGGAAACTATTGATTGGGACGAGAGAAATTATTCAGGCTGATAACAGTTATGAATGAGCAGGAAGCTCGCTTTGGAAGTTCAGCACAGCATCATGTAACGTAAAAGAGATGGAAGGAAAGAAAGATGGGAATGTTGGTGTTTGAGTAGTTTAGTGTATTATTATGGACAAACTGTACATGTAGATACAGAATCAATATTTAGGCCGATTAACTAATCTGAGAACACGTACTCCAGCGAGCGTAGAAGCTTTGGAGAGAGCATAACTTTTTCAAATTAAACCGTTATGAGACCTTAATTATGGGGTCAAGGATGAGCTGCAAAAATGTAATTATATTAGATCAGCCAGAACTCAAAGGTTATTTCAGACGTTTGGCAGCACGGCGGAGCTGCTTAGCCAGTGAAACCGCTCATAAACAAACCTGTGTCAACACAATAAAGATACTGTGAATCTGGGCAAAAAGAGGATATTAGCAAAGCACATTTTAGAAACATCTCATCTCTTGATAACCATGCCATGGTTTGGGAGAGGGCAGGCATTTTGCCGGAGAACTTCTGCCGTCACTTCTCTCCACCAGTGCGGCTGTTTTTCCCTCCCAGAAGGTCGTTTGGTTAATGCACATTTTGGTTTTCACAGGCTCTTAACTGCTTTTTAATCAGTGATTATTAGAGATGTGGAAGGCTGTGCAGGCGCCGGAATCCCCAGACGCAGAAGAGTGCCTGTCAATATGTCATGTCAATTAGCCCACCGCGAGACGGCCCCCTCCATAGCAGATCTACTCCAGCACTTACCTCTGTCTGCACAAGGAGGGAAATGATCTCATCGCTAGGCATTCGGATTGACTTAAAGCTATTTTTGAAAGAAAGTAGTATGCAGTTTGTATACTGTGCACTATTTGTCACTTTTCTGTGTGTGTGGAACACCTGAACAACCTACTATTTGACAAAACGTGTAGTACACAGCCTGTGTAAATAGTAAAAAAAAAAAAGTAACACTGTGAATAAAGATCCCATTTTGAAGACTGAAATATTTCATAGATCTTATAATCAATAATCAAATTTAGTTTGAATCATGAGTGTTGAAGATGTGTCTCCATGCACACTGAGTGCTTATTTACCTTAATGTATTCTAAACATAGACCTGACACACTCACCCTTATCAAACATATTGTTAATTGCCAATTAAGCCTGAGCTTCAGACAGATGCTTAATTACTGTTAACGAGAGCTGAGCTGCTGTGAGGTCTTCTCGCCTCCCACACACCTTTACTGCGAGAAACACTCGTAAACACGCTGCGTCCGCAGCTGATCCGACTGTAAAGAGCATCATGAATATTCATGGAGAATCGGACACGCCTCTAAAGACGAGCTCCTGGCAGGCCGCCGCTGCTACGTAAGTGTGGTTAGCGTCCTGCTAGTGTATATGTGTCGTCGAGTGCACCACAGGACCAGGACCACGCTGGGCTGACAGAAAACCCCTCTCATGACACCTGCATATGCAAACCTCAGCACTGCAGGCCTGCCGAGACCGTCTCACCATGAGCTCAGAGAGAGAAATAGAGAACAAGAGTAAGTTTCACTGAAACCGGGATTAGATGGATATTAACTACTGTATATTGGGGATTCTACAATATAGGCATGATTATTAATGTATTGATTAAAAACAGCAGTTCATTCACATGGAATTGTTTTTCAAAGAATATGGTATGTACTCATAAAATACATTGTGATGCAAAAGTCATTCGGTTTTTAGTTATGGGTGTATTTTTGCATCTTACAAACACAATCAATGAAAAGCAGTTTAGCATTTTTTGCAGACTGGGTGTCTTTTCATGAAAAGTTAGATGGGACGCATTGGTAAACATGACACCAAAACAACATTTAGCTTTTAATGAAGCCAGGCTGTTTGTTTTCTCATATATTTGAGATGAAATCTCATCAAGCCCCTTTGCGGTTTGAATTCTATTATTAGAGCGTACAGTAATAGAGAGCTTGTGGCAGGATGAATGATCTTTATCTCTTGACAGAATCATATATTTGACCTGTCATCTCATCTAAATGAATGATTCTATAGGCTTTCTTGCACCACATCTGTATTAATACTGTTCAGCTATTTTGGTGAACTCTAAAAAGATGAAACTTTAATAAGGCGTGTTTGACAGCATATATATGAGAACCTTGTATTTTTATCTATCGATCAGAGGAAATAGTTCTGAAACCAATAAAGATATGTGTGGCATTAGGTTTTATTCCTCGACAGATTATTTGCAGAGAGTTATTGTTCGGCTTAAGCAAAATGTGAGTTTCTATTATACTACAGTGGCTTAGCACAGCTAAAGCCTTAATATCCATTTATGAAGATATTCATTTCATATTCAGCAAAATTCATAAGGTGGAAAATGTTATTATAGAGCCCATGAAAGCCAAAATGAGCCAACTGAGAAAGAAAGTTTGCCTTGTGGGTTCATAATGCTCATATCATGTGTTATCGTTTATTAATTTTATTAAGGTAATTCTATAACTTTACTTTTGTCCACTTTGTATCTACTTATGCTTTAAAGTTGTTGTTTTTTTCTCTGGGGGAAAAAAAGTACTTTTTCATATCTAATTTCACACAAAAATTACTTTAAATGACCTTACACTCTTAAAAAAAAGGTCCTGTATAACATAGAACCTCATATTTGGCGCCCCTAAAAGGTTCAATCAAAAAGGAAAAAGGTTCTACTGTATATACCATTTAGGGTTTGGTTTTTGTTTTAATAAAATTATTTATATAAATACTTTATCACTAGAAAAACTGAAATAACCATAAGCATAACACATTAAAGTATTATGTGATGTGTATTTAAGACATTTTTACAATGACACAAGCAGTATATAACACACAGCAGTTGCACAGTGCAATAGTTAGAGGGATTAACATAAATCCACCAGCTCATTATCTATAAATGTCAAGTATTTAGCCCACTATCTCCTATAAACCAAGTTGTCTTTGACATTTTTTTTTATATGCTGCAACTTTCTCCAATTGTGTAACATATGAAAGATGGCAAACCTGTTACAGTAAATTGATATGTTTCTGAAAAGGGAGCTAAATGACTATAATAGTATTGTTTTTAAATTCATAAGCATTAAATAATTGAACATTCAGATAAGCATGTAAACAATAAAAACAAATGAGTGATTTCAGGCCTGGGAAAGGGCTAAATACTGCTGAATGAAAGAAACTTAGTGATGGCTTTTGGATGCTCAATACTGAACATGAACAATGCAGAAAATAGAGAAAACAAAATCAGTAACTTTATAATACAACCCAAAAAGTGTGTATGTGTTGGTGTGTATGTGAGTCATTCTAGGGGTACATGTCATGTTCATGGACTCTGTTATCAATTTGACTAATTTTTCAATAAGTGAAGTGAAGTGAAGTGAGGTGACGTGACATTCAGCCAAGTATGGTGACCCATACTCAGAATTTGTGCTCTGCATTTAACCCATCCAAAGTGCACACACACAGAGCAGTTAACACACACACACACTGTGGACACACACCCGGAGCAGTGGGCAGCCATTTTATGCTGCGGCGCCCGGGGAGCAGTTGGGGGTTCGATGCCTTGCTCAAGGGCACCTAAGTCATGGTATTGAAGGTGGAGAGAGAACTGTACATGCACCCCCCCCCACCCACAATTCCTGTCGGCCCGAGACTCGAACTCGCAACCCTTCGATTGGGAGTCCGACTCTCTAACCGTTAGGCCACGACTTCCCGTACGACTTCCAATAACTTTTCACTTCAAACAAAGATCACTTTTATATCAGGGGACATTTCTAATTCATTTAATACAAAAATCTAACAGATATCCATCTTTTATCTTGCAAAAAATGGCATATTCTATACTGGAATTTGCTGTTTTTGTGCTGTCCGATTTGGTAAATGTGAGGTTTTGCTCTTCAGATTAGCTCTAAAAATGTTATGTTTCTGTATACATTTCTCATAAATATTTGTCCAAAATAATCATGTAATTATGAGAAAGGTGTTTTAAAAAATATTTTAATCTATGCATGATCTAATATAGATCATGCATCTACATTAAATCATCCATTTCGTGTATGTCTGAGAAATCAGCGTCATCTGTGTTACTCCCGATAAAACCACCCTATAAATCAGCAGTGGTTTGTTCCAAAGTCACATTTCCAACATCACATGATGTAGTTTCCTTTTTCCTTTGGAGGGAAATTTGAAGACCATGTGGAAAGTCATAACTTCTCCTCTTCAATAGTGAAAGTGACGTGACGTGGCCAAGTATGGTGAGCCATACTTGGAATTAGTGTTCTGCATTTTTCCCATCCAAAGAGCGTTCACACAGCAGTGAACACACACACACACCGTGAACAGCCATTTTTTTTGCTGCTGTGCCCAGGCAGCAGTTGGGGGTTTGGTGCCTTGCTCAAGGGCACCTCAGTCGTGGTATTGAAGGTGGAGAGAGCGCTATACATTCACTCCCCCCACCGACAATCCCTGCCGGTACGAAACTCGAACCCGCAACCTTTTGGTTACGAGTCCGACTCTCTAACCATTAGCCCACGACTTCCCTCTTTATATTTATATATATCAAGGTCATGTACTAACTATTCCAAGGTCAGCAGGGGGGTCTGAGTGAAGGTCTGAGTCAGGTGAAGGTCTTTTCCAAAGCTCATCTTCATTTTATAATGCATCTTCAACAAGCAAATACAGTGCATTTAGCACAATTTACAATTAATTCAGCAAAACAAATTATTATATTTTTGTATACTTTAACTGCAGACACCAAATACTCAAGAGTAATCCACAGAAGAAATGGAAACATCTCCATCAGCTTCTCTCTTTGTTCTTCTGGGTTTCTCTTGAATTCATAACTGCAGTCTGTAATTTGACTACTCCATTTTATGTTACATATTTTCCTATATGTTTTCTAGATACAATCTACCATGCAAAAAATAATATAAGGCTATAACATCTCATAATCTATAATCTCTTGCCAGGATTAGAGATCAGTCCACAACAGTTTTTTTTAAGATATTTTAGGGATTCACGTTATAAATGACAAACCTCCTGCGGTGGAGATTCAGAATCTAAATGAAATACTGAAACTCCATACAAAGTAAGCATGTTGCTCATCAGTAAGAACTGTAAGGCATCTTTTGACATGACAGCTGAAGAACTTGCAGTCATGTTAGTGTGCAGATTAAATATCAGACTAATCAATAGATAAACCTGTCAACTTAAAAAGACTGCTAGTACACAATTGAACCTATTTCTACCTGATAGTTTTGTTGGTATAAATTAATGTATTTATGTTGATTCAGTGATATTAAACAACATTTTAGACTTCAATAAAACCAGTATATTTTTTTTATTAAACTTGAAAGTGTAGAAGTACATATTTTCTTCAAACTGAAAGGGGTGCCAAAGTAAAATTGAAGTAAAAACAAATATAATAGTATAATCATTTTAAATAGCTAATGTAAATATATACTGTACATAAAGCACCGTTTAGCCCACTGTTTGTGCCAAAAAGGGTTCTTTTTCCTTATATAGAACATTTTTGGCATAAAGGATTCTTTGGAGTTGAGTATAGAACCATGTAGGGTTCTTTATAGAACCCCAATGAACATTTTTTTAGAAGAGTGTAGGCCAGGAAAGACATTGAGTTCTGAGGGTTACAGTATTAAAATGTATGCATATTTATTTTTGTGGGCTTACCCTGTTATTACGGTGTAGTCCAGTAATAGGAGCCCTGTGTAAGTGCCATTGTTATACATGTCTGAATGTGTGCGCTCTGTTTCTGTTCTGGTTTGAGGGATGTTCATAAAGAAGACTTTGTTGAATCACAAGGTTTTAGTGACATTGCAATATAATTTCTTGACATTTGATTCCTTTAGTTCCAGCAAATGCTAAATTGATGGGTTGTACATTTTACTTCATGCTTTGTTTTATGCCATTTTCCCCCACATGGATAGATGGATGGATAGATATAGACATGCCATTCTGTCATATTGATTGATAATATTTAATGATTAAAAATGACAATTTATAGCATTTGTTACCCTTATAATTTTCAAATTGTAGGTCTACAATGACTTGGACTTTACAGAACAGGCTACAATCCAAGTGACCTGAAAACTGTGTGCTCAGGAAAGCACTGAACCAGGTAAACACTGAAAGACCAAGCCAAACCCTCATGGACCAACTCAGCAACAGAAGGTCAGTGACTTACTCCATCAATAATGAAAGTGTGTGTCTGCTGACTAATTATTGATCCGCATTGTGTTTGTATCAGGAAACAAAGGCTGAACATCTGCAGCCTGTTCGGAAACCTTGACAGGTCCAAGCACCAGGGAAGTGTTTTCAGCTATTTTTCAGCCACGTGACATCCTGTCTTTAGTAGATGGAAGATCTGCTGGTAGATGCGGCACAAAAACGGAGATATTGTTGAGATGAGGACAAGATGGTCGTGACAGACACGGGTCACTCGGTGAGTCGAGACAGATGGACAGGCCCAGTGATGTCCCCTTATGAGTGAGACCCAATGGGACAAATATAGATCCAGTTCTGAAACGCAGGGCCACTCAACGCTCAGATTTATTTAAAGAAAAAAAAAATCCGGACAAAAAGCATCAGTTTCCACAAAACTATCAAGCAGCAAAACTGTTTTAAACATTGATAAGAAATGTTTCTTGAGCACCAAATCAGCATATTAGAATGATTTTTGAAGGATGGTGTGATACTGAAGACTGGAGTACTGATGCTGAAAATCAGCTTAAACATCACAAGTTTTTTTCTTTTTTTTTTACATTAAAAACAAAGTATTTTAAATTGAAATAATATCCCTCAATATTACTGTTTTTACTCCCATTTTTTATCAAATAAATTCAGCTTTGGTGAGCAAAAAAAAAAAATCTTACTGACCCCAAACTTTTTTTTTTTACTGTACAACTTTAATTGCATGGTACAAACACTATTGAATAATGTTTTTCTTTTTTTCAGAGGCATCTTTAAAGCATGAAACTCACTTAAATTTCTCTCTCTGTTGTCTTTCCTGTCACAGCTCACTATAGTCACTAGTGGAGATCCTGTGACTCTTGTGGTAGCATCAGTTACTCAGCATTGTCAGGGATCCGGTGCCAGCTGAGAAAGGGAACGCTGATAGACCGTGCTCTTCAGGTAATACAGACCTCCTTGGTTCCAACCATGTTAAAATCCATTAAATAGTACCAGCTATGACACTAAATACATTCACCAGCTAATATGCACATCACTGACAGCACTCATGGAGATCACAATCTAGTTTACATGTCAGGGTCTATATCATTTATATATAGGGTGTGGTGCATTTAGTTTATCTGACAATATACACAATACAGCACAGCCTTGAGTGGCTTATTATTAATTCCAGGTGTTGGTGTAGTTCAGTGTAATACTCAGAGATGATCCTGGTCTCACAGGTCATTCAAAACATTGTTAAATGACACATGAATATAAGGCTAAAAGGAAAAAAAAAAAGATCTAGATAATGAGACATTAACACCAAAAATAACACAAATCAAAATTGAAATCAGTGAACAAACATCTTGGTTTCATTTTTAATGTTTTTGTTTTTACATTTTTCTTTTACATTTGAACTTTACAATAGTTTTCTTCCCTTGCTCCGTTCCTTTCAATTGTTTAAATATTATTATGTGACTGGATCTGTAAATCTTTTCAAGGCTTCTGACATTTAGTGCTTTTGCCTCTGGCCACCAGACTACACCAAATAAACAGAAGTCATTAAACAAAACAGTTTACATCTGCAGCAGGAAAAAAGACACATTTACAGCAGAATATACATATCAGATCATTTAACATTAAAAATCTGCATTTTATATATATATGCGTTTGACCTAAAACCAGCAGCTCCGTGTGTGTCAACTATTTTTTTTTTCAGTGTCTTCAACTGGCTGTATATTAAAATAAGTCAATATTTCAGATAAAAGGTTCACTATGTCCTTGAAATGAAATCTTGAGTGCACCAGTAATAGATTGCTTTTCGTTTGGCTTCTTCTCGACCTGCGTTCTGGATGCCAGCGGCAGAAAAATAAAAGCAACATTCACTGAACAATTTTTCACTGAACACTCATGACAGCTAGCATGTGCAAAGAGAAAACCGTTGTTCTTTTTGTACACAATGCAAAGCTTCCTCCATACACTTGATCTGCTCTGAATAAATTAAATCTCACAGGACTGAGGTATGATTGAAATAACTGAAACATGAAAAATGTTTGCCACCTTCAGCCTAAAGAGAAATAAACCGCTTCGTTCATGTACAGTCCACAACAGGTTCCAAAATGAAGAGGAACGTCCTCTATTAGACAACAACAACAACATAGAAAGTTTCCTTTTTTTGTCTTTTTTTCTTCAAGAGTATAAAAGTGTCAGAATGTGCAGAACACAGGAAAAGTCCTTTCGTTGATCACTACACACAGTGTGCTTTGGATGGGAGTGGTGTTTTTGAAACTCCACGGTGAACGACGAAAGTTTCAGCTCATGTTATCATGTGTGAGTATGCTGGTATTAAACCTGTAAAATGATTCTGCGCATCTGTATACAATAATTTAAGAAATCAATGTAGTTTTTTTCACCGTCATACTGTCAATTACTTTAATTTCACCCTGATTTTCTTTTGAAACGCTATCAGAAAAATATGCCTGAACTGATTATATGCAGTGAAATATATATACATTTCTTTCTCTTACATTTGAAATCACCATATTTTCATAAAAAGAAAAATTACAGTATACATTTTTTTTTTTCTAAATAACAACAACAACACCACATAGATAGATATATATATAAAAAGGACCATAAAAATATTGGAGTCCTCTCCCTCTGTATTGCCCAAAAATAGGTCATTATGATCAACAATGAGACTTCACAATTAAAAACAGCTACTAAGATTCAGTTTTCCTCTTTCTTTTTTTTTCTCCAGTAGATGAATGGCGTGGTGTCTGTCCATATGTGCAAAAAAAAAGAAAAATTACCTGGTGCCAAAATAATTCACTCATCTAAGTATGTTTTTCTAAAAGCCAGAGTCATTTAAAAAGCATACAGAAAGAAAAAAGCGTGTGGGAAAAGAAAAATGGGAAGGAGTCCTGCAGTGACAGGAAGGAGGGATTACAGTTACAGCAGTTGTGATGTTTGTTTTTCTGAGATGATCATATTTTTCTTGTCCTCTATGTCTGGTTCCACCCCCACTTGTCCATTCACCAATCACAACCTGTAGTGCTTGAAGTCTTTATGACATCAACTGTACAAAAACCAATAAGAGACTCTGGCCATTTTACCAGGGCTTCCCGATGAACTCTGGTGAATCAAAACAGATTTGTCATATTTAAGAACTAAAAAAAACCCCACTTCTTACAGTTTTGTTTCAATGATTCTTGTTGAGATTGTGAATTAAACAGCATGGCTGCATAAAAAAATTTATACAATCAGAATTAGAGTTAATTTTGTCAGCCATTTTTAAATTAGTCTTAGTTCTGGTGTCAAATGTACTTTTTAGTTATCATATTTAGTCAACCTTGTCCTGTTGTTGTTTAGTCAAGGTCAAGTCGACTAAATGTCTGACAGTCTAGTTTTAGTCAATGAAACTTTGTCACATTTTCATCATGGTAGTTAATATATATATTGCTCAAAATTATAATAAAAATGATTGTTACCATTTGAGAAATTTATTTTTACATTTCAGGTATTGCATTTTTACCAATAAGCAAGAATCAATAGAATGTGGAATCGTACACATGGTTTATTTTATCTCATCTAGTGTACTGATTTTATTATAGACTATTTAATATATAAATTAATATCAGAGACATAGATATGCACTCTCTCTGTCTACATTATGAAAACTGGCAAAAACAAAATATTTTAACAGTAAAATTCCTAATAGTAATTCCAAATTGCAATAAAGTTTCTCTATTAAAACAACAGCGATTGATTGAGTGCATTTATACAATACAATACAAAACATCGTCAGTGCTGCCGCAATGAAGAGTGAGCGTGTGTGCATGGTTGCCAGATTGCAAAAAAAAATAAGCAAAATGTAACTTTTTAACAGAAGCTCTGATTTGAGGATTTGAACTCTTGCAGCTGAAAGCTTTTGTAGTAGTGGCGTGTATAGCACTCCATAATAATATTTTGTCTACCTTTTTTTTGACGAAAATTAAAGAAATTTTGGTATAGTTTTTTTTTTTTTAAATACATTTCAGTCTCATTTTCACTATCAACGATATTGCATTTTGATATAGTCACAGTTATCGTTTATTGACCTTATTGTCGTCTCGTCTTAGTCATGGGAAAAAAGCTCGTCAACAAACATTTTTAACAATAATCAGAATGAGAGAAAAACATGCATACCTCCAATGAGATGGTGCCGCAGCTCTGGTTAGCTTTCAGTGGTACCCATTTGTAAATGCTGTAGCAATCAAAGGACCCTGAAAGCATATCATGTGTAAGATGTTGAGCAGAATCATTGAAGCTGTATGAAAGCAGTGATTGTAACACACTGACAGATTCAGACAGAATAATTTACATATTTCTCTTTTATGAACAGTCTGAAATTCATTCTTCTCATGTACAGAATCAAGGACTCCACTTTAAGAGAACATTTATTCACAAATGATACTGATAAAAGTGGCAATGAATCTGCTCTCTGACTGTCATTGAGAGCAGACCTTCTCAGGAAAAAGCATGGCTAGTTGGGCAGCAGCAGATGTTTTGGATGCTGGTTTGTCCCTGGCAGGTTTCTTAAACGGGTCATATGACGTTGCTAAAAAGAATATTATTTTGTGTATTTTGTGTAATGCAATGTGTTTATTCGGTTTAAGGTTATTATTTTCCCATATACTGTACAATATTGTTTCTCCTCTATGCCCAGCCTTTCTGAAACGCATCAATTTTTACAAAGCTCATTGTTCTAAAAAAGCAGGGTGTGCTCTGATTGGCCAGCTATCCAGTGCATTGTGATTGGCCGAATGCCTCAAGCGTATGACGGAAATGTTCGGCCCCTTAAACTGTGATGCCATCTCCCAGGCCAGCAGCTAGAGACTCAGTCCAGCTGCTCTGCTCGTGCACATCCCATCATGGTTCTCTTTTATCAGTTTAGTCAATTACAATTACTGCTAGGAGTAACTAAATAACTCGGGATATTGGTTTATTTCACATCAGAGGGAGTGTCAGGCACAATTATAAACTAAATAACTTCAGTTATTTGTGGATTAGTGCATACTGGAGACGCGAACAGTTTCAAACGATTCAGTTTGATTTGGTGAACTGGTTCGACTGGTTCACTAAGAAGATCCGGTTAAATAGAAATGATTTGTTCATGATCCGGACAACACTAGACGAGACAAAACCAGACGAGACAAAACCAATAAAACCCATTACTAGGTATTTGTTGCATCCAGTGGGGACATAATTACTGATTATGACTTATGCCATGTTTTTATGTTTTTATGCAACTTTTATAAAGAATCTCTTTGGATTTGAGACTTTAGTCTTTGCAACTTTACAGATCTTCTTTATGCACCAAGAGCTTGTAACACTCCAAAGAGAAAGGAAAACTTGAAATCGCATCATATGACCCCTTTAAGTGAAAGTGAAAGTCGTGACATTTTGCCAAGTATGGTAACCCATACTCGGAATTGGTGCTCTGCATTTAACCCATCCAAGTGCACACACACAGCAGTGAGAAGTGAACACACTGTGAACACACACCCAGAGCAGTGGGCAGCTATATCCAGCGTCCGGGGAGCAACTGGGGGTTCAGTTGCTCAAGGACACTTCAGCCATGGGCATTGAGGGTGGAAGATTCACTCCCTCCCACCTATAACTCCTGCCAGCACCGAGACTCGAACCTGTGACCTTCGGGTTACAAGTCCAACTCTCTAACCATTAGGCCACAGCTGCCACAGTCTAACCAGAACACCACTGTGGAGGGTTCCCAAAAATATCAAGCAATGAATCTGTCATTTAGAAGAATTTCTTTTGCAAATTGCACCTAAGTATAAGTCGCATCAATCCAAAAATACGTCATGACGAGGAAAAAACATATATAAGTCGCACTGGACTATAAGTCGCATTTATTTAGAACCAAGATCCAAGAGAAAAACATTACCGTCTACAGCTGCGAGAGGGCGCTCTATGCTGCTCAGTGCTCCTGTAACCTTTCAGATCGGCTTCATATTTTACAGTTTGTAATCTGCAGAATAGGATTTTCTTTTTGGGGGCATTTTGTTTGCATTCAGTCTTTCTCAGTTGTCTTTAAGTTAATATTTCAGTTAACAGTTTTCAGTTGTTTTCAGTTAATGTATAGACCCTTTTACTGTTTGTACACAATGATGACGTAGCAACGTATGCGCGTGCATTTTGGCAACGGAAGTATGGCGAGAATCAGCAGCATGTCAAGCTACGCGAGTGGATTAAGCAACACAGACAGAGAAAGTTATTTAATCGCCTGCAGCCACAGGCGCCGCCGGTTCTTCTGAAACAGTCGTGATCCTGTCAGAATCCTATAAAACTTAAGCCCGTTGGTGGAATATAATATCGATTAGTGCAACCGTAAACGCAACAACCAGACATTTTGATGCTGGGAAACCGTTTTGATAAACTTTCTGAGTTGCTAACACGTTAGAACCACTGGGGAACAACACCACTTCTGTTGCCAAAATGCGCGCGCAACTATTTGATCACGTGGGCTGTAAAAGGGTCTATTCAGGGGTATGCTACAGGAGCACTGAGCAGCATAGAGCGCCCTCTCACGGCTGTAGACGGTAATGTTTTCTCTCGATTCATTTCTCTTGGTTCATGTCAAACTAATTTTGATAAATATGTCGCACCTGACTATAAGTCGCAGGACCAGCCAAACTATGAAAAAAAGTGCGACTTATAGTCCGGAAAATACAGTAAACCCTCCTGAAAGAGAAAAAAAAAAAGATTATAGGTTTAAGGCTATTTTTAATCAACAGGTAAGTATATTGAACCAAATTTTTAAAGACAAGTAATTTCCTGGCATTTAAAAGTGTTATATAGCCATACTCAAAATCATACTCAGACTTAATGCTGGCAGCAGTGGAAGCACTTGGGAGAAAAATGCCAGGTGACTCATTTCTTAGCATAAAAGAGGACAGTGCTACAAGAGGAATACCAAATTATTGTTTCAAGTGTGAAAACATAGCAGAAGTAGCACAGACATTCAAAAACAATGGAATTGTACAAGGCTCCTGAAATATTCAGGTCTTCACTTAAAGTTTTCATTTAGTGATGAGTGAATTTTTGCTAGAAGAGCAGGAGAAATAATAAGTGTCTCAGAGCCTGCAAAAGCTATGAAAAGAGTGACACTTTATCTCACGTATGTGACGCAGCCTGCAGAAGTGACATGCATGCTTGTTGTCATCACTAGAATTACCTACTGTAGCAAAGCAAAATGAACTCATGTAACCTCTTCCAAGGCACATATTTACAAAATAGAGACTTCTGGAAATCCATACTCTGGTCTCAAGAGACCAAGTCAATCATTTCGGATCCAAAAGCATACAAAATGTTCTGGTGTTGCTAGAGGAGGAGTAGAGTGAGAAGTGCTTGGTACCCACAGTGACGTTCAGTGGTAGTACAGTTTTATATAGGGATGAATGAGTGCTGAAGGTGTGCTTTATCAATGCTGGCATGAATTCACACACTACTGTATGTGGTAATACAAAAACTTGAAACAGTAGATGCTACCCTCCCCTCATTCCCTGCATTTTTGGGCATTTTTTCAGCATGACAATGAATATATTCATACTCCCAAGGTGAAAATACTTCAGTGGACATGTATTTCACTCAATCTTATCACTCTTGAGCAGCTGCAGGCGATTCTGTAGAGACGACCTGAGCAAAACTCCCAAAACCAGAACATTTAAGGAGATCGTCCAGGAGTTAGATGTGAAAATTTGTCATGAACTTGTACACTCAGTGCCAAGAAGGGCCAGAGCAGTAGCCTTTAAGTTCTGGAGGACATACTAAGTACTAGAATATTATACATTTTCTGAATTAACTCTCGGGTGTACTCATTTCTGCAATCCTTCATTTAAACAAAATTGGCTAATTTACTTCTTTTACAGAATATATTGGCATATATTTTCAGTTGTTTTTATTAAGTATGTGTTTCAATTTTGCCATCTTTTCATGAATTATATTAGTGATTATTAAGAAAATACATCTTTTATATTTATTTATATTTATTTATTTATTTATTTATTTATTATGCTGTGCACTATATGTGATGGTATACTGCCCTTTCTCATTCAGGAGATTCGGTCATTAGGCCCCATACTTCCAAACATCAGTATGTGAAAATCTCCATGTATCTTCAGATGTTTGATTCTTCTGTTCTAAAAGTGCCATTTCATTTATTCTGCTACAAATGAAGCTGCTACAATCAACATCAGAGTACCTAGAAGAACTCCAAGGAAAATACAAGTAGAAAAGTAACTTCCATGGAGCTGATCAGTCCCGAATAAATAGATCCTGCCCATTGTCAGACTACGTTTGTGAACTTACAAACCCACACGGCTGATTTAGAGGGCAAAACGGCAACCTGTCAACAAGCCTTTCTGAGAAACACAGCCGCTTATCGGGCCTGTCATCAGACTATTGTGTGCATGGCAGGAGCGGATCTGTCTAATCCATACGAATAAATCAAAGTCAGTCTCACACCCGCTGCTTTAGAGGGCAGGAAGGAAAGGCTTTCTTAAGTTTATATTGGCTTTTCAGCCAGGTTTCCACATTTTAAGAATTGCTGATAATTAAACTTTATTTCGTCGTGGGTGTGTGTTGATATTATAAGTTTGAGGAGGGGGGGGGTTGGGGGGGTTCAGTAGGTGGTGAACTGGTGACATGTGTCAGAAAAATAAATGGAGACCAGCATTTTAGTTCTGCATCATTTCTCGTGTTAATGTTCTGCACGGAGACTTCAAGAACTACACACACACATCTATCAGTCCAGCTGAACGAACGCACACTAAATTTGGAATTAATCACATAGCACAAAACGGCACTCACTCAGAAACACACTAATGCTGATGAATAAAGTTATGAATTCATGCAGTGGGAACTTTCTGCTCACTTCAGTTGCTAACCAGCAGTTAATATTCCTGCTATCAGTGAATTGTCTTTATACACAATAAACAGCTGTTTATGAGCAGCTCTTCACCAGAAAAATGACAAACTACAGAAGGAATCTCTGAAGCAACGGTCTTGCTCAAAGGCCTAATAGTGATAGTTGACAGCTCAGCCTGTGTAGAATCAAACCTTTTAATTACCAGCTAAGATCTTTATCCACTAGGAAACATCACTCCTATTGTGATGGGAAATCATAAATTACTCCTCCTCATTATTAGCTCAGAAGTTTAGGAATAGTTCAGCCCAAAATAATCTTTTTGAAAAGTAACCTTGGCACATTTTGGTTATGAGACATGCGACAACCAATGAAAACAAAAGTTAATTTTGTTCCTCAAACCAAACTGCAACAGAACCATTGTATGATTTCAGAAGACTTTGAATACACCACACACCCATCAAAGAACATTTTCAAGGGTTTGGAACGGCATGACGATAAGTAAATGAGGACAGATATTTCAACTGTTCCTTGAACCACTAGTCTACCAGCACTTTATCTCTAACATGCATTACCTTTCATATATAACAGATGAAAACAGGCCTCTAAGCAGACCACCCACAAGAAATAAAACAGTAGAAATATGCTGCAAACACTTGCATAAATCAAAATATGTGCTTCATTTGGTTAAGAAACTGATTTGTGAGAATGGGGTGAATAATTAAATTTCACTTTGGCACCTCATTATAAATGCTTTCTTCAAATTGAGATCTGTGCCGACACCGAGCCACAACCTGACGTCCGTGACATCTGCAGACAGAATCTGTGCGCTCCCTGACAAAAGCCAATTAAAGCAACGCAGGGGCTTTTGTTTAGAGACGGTGTCAAGAGCATCTGCTAGTTACAGGGACATCTGATTTTGACAATTTGCTCATTTCCAACCATGGCAGCTTTTTGCTTCCTTTAAACTGTTTGTGATGCTTTTATTCCCCAAACAAAACATCAGCAAGACAAGATGTGTCAGTCTAATGGAGACTCGTGACTCATTGGGGTATTTTTGAACATGTGGAATGAAGCTCATTCCTCTGATATATTTTTTTCCAACTCTGCGTTTCTAAATTGCTGGGCTGACAATCAAGCCCTTGCCATAAAAAGTGAGTCACAATGGAGGAACAGCCAATCAGACTCTGATTTCTCAGTTAGAGGTTGAATATAATTAAAAAGTATGATGGCCAAAAGACACAAAGTGAGAACTTTCTCTGTACTTTGGAATCTCTTGGCCACATCAGCATGACTGAGGGAGTGTAAGAGAGCTCTACTCACTGCGATACTGTGATTGAACCCCGAGCCCGGCTGGGGGCTGGCAGCACTGATGTAATTTCCCACAGCTGAGTCCTGACTGCTGGGGCCATACAAGTCTGCCACGGGTCCAGGACTGTTTGCAACGGGGAAACCTCCAGGCCGTGGAGGATTAGCACCTGTACAAGACACACAGCAGATTTCTGATAAATCATATTTCAGTCACTAACATGTCCAATAAAATGGCAGAGAGACTACCAGAGAGTGTTAAATTTGACAGAATATGTACACTACAGTTCAAAAGTTTAGGCACAGTAAGATATTTTTGAATAATATAATTTATTAGATAAATTATATATTTTTTATTTTATATATATATAATAAAGAAACTGATATTTTACTCAGCGAGAACACATGAAATTGATCAAAAGTGACAGAAATGTTACAAAAGGTTTCTAATAAATGCTGTTCTTTTCAACTTTCTATTGATCAAAAAATCAGTATCCACAAAAATATTAAGCAGCACCACTGTTTTCAACATTGATAATAATAAGAAATGCTTCTTGAGCAGCAAATCAGCTTATTAGAATGATTTTTAAAGAATCATGTGAGATTAAAGACTGGATTAATGACTGCCGAAAATTCAGCACTCCATCAAAGGAATAAATTACATTTTAAAAATAAATTAGAATAGAACAGTTATTTCAAATTGTAATAGTATTTCACAACATTAATGTTTCTACTGTATTTATGATCAAATAAATGCAACCTTGGTGAGCATAAGAGACTTCTTTCAAAACATAAATCTTACTGACCCCAAACTTTTAAACGGTAATGTATGACACGTCACTTGCCTAGTACTGTTCTGTATAATATTAATGATTAAATACATAAAAAAACATGCAGGTGAAAGTGTTAAAAAGCGAAATAACATTCTCATCTGCCATTCAAATAGGACACGTTCTAGCACGTCTGTGCTGTTTTTTAATTGGACTATGCAAACTACATGAATAAGTATAAGGGGTTTAGCTGTTTTGCCATGAGTGCTGTATTTTTCTGTTCGCTCTTTCCGTTTTTAAATATGAAATTGCCCTGTATGAACAGCCTTCATATGTGGACAGCATATAGATTAACCCCCCACCCCCACCCACCACCAACATCCATGCAAAACTGCACCCAACCACATGCTGCACTGTGCATTAATCGAAGGTCAGGTTAGGGAGAAATGCAGGCTTTTCCTGCTGTGCTGAGCATGCTGTGAGCTGAGATTTCAAATGAACGTGAACATGCATGTAAAGATTGAGCTTCCTTTGAGACTGCTCATTCCTCTCTTCTCCCTTCACAGTGACAGAATACAGCTGGAGCTGGAGAAACCCCCAACATCCATGACTGCAGTCACCACAGGTATAAACCAGATGGAGGAGAGAATGCGTATTACGTACAAAGTGAGGTAATGACGTCACACTGTATTGACCTTTATATTAGACTTACTCTGTCTTATTTACTAAAACCACCTCATAAACCCCCATAATTTTACTATCGATGGTAGTAAACTAAGTTTACTAAGATGGTCTGACTACAGAAAACTCAAAATCATGTTAAGTAGATCACAAAGGTTAAAATTCTGTCATAATTCTCACACACTAGTCGTCATCCAAAATAAGTGATTATTTAGAGTAACCAATATGACAGTTTGATTCAATACGTTTACTGAAAACAAAAATGGGAATAGATCCAGTGGAGTCATGCTAGAAAAAAAAGTTTTTGCAATTAAATAAAATAATGTAATAACAGTATAAAAAACCACATATATATAAGTTCCTAAAGTATTTATTTATACATTTAAATATATATAGAAATAAATTTTTAGTTTAGTAGTATTTTTTATTTAACACCTTGGTTTTAAATAATTGAAGACAGACAGCTTTAACTAATTCTCCGCCTGCCTATGGACGTGCTTCCCGTCTCTTATCTGAGTGCTACGGCTTTCCTTGCTTTCACAGTCGTTTTATGTGTGTACTGTAATCTTTATTCCATATAATTGCTGGATTCTGTAAAGGTGAGTGCCGTGCTTTCTCTCGCTTTGCCAGGAATAGGATTTGTTCTAAATTAAACCCTGGGGCTAAACTGTTACTGCTATTAGCTTTAATAGCTAAACACGACTTACATTTATTGGCTTTGACCGGTAGCTTAGCAGCACCCATGCTAATTAAACCCACCGGCCTGTGATTACGCAGCGTGTTTCTGAGACACAGGTGACTCATCTGTCCCGCTCCGGGTCCCAGCGTTGGGGTTTTAATCGATGTCACCCT
Source organism: allo-octoploid hybrid of Carassius auratus x Cyprinus carpio (assembly GCA_024542945.1). Taxonomy (NCBI): domain Eukaryota; kingdom Metazoa; phylum Chordata; class Actinopteri; order Cypriniformes; species allo-octoploid hybrid of Carassius auratus x Cyprinus carpio. The sequence continues at coordinate 14,484,465 of CM045024.1, read as the reverse complement.
GCGCATCCTTTGGCAGGATAACAAAGTGTTTTTGCTGAGCAGGGACAGCCATAGAAATGTAAATATTCTCTAACACAAAGCTACACACCAGTGGCATCAGTATTGACCCCTGAAAAACCCACAATGCATCGACTGTGTCAAAGCTGCCACAGCAACAAGCATACAGAAGACATTTGGACAGACCTTCATATCAGGTAGCACGCCTGTATTTAATAGATCTATCTCAAAACACTCTAAGCACATACTGAAAGCAATATTAAGGTCCTAATGCAGCAGCAAAGGAGATGATGAGTTTTTTTCCCAATGTCAACAACAACAAAAAAAAACTAAAGGATGTGTTTTTTTTGTTTGGCTTGTAAAAGCAAAAACATAAGACAAAGAAAAAAGACTTGGGAAAGTGGGAAAATGGGAAAGCTAATAAGACGTAGCAAATCACAAGTCAAGTATCTCCAATTTTTAGTCTAAATGCACTTCAGAGATCTTGAAGTCAACAGATATGGAGTCCCCAACACATTCACTCCCACAATGTGACATTTCAGAGAAATGACAAGAACACTGATGTTTTTTACATTTAAATAATGTACACTCATGAATGGATTTAGTACTGTGAGTCCAAAGTTTGCAGCCTCAGAATGAGCACAGGATAGGCTCGAGTCCAAACCCACATCTATGTGATCGCTGGTGTAAAGTAAGAGGACTACAGACATTTTTCATTTTTTGGCTGCCAAATGAAATGAAGCAAAAGAAGTAGGACAGAAGGAGCCGAATCTCAAAGATCCACAGCACCTGGCCTGACACAAGCCATGTTGCCACAGTGATTAGGACAGTAACACAGAAGGGCTGCACAACGCGTGACTTCCCTGCCTCTGACATCGGGACAAGACAGTTGCTCCACAGATTAGTCCCTCCATGACTAGAGGGTTCATTTTAAATCTGATTTCTCAACAGCCAGCCACATTAAACTTCATTCCAATGACTTACATTTATACATATGCAATGCAGGAGACAGGAAACAAAAGCTCAGGTGAATTTAGCTATGTTCCAAAGTTCAAGTTGATGAGCTCGGTACTGCAAATTCGTATCATCAATAACCTAAACTGCACTTCATACACAGATGTTGTATAAGTTTGCACCTGTATTAACATCTGTCAGGAGATCACAAGGGGCACATATGTAAATACGGTCCAAACTTTTCATTTCCGTACATAAAGGTTCTTCTCACATTCATGACACAGATTAAAATTAAATATGTAGTACATCTAGTATATATTTATATAAAGCGTTTTAATCATATTTTATGTCATTTTATTTATAGGTAGGACTGATTTCTTTGTATTTAAACCTGCAGTACATGAGTGGATACACATGGAAGGGTTTTTACTCTTGAAAAAGTAAGGAAGGACAACAACTCTCAGCATGCAATGTACCCACATGCTGGGATACTTGTGTACATTTGAAATGAGAAAAAATGAAGGTGTATTTCCAAATACATCAGAATAAATGGGTGTTAGAAGCAACACGTCTACGACAAAATATGCCATACACACCTGAGCTCTTAAAGTGGTCCGGGCTTGGGTGGTGCTGGGAGGGTGAGTTGCAGGTAGAGGTGACGTGCTCGCTTTGCAGCATCTGTCCTGTATGGGGCCCCAGGGTGGCATAGTCTGCAAAGGAGCAGGGAGCGCCCCGCTGATCACCGGGCCCAGAATAAAAGCCGTAATCAGGGAACCCTGGGAAACATGAAGAGTAGGGGGGACGCCGTCATTGAGAAGAGAGGTGTTTATATGATACACAAAGAAGAAGTGACTGAGGCAGTGAGGTATGCATGACAGGAGACGACATGAGGCTGATTGATGCCCACGTACACACACTCATACTTAGTTTGTTAGTACTTACACAACATTATTCCCACTAAACCAAACTGACTATCACAGAGAAACCTATGAGTGAACAGGTTAGATATCACGAATACAGTGATGAATAAAATATGGTTCAACAGAGCTCCATTGAAGTTTATTGGCCATTAACATCAAAAAAGGATGTTAGACATCATTAACAGACACAAACACGCTGTTCATTGGAATGGCAGATTATGAACGCCTCCAGCAACGCTGACATATATAGCTGGTCTTTTCAATCCTACGTGCAGGTTTGATATACAGAGGGGATTAATTAAAAGTCTTCATTGGCCTTTCAGAAACAGCAAGATGATCCAATCAAAGAAAGTCAAGATCCACCACACAGCGTCTTTCTTGCCGCATGTTTGTTTTTCATTGGGGTCTGGGACCTGCAGGAGCATCCTGGAGCTGTGCCGAACATCCCAGCGCTGATTATGCCCTCAACAGTTGCCAAGAGTAATCTGAAGCAATATAAATAGTTTCTCTGTCATCAGCTTCGCAACTTTCCCTCACCGGCCGTGGTTTGTGGGCAAAACGCCTGCCTGTCAAATTATGCTCAAGTGCTTGAGGAATGGCACAACTCCAACCCCGCCTGCTTACTGTAAAACGTGACTTGAGGAATCACGGAAATGTACTGCTGTAATAATTCCAATTACATCTCGGTCTAAACTCAAGCTTCACATGTATGATTCCGTGGACACACTCTGTACAAAAATAGATGTACGCATATAAACATATGCAGATGTATATGACCATGATTTCTCTGAAAAACATATTAAAGGAATAGTTTTGCCCAAAAAGGAAAAATCTGTCATCATTCCAAACCTGCACAATTTTTACATAGCTGGTGATTGATGTGTTCAACATTATGAACACCCAAAAATCAAATTCTGCAGAGGTTTGTGGCGTTTCCTACAGAGTTCTGTGTGGGGCACACTGGGGTTGTTTCAGGTCACCGCTAGGCTTCCTGGCTCTTTAGTGAAAAATTGACATTTCTGTTCAGAGTCTTTTGAATCATTTTCTCCCCACCCTGCACTGTTACTCAGGACTAAACCAACTTTTCACACTCGATCTCAACTACAAAAAAAGACCACAACAGCAAAACAAAGGCCAGAGACACCCTTTTCTTTTTCGTAATCCATTTTTTCGACATGCATTCTAATCGCCAGTCGTCCTTGAATTTTAAAGTGGGTTTTCTGCTCCCCGCTAATTAGACAAGCTTCCGCTGCCTCTTCTGCACACTCTAATTAGATCTTTAACAACAAACAAGAGTCGACCTCTACACAGACTCCTCCATTTGTTAAATGGCCGAGCAGGGTGTGGGGTTGGCGAATGTGCAACATCCCCCCCACGATGTCTTCATGGAACCGTGCCGCACACATTCCACGAGTCACAGATTGCCAGGACACCACAATGGCGGCTTCCTGTTCCATCTGCCTAATTCTGCCGATTACAGGATACTGGGAGAGGCGGTACACAAAGCCGACATTCACACACACAATGGATGCACACAGCTGCTTTGTTTATGCTGACACGGACAATTAGCCCTCAGCTGCACAAGGCGCTTAGTCGGGAAGGTCTTATCTAATAAAGGCAGGGAAAATTACCTTTATTGTTCAGGTAGATTGCCTCTAATGATAGTGCCATCAGTGTAAAAGGATATGAATAAAATGAGGCTGAAAAGAGCTCTCCAGTTAGATGGCAAGACAGCAGAAGCAGCCATCTGGGAGTGAGCCGCTGCCTGATTATCTTCTTCTGCTCATTTTCTTTTCAGAGCATACAAGTGATTTACTTTCACTTGAGCAAAGGTGAGAAACAGAGAAGGGTTCCGACAATGTTGCTCTGACATCAAAGTTAGAGAAATAATAGCTTTCCTCTGATCTTTCTAAAACAACACATGTTCTCTCGCAGCATGTTTGAGAGGCAGCGAGCGTCTCCTTGGGGGGTTGCGGCGATGTGGGTGTCTGCCGCATTAATGTGTTTAGTCCGAGTGGCAGAATATGTGTGCAAATTAATGGTCTGCTAATGAACACCAGTCGAATGCTGTTTTAGTTGTATGGACATCTGCTGTAGCGCTTCATCAATAACACAATATTCCAGCACATTACCAGAGCTTGATAATTCAGCTGGCAGCATGCTAAAGCTGCAAATCTCTGTTACAGCAGTCTGGGCATATGGGTTAATGAGAACAGTAATACCACTGCATGAGCCACAAATGTGCATTCCAGTTTCAAAAAGCAGACTGACCTTGACTTTATGGTCTTTAAATAAATTAACAATTTTGTTTTGAGTTAATATTGCAAATTTTCTTACTGCAGAAAACTTAATTTTGAAGAAAAATGAATTAAAATGAATAGAACGCCACCATGAATTTATTGACGTAACCTGGGATTGAGTGCTCACTGAATGGCTCGATTGAACCATTAATCTTCTGGTCACCAGTCCTGACCACTATATTACAACACTTAATGGACAGTACAGCAAAGAGTCTGAGGCCTGACGGGGCACTTGAATTGAAATCCTATAATGATGTCAACATCTGGCAGCAAATTCCATGGCAACCATAAACAGGAGAACGAGCAAGTGTGGGAGAGTGTGTGTGTGTGTATGTGTGTGTGTGTGGAGGTGAGGCTCTCAGGTGTGAACTGCTTAAGACTTCAGATCAGCTCCTAGTTACAGTATCACTGTCGATCGTATCTTCAACCCAATTATTAATATTCCAGCTATCAGCGTGAAACAAAAGACCCCTTCTTCCATTTGTTTCTCTTTTTTCACTCTCTCTGTAGTCTAATTAGGGCCCGAGCACCGAGGTGCGAGGACCCTCTTGGAATTGCTTCGTTTATTATTATTAGGGCCCGAGCACCGATGGTGTGAGGACCCTATTGGAATTGCTTCGTTTATTATTATTATTATTCTTCTTCTCCAAAATGAATCGCATTTTTGAGGGCCTAAACATACTCAAAAAGTCATGAAACTTTGCATACGCATCAGAACTGGCGAAAATTTACATCTGATAAGGGTTTCAGAAGTGGGAGTGTCAAAATGGCTCAACAGCGCCACCTATAAATGTTCAACGGTGTGCGCCTCGAGCTACGTTTCACGTACATGTACGAAAATCGGTCCACACATGTATCACACCAATACCTACAAAAAAGTCTCTGGGTACCATGTCTGAAATCCCAACAGGAAGTCGGTTATTTTTAATTTTATGAGCAAATTTTGTGTATTTTTTGCCATTTCCATGCGTTGTACTTTAACGAACTCCTCCTAGAGATTTATTCAGATCAACACCAAACTTGGTATGCCTAATCTAAAGGCCTTTGCGATGTTAAATTGCGAAGATCTTGAGTTTTCGTTGAAGGGCGTGTCCATGGCGGCCTGACGAATTTCGATGATTCGCCATGAAAAAGGAAGTTGCTATAACTCAGACATACAATGTCCAATCTGCCCCAAACTTCACATGTTTGATAAGACTCCTGACCTGAACAGATCGACATGCCCATATTCAGTTATAGTCATAGCGCCACCTATTGGCAACAGGAAGTGACATATTTTACACTGCGACGAACTACTCATAGAAATTTTATGACATCAATGTCTTTTTTATGGTCAGTCTAATCTAAAGGCCTGTGCAATGTTAAATTGTGAAGATCTTGAGTTTTCGTTAAAAGGCGTGTCCATGGCGCCGTGACGAAGTTCGATGTCTCGCCATGGGAATAAAAGATGTTATAACTCAGGCATAAAATGTCCGATCTTCCCCAAACTTCACATGTTTAATAAGATTCCTGGCCTCAACACATCTGAAGGCCAATATTCCATCGGGTGTGGAAAAATGGCTCGATAGCGCCACCTATACAGTTTCAACGGAGTGCGCCTCGAGCTATGTTTCACGTACATGTACGAAAATCTGTACACACATGTAACACACCAATACCTACAAAAAAGTCTGTTGGTACGAAATCCGAATCCCAACAGGAAGTCAGTTATTTTGAATTTTCCCTGCAAAATTGGTGTTGTTTTTGCCATTTTCAGGGGTTGTACTTTAACGAACTCCTCCTAGAGATTTATTCAGATCAACACCAAAATTGGTCAGTGTAATCTAAAGCCCTTTGGGATATTAAATTGCGAAGATCTTGAGGTTTCGTTAAACGGCGTGTCCATGGCGGCCTGACAAATTTCGATGTTTCGCCATGAAAAAGGAAAATGCTCTAACTCAGACATACAATGTCCAATCTGCCCCAAACTTCACATGTTAGATATGACTTCTGACCTGAAAAGATCTACGTGCCCATATTCAGTTATAGTCATAGCGCCACCTGCTGGCAACAGGAAGTGTCATGTTTTAAGCTGTAACGAACTACTCCTAGAAATTTTATGACATCAATATTTTTTTCTGGTCAGTCTAGTCTAAAGGCCTTTGCAATAGTGAATTGTGGAGATCTTGAGTTTTTGTTAAAGGGCGTGTCCATGACGCTGTGACACAATTTTATATCTCGCCAAAGGAAGAGAAGTTGGTGTAACTCAGGCATAAAATGTTTGATCTTCCCCAAACTTCACATGTTCGATAAGAGTCCTGGCCTGAACAAATCTGAAGGCCAATATTCCATTATAATGATAGCACTACCTGCTGGCAACAGGAAAATTGTCACATATAAATGACTTTGACATATTCCACTTATATTTACGACTTTAAATGCATATTTCTCACCGTTCACCTTTTTACTAAAGCCACACGATGGCGGTGAGCCCGGGTGCGAGGGCCCGTTCATCGCTGCTTGCAGCTTTAATTATTATTATTATTCTTCTTCTCCAAAATGAATCGCATTTTTGAGGGCCTAAACATGCTCGAAAAGTCATGAAACTTTGCACACACCTCAGAACTGGCGAAAATTTACGTCTGATATGGGTTTCAGAAGTGGGTGTGGCAAAATGGCTCGACAGCGCCACCTATACACGTTCAACGGTGTGTGCCTCGAGCTACATTTCACGTACATGTATGAAAATCGGTACACACATGAAACTCCCCAATACCTACAAAAAAGACTCTTGGAGCAAAATCCGAAACCCAACAGGAAGTCGGTTATTTTTAATTTTATGAGCAAATTTTGTGTGTTTTTTGCCATTTCCATGCGTTGTACTTTAACGAACTCCTCCTAGAGATTTATTCAGATCAACACCAAACTTGGTATGCCTAATCTAAAGGCCTGTGCGATGTTAAATTGCGAAGATCTTGAGTTTTCATTGAAGGGCGTGTCCATGGCGGCCTGACGAATTTCGATGATTCGCCATGAAAAAGGAAGTTGCTATAACTCAGACATACAATATCCAATCTGCCCCAAACTTCACATGTTTGATAATACTCCTGATCTGAACAGATCGACATGCCCATATTCAGTTATAGCCATAGCGCCACCTATTGGCAACAGGAAGTGACATATTTTACGCTGTGATGAACCACTCCAAGAAATTGAATGACAACAAATAGTTTTTTTCAGTCAGTCTAATCTAAAGGCCTGTGTGATGTTAAATTGTGAAGATCTTGAGTTTTCGTTAAAGGGTGTGTCCGTGGCGGCCTGACAAATTTCGATGATTCGCCATGAAAAATGAAGTTGCTATAACTCAGACATTCAATGTCCAATCTGCCCCAAACTTCACATGTTGGATAAGACTCCAGACCTAAACAGATCTACATGCCCATATTCAGTCATAGTCATAGCGCCACCTGCTGGCAACAGGAAGTGTCATGTTTTACGCTGAAACAAATTACTCCTAGAAATTTAATGACATCAACATATTATTTCGGTCAATCTAATCTAAAGGCCTTTGAGATGGTAAATTGTGAAGATCTTGAGTTTTCGTTAAAGGGCGTGTCCATGGCGCCGTTAAAAGTTTGATGTCTCGCCATGGGAATAAAAGTTGTTGTAACTCAGTCATAAAATCCCTGATCTTCCTTAAACTTCATATGTTTGATAATAGTCCTGGCCTGAACACAGCCGAAGGCTAATATCCATTGGTTGTGGCAAAATGGCTCGACAGCGCCACCTATACACTTTCAACGGAGTGCGCCTCGAGCTACGTTTCACGTACATGCACAAAAATTGGTACACACATGTAACACACCAATACCTACAAAAAAGTCTCTTGGTACGAAATTCGAATCCCAACAGGAAGTCGGTTATTTTGAATTTTCTCTGCAAAATGTGTGTCGTTTTTGCCATTTTCAGGGGTTGTACTTCAACGAACTCCTCCTAGAGATTTATTCAGATCAACACCAAACTTTGTCAGTGTAATCTAAAGGCCTGTGCGATGTTAAATTGCGAAGATCTTGAGGTTTGGTTTAAGGGCGTGTCCGTGGCGGCCTGGCAAATTTCGATGTTTCGCCATGAAAAAGGAAGTTGCTATAACTCAGACATACAATGTCCAATCTGCCCCAAACTTCACATGTTTGATAAGACTCCTGACCTGAAAAGATTGACATGCCCATATTCAGTTATAGTCATAGCGCCACCTATTGGCAACAGGAAGTGACATATTTTACACTGCGATGAACTACTCCTAGAAATTTTATGACGTCAATGTCTTTTTTGTGGTCAGTCTAATCTAAAGGCCTGTGCAATGTTAAATTGTGAAGATCTTGAGTTTTCGTTAAAAGGCGTGTCCATGGCGCCGTGACGAAGTTCGATGTCTCGCCATGGGAATAAAAGATGTTATAACTCAGGCATAAAATATCCGATCTTCCCCAAACTTCACATGTTTGATAAGATTCCTGGCCTGAACACATCTGAAGGCCAATATTCCATCGGGTGTGGAAAAATGGCTCTATAGCGCCACCTATACAGATTCAACGGAGTGCGCCTCGAGCTATGTTTCACGTACATGTACGAAAATCGGTACACACATGTAAAACACCAATACCTACAAAAAAGTCTCTTGGTACGAAATCCGAATCCCAACAGGAAGTCGGTTATTTTGAATTTTCCCTGCAAAATTGGTGTTGTTTTTGCCATTTTCAGGGGTTGTACTTTAACGAACTCCTCCTAGAGATTTATTCAGATCAACACCAAACTTGCTCAGTGTAATCTAAAGCCCTTTGCGATATTAAATTGCGAAGATCTTGAGGTTTCGTTAAACGGCGTGTCCATGGCGGCCTGACAAATTTCGATGTTTCGCCATGAAAAAGGAAGTTGCTCTAACTCAGACATACAATGTCCATTTTGCCCCAAACTTCACATGTTAGATATGACTTCTGACCTGAACAGATCTACGTGCCCATATTCAGTTATAGTCATAGCGCCACCTGCTGGCAACAGGAAGTGTCATGTTTTACGCTGTAACAAACTACTCCTAGAAATTTTATGACATCAATATTTTTTTCTGGTCAGTCTAGTCTAAAGGCCTTTGCAATAGTGAATTGTGGAGATCTTGAGTTTTTGTTAAAGGGCGTGTCCATGGCGCTGTGACACAATTTTATGTCTCGCCAAAGGAAGATAAGTTGGTGTAACTCAGGCATAAAATGTTTGATCTTCCCCAAACTTCACATGTTCGATAAGAGTCCTGGCCTGAACACATCTGAAGGCCAATATTCCATTATAATGATAGCGCCACCTGCTGGCAACAGGAAAATTGGCACATATAAATGACTTTGACAAATTCCACTTATATTTACGACTTTAAATGCATATTTCTCACCGTTCATCTTTTTACTAAAGCCACACGATGGCGGTGAGCCCGGGTGCGAGGGCCCGTTCATCGCTGCTTGCAGCTTTAATTGGATGTAATTACTCATCTGCAAAACAAATGAGTGGGTCGGCGTTGCCGTGGCGACCGGATGAGCGGGCCCAGCAGTGCGAATCGTTCGCCGAGCCTCATTTCTGAACATAATTACCCCTCTTTCCTCTCTTTCACTCATGCCATCTCTCTCCTGAACAACAGAAAGGACTTGTACGAAGTTACAACTCCAGTCATCACTGTTCTTCTTGTTTTCTTCCTCTCTATTTTCCTCTGACTCTTTGCATGTAGTCAGCAGCGGGGCGGCTCTCTGAGTGGATAACGGCTCTCCTCGCTTCCACTTTACCAGATCACAGAAGTGACCTCAAACTGCCTCTCTCTCTCTCTCTCACACTAACACACACACACACGTCAAACAGTCTAAGAGCTTTCGATCACATTCACAATAAAACACAGGCCAGTGTCTCTCCTCTGCCACTTACGCTGCTGAGCTGGTTAAGAGTGCATCAGTGAACAAGTGTGTGTGTGTGTGTTTGTGATTATCCATACTCACACACGCTACTCCCACTCAAATCCCTGGTGGCCATTTGAACAAGCCACTTCATAGCGGTTGTCAGTTAGTCCGTCATATTGGCCCCCAAATTAGCTTTGAATTTCAGAGCAGCTGTAATTAGCCTCTTCATTTCCACCTAAAGTCAATTTAGAAAAGTGTTTGGGGGGGGGGGGGGGGGGGGGGTGGATACTCGTGCCTGGATTTAGCTTTCACTTTATATTTTTAAAATAGTCCTTTTTGACTGAACGGCTGGCTAATTAACATCACTAGACCCCTTTTCTGTAAGTGCCAACATTTAATAAATAATACATATTTAATGTCTTGTCATTTTGGTGCTCAGAAAGGCTTTGCTAATGAATTTTAACACATGATTTATTCTGGCATTTTCTGGCATGCTCTCAGGTCTCTCTAAGCGCTTTTCTTTGGTTGAATGACAAAGTAACTTCACAAATCCAGGACAGTAGATCTAAATTAGTGACGGCTCAGTTACAAAGCTTTTGACACGGTGCGTTATGATTTGTAGATGCACACAGCAGGAAGACACCCATTACGCACCTCATGTTTTTTTTTTTAATCTTCTTGCTGATCGAACTGAAAGCTGAGTTATCTAGAGCTCAGCTTCATTTGGCTATGTGTTTTCAGTTCTCTTAAAGTGTTCTACAGTCATACATTTTAAACAATCACATCATAATTTGAAAAATAAATATTACACTACACAGACAGAATATGATATACCAATAAACATTTTTAAATACTTATTAAAATGTATTACATTTACATATAAAAATATAAATATTCTTGAAATAATTTAAAAATAAATATTACAGATATACAGATAAAAACAATATTTTAATACATTTAAAATAATATAACTTTTACATTTTAAAATAAATATTAAATAAAAAGAAAAACTAAAATAAAAATATATTTAATGACACAGTTATACTTTTACATTTTATTAATTTAAATTATTAATAAATTCATAATCTAGACTTTTTAAATTGGTGACAAAGTGCAGAAGGCTCTGGTACTATTGCTGTTTTCCACTGTAGAAGGTATCAAAAACAATGCAAGAGAAGTAAAAGAAAGCAAACTGAAAAATGAAAAAGTGAACTTGGCTATTATTCCTTCAACCATACAAATGAACTCAAGCTCTAATGTGAAAACACAGTGTCTTCAGGGACTGTTTTCTAGGGGATTTACATCACATGCAGTCCAGCAGGAGCTTATGCAATGGGGAACCAGGGCCTGTAGTTTAATCTCACCTCATATACATGAGCCAAAACAGCACTCTAGAGAGATGCTTTTCAAGGCTCACAGAGCTGGGGATGAAATGGATAATGATCTCAGATAATGTGAGGTATTTTGCCAAAAAGGAGCATCTTCATGCTCGGGCGAGTGGGCAGGTGGCCCACTGTAGCAAAGCAGTACGCAACACAACATCTCATCTGCTCCCTCAAATACAACCTTGTAATACTACCATGCTTCTATCTGTTAATTAACACGAACGGACCTGAACCCATGCTGCATTTTGTTTCACAGTACCAATAGTTCTGTGAAAAAAACAAAATGAAGACCAGCACATTTCGTAGGACTCTGGGGTTAAATGCAGCAACCGCTGGTCATTGAAAAAGCACTGACACAGGACTGCTTATTCAAGAGAACATAGCTCAACACTGCACACTCCCACAATACACCTGGGCACAGGAAACTGCCTCAACTGCACTCCATCTGCTGAGCAAACTCATCCCTTTCCACTGATCTGTCAGTGTCTTATGACAACTAGCTACTCACTGGGGAAAGAGGAGATAAAGACGGGAGGGAAGATGGAAATAGAAGATGTGGGGATGAAAAGGCGAGAAAAGAAAATCTGCTCATGATGAGGTGAACTAAAAGAGAGAGACGCGCACACACACACAAGAACTTTCTGCCTTAATGATCAGGAATGAGTCGATTCGCATATGGCAACCTCTGGAAAAACAAGTATCCCATGATCCTCAGAGCATTGCTCTGAAAGGGACAGAGAGATCTAGAGGGAGATGTCTCAGCAAAGCAGGAAAGGACGTGGCACATCAGTTGGAGACACATGCCTCCACTGCCATGCGCTAGGGAGATAGGTCTCCCATGGAGGAGGCCCCTGTGGAGCCAACAGTCTCTCCCATCACCCTGTCAGGTCCAGGGAGACAAACCTCCACCTGAATCACTCTCACTTTAAAAGGAAACGGCTAGTAAAAAGGGCACTGCAGAATTTAGATGAGGGTATGAGTCCGTTCGTGAAAGCAATTCACCAAGACAGTTTCCTTTTAAGTGCAGTCGTACTAGGCCAATAAACTCCAACTGAAAGGGAACAACTACAGTTATCAAGTCTTTTAGATGTTTAGTTTGTAAGCTGTGGTATCTAGTTCTCACATTAATTTTGGAGCACAATTACTGTTGAGACATGACTCTGAGTGCAGCTGCAGTGCTACCCTGGTACGTGATGTTCAAATTCAACAATTTAAACTTTGACCATATCTGAACCTTAAAATCAAATCTTATGTGTGCCTTTATCGTAGGGCTGCATGATTAATCGAATGCGATTGTCATGCGTTTCTTGTCAGTAAAGCCGGTTCTGTGATTAGTAGTAAATCTCCAGCATGTGCTTTCAGAAGGAGCAGCATTTACTACACAGAGCCGTAGTTCATAATCGCACAATTGTGAAATCGAAGGAATCATTCTGCGATTATGAAATCTGTTTGCGTAGGTTGTCAGTGAACTACGGCACTGTGTAGTAAATGCTGCTCCATCTAATAGCACATGAAAATACCACATTTAATAACATGTTTTTACTCCAAACTCATGTCATTACATCAGTCGAGTGTTTGAAATAAATTCTTCTGTGAGATGATATGGTTTCTTACACAGAATAAGGCACTTAACATATTTCATAGTATTCTAAGCAGTGATAAAAGATATGTCGATTAGCATTGCATATTATATACTTTTTTATAATAAAAATTATAAGACAAACTCAGTCGTAGTCATGTGTTATTAGTCATGTTGAATTAATGAAAGCAGTTAAATCTTCTGTTTATTCAGCAACCACTGTAGGGATTTCCTGGAGTTCTTCTACGAGGCGTATTTGGAGTTTCAGTGCGAGAGCGCCCTCTGGCCTTCGGATGGAGATTTACTACTGATCACAGAACTGTGCTTCACTGAAAGATACGCATGACAATCGCAGCTTCTGCCTAATCGTGATTTATTGCCTTTGCGATTTAATTTCAATTAATTGTACAGCCCTAATACATCATGTTGTACAAAATAATTCTGGAGGAATATCTTGACAATAAGAAAACAAAATGGTGCATGGCAAAAAGTCATGTGTTACCTGCTTTAATGGACACTTTCCATAATGCTTTTCAAGTGAAAGTCACGGCAACACACTTATCTCGAGAACAGGGCTTGGCAAATCTCAGAATTGACTCTCTTTCCGTGAATGATTGTGAATTTTATATGAATTGGCCACGAGTCACAGAAAGTTGAAATGCAATTACAGTAAAAAGAATTTAAATTGCAAAGAAATTCAAATTAGGCAATAACTTTGTGTATTAAATATGCTGAAATACATAAACTAAATAAAAATTCTATAGATGACATTTCAAATATCTATCTGTCCATCCTAAAACATGGGGCTTTTGTCATGTCAACATTTGAAGCTTTTCAAGTTAAAATTACAGCTATTTGAATTTCTTTGAATTAAATCCATTATAATTCCACCTTCTTGTTTTCAGATTAGAACTGCAATTCTGCAGCCTGTCTGCTAACTCAAATCAAAAAGCCATTCTCAATTAAATTCTGAACATTTCCCATCCCTGCTTCTCAAATCCTCTTCATGTTGACTATATGTTTGACTACCTGTTGTAAACCTGTGTACATCACTTCAAACTCTTGACAGAGAGTGGTAAGGATTCTAGATGATCATCTGAGGGGGATATACTACTCTGTATAGTGCTACAGAGTCATTCACATCAAAGGGCACTAAAACGAACACTTCCCAGGCCACGGTAAAGTTCAGGTTTAAGATTGGAACTGATCTCTGCAGTGCCCTCTACTGATTAACCCTGCATTAACCCTAGAAAGACTGCTAAGCAGAGTACAGTCTATAGTCAGTCTTAGCAGAGAGATTTATCTTGTTCAACAAGGATGCAATGGAATATATGAAATAACAGTTTGGGGCACATGATGGGTGAATAATATGAAACAGGACACTAGTGAAGGTGAGTGTGTGTGTTTTCGGCTGGGGGGAGCAGTGGCCACTCAGAACACAGGCGGTAAAGAGTGTTTACCTGGCCCTGCGTTCTGTGGGTACGCCATGTAGCCGCTTCTTCCCCGGGTCGCCCTACCTGAGCCTCGTGCCGCTGCCACTGCTGCTGCTGCCACGGGTCCGTACGCCGTCGCTGGGAAACCTGCCGAGAGAAGAAAATTATTTAGTAGTGCTCTTCATCGTAATCAAATTCACAGCCACATGAATGCATCAGAGCTTCAAAGAACAACTCTATTCACACTAATGCAACACACATGGGAGAGATGCTACATCATCGTTCAAATTATTATATATAAATCAAAAGAACTCAAATAGGTGGACGTTCATTTTTTTTCTTTTCTTTTTGTTTTGTTTTCTTTTGCTCTTTTGTTGATTTTGATTGCTTCCATTGTCCTCATTTGTAAGTCGCTTTGGATAAAAGCATCTGCTAAATGACTAAATGTAAATGTAAATATAATTACTTGTTTAGAGTGATGCTAGCAGGACTGATCTACAGCCCCTCTCTCTTTCCAGGCAACATTTTAATAACAGACAGCACAGGAACACATTGCCCATGGAGAAACCATCAGCTTTTTCTTTCACATACCGACTCAGAAAAATGCAACATATTAAAGTTCATTTGCACTCACTTTAGACAGCTTCAGAAGCTTTCTCAATAATGCTCTAATGCGAGATGAGCAGCACAGAATTATGGGTATTTATAAAAATGATTACTCCACTGGGAGGACAAATGTTCTTGTTTGACTGAATGCCACTAGAGGATATAGAAACCACATGATTTAAAAGCGCCTGTCTTCCCTCATGTGTTAGTAGAGTTGAGTGAGATGCATCAGTGCTCAATCCATCAGTGTGATCATTTGTATGGTGGACATGGAGCGTGAGCGGACAGAGCAGAGGATTGTGGGATTAATTGCTTGCAACAAAGTGCCTATTATCTCACTGAGATGCATCAGAGGACATGTGGTACTCTTTAAGGTCCATAATGGCAGGTAATAATGAACCTTTATTATTAACCTTTATTATAGTGTCCTCATACAGGTCATTTAAATGTGCTTCTTGGAAGTTTATGAAAAAAATGAATCAGCCATTGATGATTTCTACTCAACTTAAACTCTGTTGAATGACATTGTGTTTCACAGCATGCAATTTGTTTGTGGTAAACAGGGACTGCTGAAGAATCTACATATTTAACAAAAGTCACGAGTTCAGTCTTCAAACATAGTAATCAAACATCATCATCATCATTGTAGAAGCCAACTAAAAAACCCACCAGGCCAGAGTATCTACGGCAGTATTATTTCATAAATGTAATTACAGTCCCGGCACTTTAATGAAAGTGTGAATCTGCATCTGACAGCTGCTCATCAGAGCAGTAAAGACTTACAAGGGGGTCTAACACCCATCTACAGCATGTCATTACACCAGACTGTAACTCACAACTCAGAAGGTGGAGTGGCTTAGGATTTGAGACAGGCATATGACCAAATGCCTGTCTCATATGAGATAATTTGCCATATGACCACTCAATAAAAATGAATAATAAAAGAAAAAAAAAAAAAAAGAAAAAAAAAATACTTGCCATATGGCTAAAAAAATAAACTACATTAAAAAAAAACAACAATTTAAATTACATTAAAACATTTAAAAATTAATAAAATTAATAGAAATTTGGAATTTGAAAAATAAATAAAAAAGAAAAACTATATAAAAATTAATCAAATGAAGAGAAACTGCTTAAGCCCAGGCAATGAAAAATTAAAAAAAGTGAAAAAATTAAAAATATTTGCCATATGGCTAACCTTAATAAAAAGAGCAAATAAATAAAAAACAAATTTAAAAAGAGAGAGAAAAAAGATAAAATTATTATATTGATTTTCAATTTAAAAAGAAAGAAAGAAAGAAAGAAAGAAAAATAAACGAATAACATGAAAATTCATGATGTAGGCATGTATATAATAGCGTAGAAAAAAAAGCCATAAAAAAGGTAACAAGAGTAAAAATAAGACAGGACCAGATTAAAGATGGTTATAGATAATACCAAACCTCTGTGGTCTCTCTGGTTTAAATAACGCATGTCATTTCCTGTTTTTTTCCTCTGCTCATTAATCTCTTCACAAAACACAAATCAGTATGCTAATGCTAATGCTAATGGAGGTCATGCGTCCCTGCCTCTCTTTCGCTCTGCTCGCTGTTGCCGAGCACAAGTGTCCTTGACCAAAGTGTCACAAGTCATTTGTGCTGCTTTCCCCCCCTCGTCTCTTCCTCTGCACAGCATCTTCTGTCCCCCAGCGGCCTCTCTCCCTTCGTCAAAGTTAATGCTGGAACAAAGTTCTTGTGAGAGATTAACTTTGCCGGATTAGGTGGGTTAATTATTAGATCTTGGAGGCTCATTGTTTTGTGTTTCCGCCGTGAAAGGCTGCTTAAGAGAGGTGCTGCAGCATTAAATCAATTTCATGGGCTTTTCATTACAGACAAGATAACGCCAACATTTAGCATTCAGTTTTATGGCATTATTTGAATCTGCTCCAGCGAATGGGCTGATGGGAGAGAAAAACCCTGCTGAGAGGGCACAAGGACACATTGCTCTCCCTGCTTCCTCCAGAGCCCTCTGGGCACCGTAAAACCGCACAAATGGACCCTTAGGGAGCCTGAGAAGGGGTCTACAACACTGAAAGAGAGAGGAAGAGGGACATGGACAGGAGGAAGAAGAAGAGAAAGAAGGAAAGAGAAGGAATTTTGAATGCTACAGCATACGAGGCCTGAAGAACACTGACTGCTGCAGATGACAGGTTCACACAGAACACCCTAGAAATCAGCCAGCAATGCCCTAAAAACAGATTGTTCTTACAGAAAAATTAACAAATCTATTTCTTACAAGTAAGCACTAGCCTCATTTTCATGGATGGTACAGAGAGAGAAAGATGTCCTTTCAGTCAGACTTCGCTAGAGCTACCCTGCGTTAGGAAACAGCTGCTGAAAAGAGCCACATGTCCTGAAATTAGGCTATAAATACATCTGATGTGAGCCCACACACACGGTTTGTGTCCTATCAAACAACACAGAGCTGTGAAATGACAAAATCTGCACCTTCATTTTTCCTTCATTGCCAACTTTGAAAGGAAAATAAAAACAATGAAAGCTACCATAATAAGAGCTGGAAAATGCAGCAGCCTTGGCTCTCTTTTCATCTGTGCAGCGAGTGACCTGTTGTGGCTGCATATGGGAAAAAAATTATATGCTGTTTGTAGTTTTGTGAAAGCTTTTCATGTGATTTCAAAGGTGAATCTCAGGAGCCTTTGGTACAGGTGATGTCTATATGAAGAACACAAGACGCATACATATAAACACTTCTTTGCTTCCTACACAACAGTATAAACACCCAGAAAAGCCATTATGAATGGGTTTTTGTGCACAGGTGTCTAAACTAAGATCAGTTTTCATATGTGAAGGGTTTTGCCTAAAATGAAACCATTTACTACGCTGGATCTTCATTGTGAGTCTTCTGATGTTTGATTAGGGCACAAAAAGTCATTTTGCCAGGCAGATTAAAGGGCTCAATCTTTTTTTTAGCTCTTTTTATACACCATTAAACTTAACGATGAAGGAGGGAGTAGAAATCTCCAGAAAGATCCCTGGACATAACAAAACCTCCAAACGTCACCAGCCAGCCATGAGTTTCGCCCCATACCATAATGAGAGACAATTTTATGGGCAGGAGGACAGCCGTGACTGCGCAACTCCAACAAGAATACGATCTTATCTCACCCATCTTTCAGTTTTTGAAAAATATGGACCATGAATCACGTGTGTAAGTGTGTGTGTGTAATGGAAGGAAGTATCCTTGCACCACTCTGAAGCAGATATCATGGAGGCAACACGCATTTCCTACCGCTCATCATAAAACAAAACCATCTCTCTGTGTCTTTCGACAGATCAGGCCCTTGTGCCAGAACTCGATCAAGCAGACCGAACTTTGTTGTCGAAAATAAATCATTCCCTGCCCAGGCACAAAAGAGCCGAAGCGCTTGGCCTGTTTCTAATGGAAATGTTTCCAGAATGATGGTTTCTGCTGACCTTAGGTTAAGATTTTAAATGTGTAAAGTATAGCTAAGAAAAAACAGCATAAGAATTTATGAGAAATATGGCAAAAATTCAATTAGAAATATTCTAGGGATTCTGGGTGACAGGTGTCAGTGTTGATTCTCTGAGGACTCGAGGAGCTCAGGGTGTCAGCAGGAAGGACACCGCCCTTTTAACGAGCAGCCTGTCTTGTTAGCTAGAAGCACTTAGCATTAATTAGCAAGGCCACCTCATTATTACCCAAGTAAACACTTCTAATTTGTTATGCATTTTAATGGCCTTCACCAAACACTTAAGAAACATCTTTAGGCATTTAAAAAGACCCTAACAACTCCAGACAGTTAGGAAAGACATTGACTGGTCTATATATCTATATAGATGATCTATAAATAATTTTTTAATTACATTAAATAAATATATATACACAGTATAAGAATTACATTTTGGTGGTAAAGTACCATACACTACATGAAAAATTTGAGAAAATCCATATTTCATTCTCTTTCTTTTTCTGCGCCATTCAAAACAGCAAGCATTTTAAAAGACTGCACAACAACAACAAGAATAGCCAAAAGATGCACATCTGTAAGTGTGGGTATGCAAGAAACACAAACGCCAGATTCAAAATTCAACACACATTCAAGATGATACAAAGACGAAGCATTAAAAAAAAACAATAGGGGCACAACTGCTCTCCCAAAATCTCCTTACAAATGGTTGATTTCCATAATGACAGCCGAGAAGGAGAGATCTCTGGGTTTGTCAGTGGCTCATTCATGATCTCACACGGATTCAGACAGTTTTGTGTGAGAGAGAATTCCTGGCTTTACGTTCTGTGTGTGTGTGTGTGCCACTGCTGTCCCATTTCAGGGTTCATTTCTAGCTTCAATACTAAAGAAACAGCAAGAGAGACAGATGTTGTAGTTTGATTTTGTGGTATATCGGTGTCAGGTGCCGTCACATAAAGATGAGTAACTGTGCAAGAGTTTGAGGCTCACCACAGATCAGAGCACAGACAGAATGTGTGTTTATGTGAACGGGACTGTCAGTTTGTGTGTTCTTTTTATGAGTTAACCCTGTTAAATATAATTTATTACTATTCTGAATAGAAATGTTTGAAGAACTACTAAGCTTTGTGAGAAAGAGAAAATAAGGGTCTCATAAACCCTTTTGAAGTGTTGCTATCATTAAAAAAAACAAAGACTAAAAAATGTTTGCAACAGAACAAATCTACAATGAAACTACAAATGTGCACTACAGTATGAACAAACATGTTGGGGAAAGATCAGCATGCATCAAAACATCCATCACACCCACAGAAGAAAAACCCATTAGCTCTGCTCATGATATCAGCAGGCAGGTAGCCATCCACAGGACACTCATATCAACAATATCTGCCACCAGCTGCAGAAAAATGTGCTCACCTTTACACCTCTAACAAACACACACACGCCTTTCACTGACATACACACGTGTGTGCATGTAACAAGCTCCCAAAAATGATGCTGAATTGCGTAACAGTTTGCAGTTTCGTAGACAGACAGACAGATAGACAGACTCACCTGGAAACTGGTAACTGTAGCTAGGAGAAAATCCTGTGTATCCACGACCATACGTTGCCACAATGTTTGGATAACCTACGAAAGCACATATAGATAGAAACAACATCAGCCCGGTGGGATAAAATCCTGCTTAACCCTTAACCTTGGTCAGTCATGAACTAGCAATTACTAGACATATCTGGATGAGGCTGTGTATATGTGACACTGTCACAAGAGCAGCAGCACTTGAAAAGGAGGATGAATATCACAACAGTATGTTCAAGCACATAAGCACTTTAAATGAAGTGGCAACTACAGGGAATTTCATGGGATGCTACTCTGCCGAGTGAGAGAGACAGTGATTCTGATGTGTGTTATTCTTGGCCTTATTTTCTCATGTTTTCTCTTATAATTTACAAACTGTATTAATTTCATGTTTTTCCCAAAACAAGAACGTGAAAAAACAGTCACCACATCTCAGTAATAAATCACGACACAGATTTCAGAAAAATCACTCCGAACACGCCTTCGTGCAGAGCTGGCATATGTGCACTTAAGATTTCCCAAACCTGTCACGAGTCACTCAATATCAGTTGACAGCAATGAAAACACTTTTGACAGCTCTCATAGAATACACTGCCTAAAAAAAGGTTCTTCCAGGGAGGATGTGCTCACACAAGTTTGTGTGTGATGTGGCTAAACAAAAGTTGTGTTCTTGAAGAGAAAACTGAGATGAGAATCATCAGAAGAAAACAGTTGAGAAGAGACAAAATGAGATAAGATGAGACAAATGAAAATAGACAAGAAAAGATTAGAAGAGACTAAAAGAGAAAAGATGTGAGAACAGAAGAGAAGATATGAGAAATAAGAGGACAAGACCAGAAAAGAGGCAAGATAGGATTAAATGAGAAAAAATAAGATGAAAGATGAAGAAAAAAAAACATGAGAAAAATGAGAACAAAAAGATGGTGAAGAAATGAGACAAGAACAAAATAAAACAGAAGAAATGAGACAATAATAAAAAGAAACAGCAGAAGGAGATGAGATGAGATGAGACAAGAACTGAAGAGAAAAGATATAAAGAGAAAAAAACAGAACTTATTTAAGAGATAAGACAAGAAAACAGAAGAGACAAAATGAGAAGAAACAAGAATAGGCAAGAAGAGGAAAACAATTAGAACAGAGTTGAGATGAGAAGAAATGAAACAAGATGAGAAGATATCAGAAAGACCAAAATAGAAGAGATTAGACTTGAATAAAACAGAAGACATGAGACAAGATGAGAAGAGACAAGACCAGAAGAGAAGAGGCAAGCCGAGAAAAAAATAGATCATGCAAGACAATAATTAGGAAAAAATAATAATAATTAAGAGAAAATGGGAAGTTGACATGAGAAAGAAACAAAAAAGCTTATTTTGATGAGAAATTATAGGAGAATATAAGAGAAGAAATTAGAAAAAGCAGAGTAGTAAATGAGACTAGGTAAGAAAAAAATGAAACAGAATGAGAGGCTGGGATGAGCTGAACTGAGCTAACTATATACCTCAGTGCATTGTGGGTAAAAAGGCTGGGTCCTCCCCTGGCAGCTGCTATCTCAGGCACTGATTTGCATTATTAATGTTCAGGCTAATATACCTATTTTATGCCTCAACAGCTCAGATTCACTTTAAAATCAATTATACATCTGCAGCAGCTGAAGCAGGCAGCAGCTCAAATGTGTATTAATCTCAGCAAACATACACGCGGCGCCCGACTATAAAGATAAATGACACGATTAGCTGCGGTAAACAAAAGCGTGAATGCAGCAGCTTTAATGAGATTTGGCGTATAAGAAACTTACAGTTCCTTCAATAATGAACCCTGATCTGCAGCTTTTTTCTCAAATGCAAATTGTAATAAGTTCTGTCTGGTCGTCCTGTTCACTCCAGTTTCATTTAGATAAGACCAGAGTTAATATTTTCACATGAGTGCTTTACGCTCTCGTTCTTTCTCTCCCTCTCCCATTCCTCCTCTCTTCACCCTCCTCCACAGCAGTAATCCATGAGAACTTCTAGAAAATTCAAGCCTTGTTAAAAGTTGAGAATAAGGGATGTGTGTATCTCCTTATTTCAGTTTATATTTAAAAAAACAAATTATATATAATTGTATATATATTTATATATATACATATACACACACACACACACACCCAATATGGTAACATTTAAATATATAATTATATAATTTAATATTTTTAAATATCATTAATCATAGTTATTTGAAGCTTGTAATGTATATTCTAGAAGTCTATACATTATCTGCGTTACGTAAGTTGAGTGTAATGAGTCTGTTTATCACCTTATTTCAGTTAAAATATATAAAAATAAAATCTAAAATTAAAAACAATGATAAAATCTAATTAAATGAAATATTACATAATTTAATATATTTTAAATTATTATAAAATTTATCTGAAGCCTATATATTATAAAATCCATATTATTACTATTAGGGGTTCAAGCACGAAGCGCTGAAACCCTGTTGTAGTTGTTAGAATGGCCAAGGATCAGCGTTCTCCACCTAAAACTGATCGGGCAGATCAAAGCATCATAGAAACTTTAAACTTGGAGGGATGATAGTATTCTATAACGTCACCAAGGCCTGCCCAAATCAGCCTAAGTTCAAAAGTACGAAAACTCTAATAACTTAGTTGCAGGCTCAAGTGTCTTTTGTTTTTTTAAACCTACCTTTGCAAACACTGTCCGTTGTTAGCCAAGGATTCCAGTGACATAAGGCACTTGAGTCTGCGACTAACAGTTTAGAAGTTATGAGCAATTACATACTTTTGATCACTGCAGTGCCCCCGTCAGCCCGTTTTGGCCTTGGTAATGTTGTAAACTGTGTGAGTACTACTGTCCCTCCAAGTTTCAAGTCTCTACGACGGTTTAGTCTGCCTGATTACTTTTATGTGGAGATTGCTGATCCTTGGCCATTCTAACAATTACAATAGGGTTTCAGGACTAGGTCAATAATTATCAAAAAAAAATTGAACTTATACATACTTATATGTTGGACTAGTTATAACTGGGGCATTTAGAAAAGGGGCATGTCGAAATATACCTAAAAGCCTATAATCCTAAACGATTACACAAAACTTTGCGAAACTAGCTGAGCACATGCGACAGTTGATTCTAAACAAGCATGGAAAATTTGATGTAGATTGCACCATAGGTGGGGCTATAACAGTTAAAAAAGCTTCAAAAACACTATATTTCTATGGTAAATGACAGCATTTTGCAGAAAATGTTCATATATTCACGCAGACACTAGATCTTGACGTCATATGATCGATCTCCTCATTTTGAACAAATTTCCCTGTAGGACCATTGCTGTCAATCAAATTGTTCTTTAAATATTCAACATTATTTAAAAAAAAAAACTACTTTTGCAAACTCCTCCAATCCGACCCTAGGTGGCACTATAACAGCCAAAACATTAAAAATCATCATATTTCTAAGGTAAAGTACCTGGATTTGCCAAAAATGCTTTTTAAATCATTAATTTAGCTGTTTACAGGCTTGCTAAACAATACGTAATATCTTTTTTCATATGTGCTAGAACCCCGATAATAGCACCTTGCAGCTGCATTTTTATATATCTGTGTTATGAATGAACAACAGTACTGATCTTGGCAGCAGGTTTGTCTCCCATAGCCAATGTGTTCTTCTTGTTTAGTGCCACTGTCATTAGCGAGGGCAGAGGTCAGGCAGATGGCTGCACTGAATATTAGCCTAATTTTCCTCTTCATTTGAGCCATTAATACAAACTCTGCTCATCAGGTCTGAGGGATCCTAGCACCTGAGCTGAACTAACCAGACACATTCACAGAAACACCTTTATCTTTGGTCTAGCAGCCAATCAGAAGTCATCATCTTAAGCCCCGCCCATGAGCTACCCCTCAGTGAATCAGTGTGTGTGTGTGTTCATGCGAGACTCACTCAACATGCCCATGCCCAGCATGAAGGCATCCATGGTGTACGGAAGACTTCTCGCCCTCCCCCTCGTGCCTGGAGGAAACATCACCTCCTTTGGTTGGGCTTTCTTACATTCTACCTGTGGACAGACAGACACAGAAGGAAACACAAAGAGAAGAGCTAAGTGACAAAATTGTGGCTGGTTTTAACATGTCACCAAATTTGCAATATGATAAAACTAAATAGCACACACAAAGTCTAGGGCCCTATGAAATCTTTTTATTCTTTTAAAAATCCTGTATTTTTTAAAAAAAATTAGGGGGGGGGGGGGTGGTTCCATTTGAACGGTTTAATAAAATTTCAATAATCAAATAACATGTCTTACAAATTTAATTCATAACACTTTTAACAGCTTGAGAAAAGTTGAAATCATAGGCTCCTAATAGTCCAAGTTTTTTTTTTTTAGCAATAAGCTTTTCACACTTCATTCTATGATTGCCTTATGATGATTTAATAACACATTTAATTTTTGTTTTTAAATTACATTCTCCATAAATTCAAAGCAGTACAGAAATTACCATCATGATGACAAAACACAATTTCACAGCTTTTATATATATATATATATATATATATATATATAAAACCGTTTAAAGGATTGGGATCAGTAAAAAAAATGATTTTATAACATTTATATAATACTTTTACTCAGCAAGAATGGAATAAATTGGGATTATTTTGAACTTTCTCCTTATGAAGCAATACAACTGTTTACAACAAATAATAAGAAATGTATTTAGTATCAGTATAGTACAATAATTTCTGAAAGATCACATGACACTGAAGACTGGGGTAAAGGCTGCTGAAAATTTGGCTTTACATCACAAGAGTCATTGGACTGTAAATATGATGCCTAAAAATAGGAATTTTTAAACAGACCATATTATTGGCATAACAGACAGCGATACATTTGTGTATTCAAAGAATTTTACAGACAAAAAAAGTAATGCAAAAATAAAGTCTCTCTGTCTTTCTGATTCCACCCTGTGATCTCTTCAGCATCCTCTTTCCTCATCCTCACGATCTCATTCTCTGATTGACATTTTAGCCTCTGGAGGTGAGCACATGAGTGGACAGCAGACAGCAGTCCCTGCCTGAAAGACAGAGGAATATTCCTCCAGAGAGCTAGGAGAGGGAAGACAACATGTCTCTAGCAAAGGGGAGAAATAAACAAACACACAAGCAGAAAACATCAAACCCAAACAAACACACAGACATTCGCTCTCTCTGGTGATATAAGCATAATCGGGTCAGATGAGGAAAGACTTTCCTCCTGACAAGGCCTAGCAGGCAAAGGATCCTATTTACCAAGCACATCTGCATGCTTACAGGAGTGTGAGTGTGTGCGCGCTGACAGCGCTTCTACAGTAAGAACATGATGCATTTGCACTTGGCTGAATCTGTCCTCTGCATTGATCGACTCGTCTGCCTGCCCAGGGCCCGTCCATCTGTGTGTAAGTGTGTGTGCTGCTCGGACCTTCACACACACACACACACACACACACACACACACACACACACACTGCAGATAATCTCCCACTGAGACTCACGCAGATGCTGCTCGGCACAGCTGGACACACACACACAGACGGTTCTGCTGAAGTTCAACTTCCTGTGGCATCAGAGCTGCTCTGAATACATGAGATATTTCTGGATTTGGCCAGTGACGGATATTTAATATTCATTTTAAATTAATGAAATCTAAAAAGGTTTGGTTCACACTCTGAGCCCTGAGGACGCAGTGTGGGAGATATTAAAACATGTAAATGTTTTATAATTACTAAAGAAGGAGGTGTTAATCATATAAGTGACATGTTGAACAAATATTTAGCTCAATAGAGTCTTTCTATCTTCCGTGGAACACAAAAGGAGATATTAAATGTTCATGTTGGCCTTTTCCATGCATACAATTAAAATAATAAACCATTTATCAAGCACAGAATGTAAAAGCACAAGAGCTGAGAGAGATATATTGATGTGTTTGTAGACGGGTGTTTTGGACGACCTGTTGTACATCAACAATTCTGGACTGCAAACACTCATCTAGACAGACATCATCTAGGAGATAAACATCACAGGCCATTATCTGCTCACACAGGCACTGCTGCTGTCTGAAAAGGGTTTCTCAAACCCATTTTAACTCAAGGACCTCCTTCATAAGCCCAAACTTCATACCCTTAAACAAAGTCCTATAGGTGGCTTTAAAAAAATCTCCTCAAATATTTCTTCAGCTTCTTCCACTACATACTGTATATTAAACATGCAGTATGATATTAATAAGCTGTTTCATTACTACAACTATCTCTGCACACACACTTGTGCACTGAGTTGTTTTCAGCAGTCTCATCAATCCACTACTGCTTTTTTAAAGTGTGTGTGAGGGAGAGAACGATGGCCATTAAAAATAATCATCCAAACTTTTTAGGATATCAATTCATTTTCAACATGATTTGGCATATATTCAGTGTGGGTGCTAATCAAAATATTGTGATGAAACCAAAATGATTGATTTAAAAAAAAAAAAAAATCAATAAATTAATCAATTTTCATTACATTACATTTATTTTATAATCAACACTAATAGAAACTGCATATAAACATTTAAATTGCACATAAGGCTGTTTTTATTTAAAAAAAATTATTTTATAATTATGTTTCTCCTTCAATTTGTTGCTGAATTCTAAACATTTAGATGGTGGCTGTAATTACGGAAGGTGTATATTTACTTCTTGTAGCTCAAAACGTGTCACTGTATTTTTGGTTTTGAATGAATATTATCACTACACACACACACACACACACACACACACACACACACACACACACACACACACACACACACACACACACACACACACACACACACACACACACAAAAAAGATCCATCTGTCAGGAATCAAGAATCAGACACATAATGCCTCAGAACCACACATTTATAAAGTACATTTCAAAATCCATTTGTGAAAAGAACAAAGTGAGGAAAAAGAAAGCACTTGTTCTCAAAGAAGTGAAATCTGCTCCTCTCTGTGCTGTAATTGGTCAGCAGCTGCCTGAACAAAATAGATAAGTCAGATAAAATTTGTGCCTCATTTTCCACTATAAAAAAAAAGATCAAAAATAACACACGTTGGGTTATAAAATCTACAAGCACTTCTGTCAAACACAGTATGAGTCCATTTATAGGCACTACTGGTTACTTTGATCTAATGAAACAGAAGTAGCACAGTGGAGTTGTTCAGTTTTCTGTGTGGTGGTCTATTATTGTAAAATCAAATTTCAGATTTACCTGCCCCTAATGGACAGTTCATATAAGGGACAATAACTATTATGATAACTTAGTTTTAATATTCGAGAATAGGGATATCCACACAACAACTATAATAATAACGAGACAGAGGAACGATATCATTGGAATTACTTTCAGAACAAATTTCTTCCAGCTGAAACATAAAAACATTGACCAATCAGAATGGGTCCTGATTTAAAGAGCATTCAAAGCGGAAGGCAAAATAACTCCGCTCATGCTTATAATAAACAAAGCATTTTCATGTGATGATATGGACGATAATATAGTAATCATAATCTTTATAGTTATGGTCATAGTTATGTGAACGAACCTTAAACGTCTTATCAGACTCGACAATCACCAAAACAAGTAAAATTTGGTTGCTGTTGGCTGGCATGTCAGAATGTTATGGACTGCAGGAAAGAGAGAAGAAACTAATCAGACTTAAAAAGCCGGTGAATTGATGGAGAAACCTTCTCTTGTTCACCCTTTCCTCTCTCTTTCTGAGATCTCTCTGTCTGTGTGTTGTA
Source organism: allo-octoploid hybrid of Carassius auratus x Cyprinus carpio (assembly GCA_024542945.1). Classification (NCBI taxonomy): domain Eukaryota; kingdom Metazoa; phylum Chordata; class Actinopteri; order Cypriniformes; species allo-octoploid hybrid of Carassius auratus x Cyprinus carpio. Next base: position 14,456,535 of record CM045024.1, on the reverse strand, counting down.
GATGGACACCCAGCGCGATGTTCAGTCAGGCAGAAAGGTTCACCATCACATGGTGTGTATGTGCTTTGGTAGACGCAATGCTTCTCTGGATCAGGGAGAAGTTCACATCTCTTGTTCTCTTACTCTCTTGTTCTCTTACTAAAATCTGAACAGGAAGCTGTACTGTGGTGGTACAGTTTTCAATAAATTAATAACAATAATAGAAAATGTAGGCATCAAAACACAACAGATATTCATTTGAAAAGAAAACATTTAACAGTGTTATTAAATGTGTGCTTTAAAAGATAAAGTTAAAGCTATTCTAAATGTTAAAATGGGAAATGAGCATGAGCAATAAAATATCCAATATCTTGTGATAATCAATCAGTTTAAAAAATCTTGTCCAATATGATACTGCTATATTGTGCATCCCTACAAATAGTATAAAACAAAAAGCAATTATTTGTTTATAACCTAGTTAATATTCACAAACAATGGCTTTGCCATGTCATAACGTCACGACTAGTCTATGTGTGTGTGATTAGAAACATGTGCCAACAAAAGCCACTGATATTTTTTGAACCTAGTTTTGAAATGACTCAAACCACGATATAAGATTTTGATCATACTGCTCACCTATGGCAGTGTACTCTGGTTCAGACCAAAAAAATTAAACCAAGTGTGAAAACAGCCTCAATCTCGTGTAGCTCCACTGGTCAGCAAAAGTGCAAAGCTAGAAAGCAATCAGGTCTTGTCATTTCCCATAAACAAACAGCCTATTCTACCATTACAGTTATTTACCCTTTATTAATGGTCTGTGCCGTTCTTATAAAGTGACAGTGAATGGATGGCAGGAGAGAAAATCAGAACAGAAATGAGAGGTCATGCAGCCCTTTGAACAACAGAACCACATGATGGACTATCACAGAAAAATCGATTGCATGGCTCTGCGCTCATGGATTTGTCTCTGGGCTCAGGAACAACCTGTCTGTGACGGAAAAAGATGATCGGCTCTGCTCCTGATATTCTGTGCTACCCCACGTCTGTCCCATGAGCCTAGGGTATATGCATGCACAGCGTGCAGGGACGAGTATCAGTGTGAGAGAGATCCTCAGAGGAGACCCCATCCAAACCAATGCTTTCCACCACAACGCCCGTCAACCACAGCAGAGAGCCCAGCAGGGGTACACAGAGCCAGGGGCCGTTACTCTAAATGTAAAACATCCTCCCATCAAACTCATGCTTCTGCTAAGGCAGGCATATATTTGTACAATCCATCCTTCAGAAATCCTTCTAAAATCCTGATTTGCTTTGGAAACTGTGATTAACTTTTTTCAGGATTGTTTGATGAATAGAAAGTAGAAAAAATATAAAGTTAAAAATAGCATTTATTTAAAATAGAAACCATTTAGAATATTATAAATGTCTTTACTGTCCCTTTTCATCAATTTAATGAGTCCTTGCTGAATAAAATCATAAATATTATGGACCTCAAACTTTTGAACAGTAGTATTTTTACAATAATTGTAAAATATCAAAAATATTTGAACAATCATTTTGAGTTTAGTTATAGTTAATAATAAATTATTTAATAGTAATGTATTATTTAATAATAAACCATGTTAAATTGTTTATAAATAGCTTCACATAGCTAGGACTATATGCAATACAGTGGCCAAAAATTGCCCATCTAGACAGGAAGGCTCTGTCCTAAAATGTCGCTTTTCATGATGTTTAAAGTGGGTAGAACACTCTTTATAGGAGTATATAAAAATACTGGCTATTTAGTTTTTTTTTTTTTTAATGCTTGAATCTCTTTCTAATTTGAACCTGACAAAGCTGACATGAACCTGGCAAACTTTGACAACAGTGACTATGCAACACACATCAGACGTTACATATACAGTCTGTGGTTGGCCCATATAAGGCTAAGACTTTGTCTTTCTAATTTCAAGGAAAAACATTTATTTGCAAGCTGAAAGCTAACACTGGCAGCCCATCTGCTGGTTCTGCCCAATACTGGGGGGCCTGTGGGGTGATAATCCTGATTTAATGAACTCAACGTGTGCCAGTTACCTTTCATCCTCTCTCTCTTTTTAGCCCTGTAAGTCAT